>RWGY01000391.1:294287-345601 GCA_007726485.1 Eragrostis curvula | reverse complement strand
TTCCTCGACAGCCCCAGAACCCTAACCCCATCCGTCCTCCCCCACCGCCGGCGGCCGGTGGCGCCCCTCGCCGCCTTGCCGCGCCGCCACACCATCGCCGCGGTCCGCCACCATCTGCGCGTGGGCCGGGCCGCGGCAGGACGCGTCCTGCTGCGCGTTAGAGTTTCCGTTTTCTTTTTTAGCGAACTATAGAAATGGGAGTAGTACGGGCCTCAGGACGGGCTTTGCACAAAGAAGACAATCAGAGATAGCCCATGTTTGGATACAAAATATTTTGGAGTTTGTAAGAATACTATATTTTTGCAAAATACTTTGGTTTTGAGAGGTATGGAGGTGTTTGGATTAATAAATTTTTGCCGTTTTAAAAACCATGGCAATGCTAAATGTGCAAACATTTTGGAGTTCTATAAACTCCATTCATGACCTCTTTTTTCTAAACCATAGTTTTGATTGGCACTAGTTTCTAAAATCATGATTTCTTTTTTTGAAGCAACAGGAGGGGAAAATCATGATTTCTTAATACTTTAGTTTGGAAAACAGACCCTTAGTTATAAGCATGGCCCTAATAGTTTGAGAAAGAAATGGGTCTTCTTCATGAATCTATAGACTTTTGATTCAATAAGGTGCAGGTAGCTCTGTTTCAATCCCAATGTCAGTCCCATTTTTGGGTCAGACTTTTTGTGTTTAAGCTATTCTCCAGCATATGAATTACGCTTACATTTAAAAGTCCAAGACAAACATTCTGTGGGAAAAGATCGTTAAAAAAGGTCGAGGGGGAGCTGTAAAGAGCATTCCTATGCACAATTATATTAACAAGTTGATGACTGATAGTAAATGAGTTGATGTTGTCTTAACATTATCAACGAAACTGGAGGTCGTGGCAACTAATTAAGCATCCTTAACCATTTGCATGTATAAACCTTGTGCGTGAACTTTAAAACTAAAGCCACTTTAAGTGCTATTAGGATTAATTGAGTTGGACGATCCTTTTTGGGGGTCCTTTCTGGCTTTCTGGTCAAAATGCGCATCAGAGCAGATCAGTACGAGCTTGAATTATCTTAACCAACGGGGTTGCTCCCATGGGAGACAAAAGATGGTTGGACCAATGCGTTGGGTGTGTAGCAGCTAGCTCCTCAACCAAAATTGCACTAACACTAGCTACCTCAATTTCTTTCATGCGATAAAGCAACTCCAATTGCCCGTGATTACACTCAAAGAGGCATGGACACAATGATGCTTATGCATGTTGGTTAGCAAGCATGGGTAGTCCTGCTACCTATAGCGCTTCTTAGGAAACGAGCAGCATCTTTTGCTTGATGAAAAGTTCCTGAGTTGATCGACACAACGACGTTGATGATGCGGATATTTTTTCTGCTCCCATACATGCAGATTGCTGAGTCACTTTCAATCTTAGATGTGGAACCTATGTAGTGAGCTTTATCCATTTTCGATTGCTGAATTTTTAAAATACAACTACTTATTATGTATTGACAGAAAATAATGGATTTCTGAATATTCGAGGATAAACATGGCAGAAAGTCCCTCACCAAAAAAAAAAAAACAAAGCATGACAGAAAGTGAAATCGAACTATGTCTGACTACCCTATTATGCACTAGCTAGACATGATCCCTTCTCAGCTCTGTAATTATATCCCATTGGTCTTAAAAGGCATGTAACTGTGCCATTAATAATGGCTCTCGAAGTTTTTCAGTTAGCCGGCTCTGTGAAGATTTCTTACGAGGACTATTGAATTAGCTAGTAGCGATGATCTCGCTGGCCACTAACATAAGTGCTATTTTTAATTTCTATTCGCTGGTCTACACCGGCATCCCTATAGGATATGTTATGCTCATCCAATTATTGACGCTATGTTCATCCAAACATTGTAATCTCGGCCAGTTGGTGGGTACCTTTGACTGGAACTGGTGGTGCACTAGGAGCAGTATCGACGGAACACCCTTCGAGACACAGTTTCAGACGGAAATCCCTAGGAGATCGATTGTTGGAAGAATCGATGCAGACGTTGTTGGAGTGACAAAGAATTTTGACTACAGATGCTTGCAATTCACATCTGGATCGAGCTTTCCTATTTCAAATTTGCAGCTAATCAGTAGCATACAGCACAGCTGCGGAACCATCGATCACCCCAATAGAACCTCTTCACTTTCAGGTCCGGCTTCTAGGATCACCTAAAATCGTGCAAAACACGCTACCAACTGACACAGAGTGCTACAACTTGATGAAGATTGCCCTACCGTTGCCCAACTACCATTTCATTCCGTATATAGGAGTAGTTGGAGAGAAAGAGGGGAATCTGCAAAATTCGGTACCGGATGGCTAACAAATCCGGAACGGTCAACTTATTCTGTCTCCTGCAATGGTAGGGCCTGTTTGGTTGGTAGCCAAACATTGCCGCAACTAAAGTTAGGCGTGAGCCGAAGTTGTGGCACGACCAACTTTGCGGTAATCTGAAAGTGTTTGGTTGACGACCTAACTCGCGGTAATTTGGATGTGGCAACCGTTTGGATGATAACCACAAAACATGTCACAAGTTTGGCAAATATATTTGGCAATCGTTTGGTTTGCAGCCAAATTTGACTATAGTCACCTCCATACATGGAGAGGTGACCTTACCACTTCAACACAAAATATAATGGTAGGCAAAATATAATAAATCTAAGGCTTATAATACTTTGATTTTATTAAGAGATGCACTATTTTTCTGACTGTTTAAGGGAAATTTTACTTAATATTAAACTAATATCATGTGGCCAAAATAGATAATGTAAATGGAGCTCAATCAAATATTTTTTCGCCTTAAACGATCGCATTCCTCACTTCTTATCCGGCCCAGCCAACAGCCCAATTGCCCAACAATTGAGGTACAAATGTTACCGTCGTCTTTATCTCTTCAGTCTCTCTCTCTCTCTTTCTCTTTACTTTCCCCAATCCAGCGTCCCTGCCTCCCCTGTTCCTCTTCCACGGAAGCAAATCGCTGTCTGATCTCATTCTCCATGGTTCCCCAAATCTCCATCGCGTGGATTCGTTGCTTCCTCCTCTCACTTCTCCCATCTACAGCTCATAAGCTTTTCTTCTTGCTTCTCCAATCTCTCCCTCCCAACGTGGCCATGGGCTGCTACCAGCGCTGGTCAGAGATGGCGAACCGCGAGCCGGGCGTCTCGCACAACGAGCCCAATGGTGATTGCTGTGGGTGGAGGCTGCGAGCCTGCGGTCCACGACGACCGAAGCGCGGAGACATCACGGTCTGGCACCTCCTTGCAGTTCGTTCACCATTCGCGCCATTTTTCCTCCTAGAGGCGGTGACCGCAGCCGCTGTTGTTGCGAGCGCGGCGTCTCGCCGAATGTTTGGCGGACGATTTGCTCGCCACCACTTCGGCGGAAAATCTTTGGCAAAGTGTATACCAGCTGCCGAACTTTCTCTGGCGAGCCGAACCTTTGGCGATGAAACAAACAGTGGCCTAGGGTGGTGTGGCACGCCGAATGTTTGGCGTGGCGAGCGGTGGAAGTCATCCAAACAGGCCCTTAGTATTGCAACGTATTGCAACGTAGTATTGCAACGTAGTACACCGTCAGGCAACAACCGGTGCTACCATTTCACCGGTCAAACAAGCAAGCTAGAAGAACATGATTTGGCGTGATCTAATAGCATCATCATCCAGCTAATCTGGAGGTCAGAAATTATAGGCACAACGTGCAGCCCAACTTCCGCGGATCAAAGAAGATACACTGGTTCTCCTTGGAGCATAATCTTGGGCGCGTTTTTCTTGTGCCGCGGTTGTTGCTGCTTAAGGGCGCGTTTGGATCATAGCCAAACCACGCCACAGCTCACCCCGACGCAACTGCGGCGTGTGGCGGCACACGTCAAGATGCCGCCACAATGTTCCAGTTTAAAATCAACACCAACACCCGCCAAAAATATGGCGGACGTTTTTACTTGCGGCGTGTTGTTTCACCGCGCAGGCTAAACAGGCCCTAAACCATCAGCCATGGAGCCGCTAGTTTTGAAACAAATCCGGGTGCGCATTAGTTTCGGGCAAAAGCCTAAAACCTGACTTTGTTTTACTCAATCGTGATCAAAGTGGATATTTTTCTCTTTATAATTTCTGTGGTTCTCTGGGCAAGCGACTTACCGTGAAATAGATTGTTTGTCCGTGTAGCAAAACCCCCACAAACACAACATCGTACTGCCAAAAAACTCAACGCTTCACTCCAACGGTGGAATCACTGTCATCAGTACAACTCGCACCCAGTTGTCAGAACAAGCCATCCCATGAAGTCCCGTCAACAGTTACAGTCCACCGAAAACCTTTTCACACCGATAAGTCATTTGTAAAAACTTCCATCATTCATAAAGAAAGTCTCGCTGCAAGAAAAAAGAGTGAACAAAAAGCAGAGGAAACCAGGCGCACACGGAGCTCGTCCGGAACGGCGAAACGTGCACCACCACCACCGCCGGCGACGACGACAAATGAAAGCCAAAGCCAGGCAGGCGCCACCGGCAACAGCAACATCCTTGTTGTGCGGTTCGTTGCGTTGCGTGGTGGACGTCGACCCGTATCGCGACGGCCTTGACCGTGGACCGGGGGCACCACGAAATCCGGCAGCCCCAGCCAGAATAATTCCAAAAGAGAAGCAACAGCCATTTGCGCTTGGACCACACACACACACACCCAAAGCTGCAGGGGAAAGCGACGCCTCACCCGGCCCCGTACGTCACCCTCAGTTTCTTCCTTTGACTCCTCTTTCCTTTTCGTCTTTGAACACCGCCTTTTATTGCATTCCACACCCTTTTCGACATTTTTGCAGATACACACGCCTATACACTAGAAATTGGCATGTGGACATTTTGGGCTTTGCATAGAAATTGCTAGTTTAGGGGGATGGTGTAAATATGAAATAAGGAATTTGATTGTTGTAGGTAAAATTTATGGGACGTCATAGAAACATGACATTTGTTGTTGGACATTGCAACGAATTTTATTTGATGTTGGATACTATGAAAAACTCTTGGTTAAATCACTCGTCCTTGTTTCTATAAAAAAATATTTTTTGGATATGAATATAGTTTGCTAGTGTTGTGACACTTAACATTTAAAATGTAAAAAATTGTTTATAAAGCAAAAAAAAAGACAACTTCTCATTATTTTTTTAATATGTTTAGCTAATAAATATATTGTCTGCTGAATTTTACAAGGTTCGTTCAATGGAATATACTTCATGTTGCCCCTCTTCTTGATGCATAAAGAGAATAAACTATATGATCAAATCCACATGCTCATTAGAATTCATATATTTACCTTATACTAATATTAGTGGGCACTTTTGGAGTTAAACTTTTGCGACAAACCACGACTCATGTCTCTGCATCATGGAGCACGCAAAGACTATTCGGACCGAAAGTCTCGACTAGTACTTACAATAAACTTATTTTCTGTAAAATCCTACAATAGTGTCACAAAATAGTATGACAAGCCCCTTTGCAAAAGAAATGACAGATATAATACTTCCTCCAATTTGAACTAACCAATGTTTTATAAACAATGGACGGAATATTCAACTTTCAAAATGTGAGGTCTAAGGGTCCCTTTGAAAATTTTCATCCATGCATATTTTGTGTGAAATTGATCTATATCATGTGAAATTTATGAATGATCCCGGTGACGTTCCTAGGTTCAAAAAGGGGTCAAAAGGGAATAGTAGACTTTGAGGGGTTCATGCGAAGAATACTCCTGAAAATGTTGTAACGGTTGGGGGCGTTTCACACGAGCACGGTGGACCAGGCCACCTTCCATATACCACCACACCTGCATCTGCTCCACCCTCTTTCCCTTTCTTCCGGCATTCCCTCGTCCTCCTCCTCCGGCAGCCGTCGCCAAGCAGCATGGTCCGGAAGGAGACGGCCATGCGTCTCCCGCCCCAGCACCAGGGGCTGGAGGTCAAGATCCCCAGCTTCTTCCGCTGCCCCATCTCGCTCGACGTCATGCGGTCGCCGGTGAGCCTCTGCACCGGCGTCACCTACGACCGCGCCTCCATCCAGCGCTGGCTCGACTCCGGCAACACCACCTGCCCCGCCACCATGCTCCCGCTTCCTTCCACCGACCTCGTCCCCAACCTCACCCTCCGCAGCCTCATCGCCCACTGGGCCGCCGCCTCCGCCTCCTGCTCCCCCACCGCCGCCGCCGGCTCAGCTGACTCCACGGTGCGGAGGTCTCCCGCGAATCTTGTCCGCATGGTGGCGTCCTCCGGCGCCGACCCTTCCTCCGCGCTCCGCCAGCTGGCGGCCCATCTCTCCGACGACGACGTCGACGATTTCGAAAAGAACGCGCTTGTGGGCGCCGGCGGCGCCGCGGAGGCCGTCGCCTCGGTGCTTCGGAGGAAGGGCGAGGAGTATGCCAGCGTCGAGGCCGTCGAGGCGGCCGTGCGGGTGCTCGCCGGGATCGTCGCCTCGGACGGCATCGAGGACGCGAACAAGAAGCGGGTGGCCACCGGCCTCGCCGCGGACGCGGCGGCGTCGGCGCGGTCGCTGGCGCGCGTGATGCGCCGCGGGAGCGGCGGCCTGGAGGCGAGGGTGGACGCGGCGAGGCTGGCGGAACTCCTGCTCGCCAATGCCGCCGACGACGCGAGGGCGGCGGCGGCGGAGTCGTCGGAGCTGGTGGCCGAGCTGGTACGGCTCGTCGGCCCCGTCGACGAGAAGGGCACCCTGGACAGGGCCGCGCTGGACGCGGGGCTCTCCTGCCTGGCCGCCATCGCCGACGGGCCGCGGCGCGCGGCGCGCGGCGAGATGGTGCGCCTCGGCGCCGTCCCGGCCGCGGCGCGCGCGCTCCGCGCCGCGACGGATCCCCACGCGTCCGCCAAGGCGCTACGGATCCTCGAGGCCGCCGTCGGCTGCGCCGAGGGCCGCGCCGCGCTGTGCCAGGACGCGGAGGACGCTGTCCCGGCGGTGATCGGCAAGATGATGAAGGCCGGCCGCGGCGGCGCCGAGGCCGCCGTGGCCGTGCTCTGGGCGGTCTGCCACCGGTACAGGGACCGCAGGGCGGTGGACGCCGCGGCGGCGGCCGACGGCGGGCTGACGAAGCTGCTGCTGCTGATGCAGAGCGGGTGCTCGCCGGCGGCGAGGCAGATGGCGCTGGAGCTGCTCAAGATTTACAAGGTGAACGCCAAGAGCTGCCTCGCCGGCTACGACTCCAAGACCACCCACATCATGCCGTTCTGAAGAACTGAAGCGAATCAACGGCTTGCAATCCTGAGCTGGTGATCAGATGGAGTCGATCAACTGAACTGCATGGAACAGGGGATCAAGTTCTTGGTCCTGTTTGTTCCTTCTTGATTTATTTTTTCTTTTGATGTAATTCGATAGAGAAACAAACAATTGGTTCGTGGAGGGGAGAAGAACAATAATAATCTGTACATGTGTAGGGAGTTTTGACCAGAAAACAAAAGGCAAGGGGGAAATTTAACCAAAAAGTTGTATTTTAGGCCACAAGATTGCAACTGCTTACTCACTTTCTGAAAGATGTTGCCATTGTTCAAAGTGACATGAATGGCAACAGAACGAAATGATGAGATTGCAAGTCCAAGCATTGAGCATCATGGCCTCTGCTCTGATAGCTGTAAGAATTTTATCCTACCTTGCCGAACTTACATTCATGGGATTCAACAACTAAAAATAACAAAAACAAATTAGACACTAATCTGTTGGAACCATGAACAAAACGAACATCTTTGAACCATGTGAACAAACAGACATCAGGAGCAGCGTTGATGCGGAGCATCTAAATAAGCCTCATGTTCTCTCCCAATTTATTCATGCGCGAAAAATGAAACCTGAAATGGTAAAAACCTAACAAATTTTTGCTTTGAAAAATTCATATATTCTTTTCTTTGCATGTCAAATTTTTTATTATTTACACGATGATCACATCCATTGGTTAGTGGTTCGAAACTACAAGTGGATTTCTTGGTGTACAATTTGTATAACCGGCTTATCATCGGAGAAGTTCTACCATAAACTACACATAGAACGTCGCAGTCTGGACTGTCGAACATACTTATTCGTAGCCTGAAAGCAATATGGATACGGCATTATGCTTCCTAGTCACAAGGATAAGGCTTAAGTGCCACGTTGGCGTTAGACTAAAAACCCCTGCTCCATCTCCATGACCCGCGGAGCATCACGTCTAATTCACTCCAACCACCGACTGCCCCACGCCACGAGACAGGAGTGAGACCACGGCGAGGCGTGGTTAGCAACCATAGCATTGGCATCATTCGCCGTCAGACTGAATCGTAACTGTTATACTGTAGCTGCTGAATCGCAGCCGTTGCAATGCAGCCAGCCAAACAAGTTGATTACTGATCGGATTGGAGGAACAGCAACGTACGAGTTGTTTAGCAACCACCACTGATCTAGCATGAAAAGTTGAACAATTTTCTGGACAGTAGGGTGCAAGGGGCAATTGTTGAGCTGGTTACAATCATCTGCTCTCCTCTGATTGGCAATTGTAGTTTCTTACTACTGTTTATATTTGATTGAAAATATGCGTTCAAGCTATTCAGTGGGTACGCCACAAAACTCACAACACTGTGATAGCCATGTCGCGGAACCGGAGAAAGGAGAGCCTATATCAAGCAAAACGAAACGAGGAAGAGGCCCATCTGCAACGATCACCAATGCGACCATGCGATAGCGAACAACGGCGGAGACGAAGGCCCATCTGCAACGATCTCAAGCCGCTTCAACGAGGTTCACCTGCAAAGAAAGTCCTCATGGAGTACGACGATGAAGAGTGTAAAGCGAAGAAAGATCTTCCAGTGAGAAATTAGCTGGCTGACGTGTGTATTGTTTGTCACGTGGACGGAGGACCTCGTTTTGAATTGAGCTTGGAGTCGAGTGAGCAAACGAAACGAGGAAGAGGCGATAAAGAAGTGGCCGAACTGAATGCAGAGGAAGGTGCGGGAAGGACGGACAGAACGGAAGGTTGTTTTGTCAATGCTGCTCCTTTTTAGGTAGTGTGATGGCTGACTGACGGAGCTCTTTTGACTGACCGCCCTCTGATCCTCCCTCCTCGCAAGTTGGCCTTGCGTCAACCTCCAGCCACATCGGGTACCATACCCCTCGTTTTTGTTTCCAGTTGATCACTTGGAACGGCGGACTTTCTGTCCCCTGTTCTGTTCTATCGGTAGGTAGGAAGGGAAGGCGCGTACATTCTCAGCAGCTCAACTAGCAACTGCGACCGTGCCATGGAGGAGTTGCCTGTGATGTTGCGGCTACTGAGCACGCTTTACATGTTTGTGCCGAGCACGCGCGCGCTTTGCATGGCGCATGGCGCGGTGGAAGTTTCTTCGGCTCTCCTCTTCCCTTCTCCGTGCTCACGTAACGCGATCGATACCCGCACGGCAATGAAGGAGGGTTTGTCGTCAGCCGGTCTCGCAGTGTGTGCCTTCGCCGTGTCTCCGTTGGGCAGCGCGTGATTTTCCGCATCCCGTGTACGTCGACGCTCTTTTCTGGTGTCACGCGCACATCAGGCTGGCACACGGTTTCACCTCCCGGGTCTTGCTTGACTCCTTGTTTCACGTGCACGACGCGGCGGAGGCTGCTGGTGCTGGGCTCGCCGTCCGGACTTTCTTTTTTATAGGACCGTCCGGACTTTGGACAAGGACATTGCTCCTACTTCGGCCTGTGAGCATCCGTGAACGTCCCAATGCCACTCCGATACATGGGCCGAGCCGATTCATTCGCCTGTCTTGTGAGCTGCTAGAGAACCCGATAGCCCCATACAGCTTTAGGTTCGAGTAGCCGGAAAAGCCTATTGGGCCACAGATAGAGCGAAACGTCCCACGAAAGCTTTGACGACTGCTACTCGATCTGCCCCGACCGATGCCGCGAATTTTCCCCCCCCTCCTGCATAAAATTTATTTCCCTCTCTCTCCTCCGGCTTCTTCCTCAGTCCTCGATCGCGTGCATGTGTGTTGCTGTCGGTCACTCGGTACTAGTGCCTGGATTCACAGCCTGACGTACGAAACGGACGCGTCGCCGGCACGTCGGGAGACATGGCCGCAAACAGCAAGTTTTTTTTTTTTATTCAGCAAACAGCAAGTTACGATACGATTGAATGCAAGTTACGATACGATTGAATGATCCATGGAATGCTCCCTTGTTAGGATAGAATGGTCCCCCCGGAATATGCATGGCCGTTCCAGAGTTTCAGGGCAAAATTTCCCCAGAAGGGGGTGTTGGATGTCATACTGTAGATGAACACAACAAGGAGCAGAGCCCTGTTTGCCCCTCCTGAAGCTTCGTGCAAGTTCCACCTGACCGTACTCAGCTTTTCTAGAGACCTCCATTTCTTGCTCTCGATGAACCTGTAAAGCACTTTGTTTCCCATCACGCAGGCGAACATGGCAGTGCACAACCCCACTTTTCTTCTCTTCTGTTTGTTTTCTGACAAAGTTGACGCCCTCTCGGGTCGAAACTTGAAACTAACACGGACCCTCTGAAATTTCGTCTAAAGTCAGAAAATTTTGCTGTTAAGCGGTCGAAACTTGAAACTGACACGAGCGCTCTAAAATTACTGCTGTTTCTACGAAATCCAGAAATTACTGCTGTTGTTTAAGGCCCCCTTTGGAACGCAGGATTTTTACAGGAATTGTACAGGAATTTCACAGGAATCAGTTGACTGTTCACAGGAAAAACGCAGGAATAGGAAAAAATCCCGCGTTCCAAAGGGGGCCTAAGCGATCGAGCGAAACACATATCATGCGTCCCTCCCATGCGTGGCTCCTCAAAAGCATACCACGAATCATGGCGTCCACGCTTTGCGAAAAAGAAGGGATCCCCCTATCGCCCAATGAATCCGCCTACGCATCACAGCATCGTCCATGCATCATGAGCGAGACCAATGCCACGAGACTATGACCTACCACCAAGGTTTTAATTCTCGTGGGAGGCTCAAAAACCGCTCAGTGGCGGACGAACGAAAACCGCGAAAACCGTGAAAACCGCGAAGAAAACCGCACAAATAGTGAATTTGAATTTGATTTTAAAACCGTGCGGTTTCTATGAAAACCGCGTGAAAACCGCACAAAAACCGTAAGAAAACCGCGGTTTTCGTAGACAAACCGTGGATATAAAGGAAAAAAGAGGGAAAGTTGAAGCAAAATTGGCCAGCAGAAGAGAGAACACACCACCCGCGGGCCAGACGAGTGGACGACGTGAAGGCCTAGCCCACAGTGCGAGTCGCTCCTGTAGCCCAAGGCGCAGCCCATGCCACGAATACCGCGCATACCTCACCGGTAGCCGCGGCACCCCCGCTCGGCTACCGCCGGACCCGAGCACGACGAAGAGGGGCGAGCGGGCGACGAATCGACGGCGACCGAGCGCGGGGGCGGTGATTCGGCGGCGGATGCGGGCGTCCTCCCCTTCTGATGCGCGAGCGTGGCCTCTGGAGAAGGAGATGTGCTCCCGTGACCGTGGAGAAGAGGATAATGTTGGATTTTTTCTTTTTTCTTTTCGCCTATTTTCTTCCAACATTTTTTTGGCCATCGAAACCTGTGTTTTTTCAAGTTCTTGTTTCACAAATGGTCTTCATTCATCGAGCACTACACGTAGAATTTTTTGTTCCAAATTTTGTCAAATTTTCAAAAAAAATCAAATTTCAAAGTCGAATTTCGTCAAACCGCACAAACCGCTGCCCCACGGTTTCGACGAAAACCGCGGTTTTCGCGCGGTTTCTCGCGAGATTTAGAACCATGCCTACCACACAGTGCCTGAGAACCTACCTACTTCCTCCGTTTCTAAATGTAAGGTTTTCTATTTTCTTAAACAAGAAAATAGTTAAGGTATTAAAAGACTACCATGTACTTCATTTTTAACTCAACTCACCCCTCCATCAACCCTCTCACTAACTTCAGAGTTTGTCCTATATACAAAACGCTCTACATTTAGAGAAAAAATCTCAAACTCCAAAACGCCCTATATTAAAGCACGGAGGTAGTAAAGAACACGATGGTCAAACACACCAAGTACGTGCAAACAACCATAAAATACGTCGTGCTTTCTTTTTTACCGAGTTTTCATTTCGCAGAGCTAGACTAGAGAAATGACGTCTCATGAACTTTCTGGAAGTGCGTGAGAATCTCATCTGCGCGAATGAAGAATTACACCATGGACGAGGAGAGACCGACAGGGAGCGTGCGCGCATATGCCGGGATGGGCTAAATTTTTTCACAGTACACAATGTCACAAGCTCAATGGGAGGACTAGATTTGCAGCTATAAATCCAAAATCTCGTCACGTGCTCCTCACCTAATGTTCCCTTAATCGAGCTGAGAAACGCGCCTTTAATCCCCTTCCAAGATGTGTCGTCAGGCAGTCAACCTTTTCTTGTGCATACAGTACATGAGAGGGTAACATACTGCGCGTATTGTTAGCATATGCCATGATCGATGCTCATGTGACCTGGTGATCTCAAGAGGTTGCAAGCATCGCAAAAGGTTAACAGAACAACAGCCATAGAGGAAAGTGTTGGCAATGTAAGTACAAGCACTGGTGATGACAAAGGAAACGCTATTTTCATGATCATGTGCAGCGCAGAGATAGCATCGTTTCAGTGCCACCATCTGTTGTCAAAGCATATGCCATGCATTAGTACTATCACGCTATTTTTCGCGTCATTTCAGGGCACCGACATGCTAAAGCTACGTGTGAAACAGCAACAGCTAATGGATATGTTTGCTGAACCATAATAAGAGATTTACTATTAGCTAGACCAGAGTGGTCCGTAGCTAGATCGATGAAAGCGTTGTAGATAAGTATCATGGCAATTATGACTGCTAGCTAGCGGTGGTGCTTGTACGAACTTGCTGCACGTTCGTAATAAAATCTTCTATATCTCTCGGCAATATCTCGACGACAGAAATCTTGAAGAAAACTTGTAGGAACCATCTTAACACAACTGCGTTCCGAGCAAATCCAAGGGTAAAGCTAATTAACACTGTTAATAACACACCCATCTGTTAATATAAAAATCTTTATACCTCTAAATAGGCTGTAGAAAACTGCTAATGCGACTACTCCACCGACAGATGCAGATCACCGGGACAGTCTTATGAATCTTCAGATATTTGCATATGCTGTTTTTGGAAGTATTGATGCGTGACAAACAGCTCTAGTGCCGACTGCTGCGTGATTTTACGGGGGGTGTTCGTGGCCACATCACTAACGACGAGCTGAGCAGGCAGGGGCATCTCGATTTGTGGCGGAGATGAATTTTTGCCTGTTTTTCTGCGGTTAGGCTGGGGGGAAGAAGACAACTGCCTCAGCTTTTTCAGGAATGAACATCGATCTCTGGTTATGAAAAAGTCCTCAGATGAGTGCACATGTTTCGTCAGACATTTGTAGGTAACATCCGCTCTGTTTCGTTCTCCGTGAAGGGTTTATTTTTGCACACTATTCCTTGTCAAAAGATGTCAGTATGGTAATACTACGCACTTTTTTTTTGGAGGTAAGTAATACTACGCACTGTGAGATTAAGCAAATCCTTATTTAGTCTCCTAACTAGCAGGTAAAGAAAATCAATTAATGAGGCATCTTTACGAGACGAATCTAACGAGCCTAAGTAAGCTATGTTTTGCTACAGTCATGCTACAGTAATGCTACAGTAACCATCGTCTAACCACGGATTGGTTACCCTCATTAGATTCATCTCGCGAATTAGACCAGGGGTTCTGCAGTTAGTTTTGTAATTAAACTTTATTTAATACTCTTAAATGATAAGATTCTTTTTTTAGACCCCTCTAAATTTTAGACCCTCATAAAACGAACACCCTCTATACCTTGTCAAAAGATGTCAATATGGTAATACTACGCACTTTTTTTTTTGGAGGTAAGTAATACTACGCACTGTGAGATTAAGCAAATCCTCCTAACTAGCAGGTAAAGAAAATCAATTAATGAGGCATCCAAGATGATGCAAGTATTAGCTATGGTTAATTAGTAAATGAAACTAGCCGCGCAAATCTTGTGGAAGGAGGGAGTAGCGAAGATGACTTTAGCATTGCATGTTCATTCATTAATCGCTGTTTATACCAATCATGGGAATACAGTTGGCGAGAGCAATAGAGTGGGGAGCACTGCATTGCATGGTGTGATACAGCTTGCCAGACGTAGATATGCCATTGTGAGACGGGAGGTATATACGGGCGATATGTGTTACGACATCAAAGATGCACCATTGCAGAAAACGGCGTGTGGGTGAACCCTCATCACGAGCGTTCCACATGTGCACTCTTTACCTCTCAAACTTTGGTTGCACGTGTGGAACCGCGATGTTTCTTGCTTTGTAGCAGTAACTTTTCATAAGCTCGACGAGAAAAAAAAAAGAAAACGCCGTGCAACCACGGTCATCAATCCAGGTACTGTAAAAATAGCAAAACGTCTACGACATCAAAGGTTCATCCTCACATTCATACTCCAGTTCCGCTCCCATTGCCTGACGGTCCGGTTCCATTCCCATTGCAGCTTCATTCGCTGTTTAGCAGGCCACGCCGTGTGAATGGTGATCTCGACCGGCTCGGCCGCCGAGCTCGTCTGCATGCAGAGACATCACATGGCTCCGCTACTGTGCAACGCTCGCATGGCTACAGAACAAGAGCAAGGCGGAGGAAGCGCATGCACCATAATAATGCGCAAAAAATTACCATATGCTGTTGTCAACCGGTTCAGACCAGTGAGCGGTGAACCCAGACTCCCAAAGTGACCAACGGCCAAGCCGCGCCTCCCCCCACATGCACGCCGGACCCAGTGCCGCCTGCGCTCGCGGTCACGGAGCATCCAAAGCTCGCGGTCACGGAGCTTGCCTCGGCGTGTATATAAGCAGCGGCAGGGGTGGCGTTCTTCTCCACCACACTTGACCCAAGCATCGAGTGAGAGTGAGGAGTGAGAGAGGAGGAAGATGGGTTGCAAGGCAGCGCTGGTACTGGCCCTGGTGGCCGTGAGCCTGGCCGTGGAGATCCAGGCCGACAGCGGCTACGGCTACGGCGGCGGGTACGGCCCATCGCCTTCCACGCCGACGCCGACTCCGGCCACCCCGTCGCCCAGCCCCAAGCCCGAGAAGCCCCCGAAGAGCGGGTACAAGCCGCCCAAGACGGAGAAGCCGTCGCCGAGCCCCAAGCCCGAGAAGCCTCCCAAGGGCGGGTACAAGCCGCCCAAGACGGAGAAGCCGGCGCCGGAGTACAAGCCGCCGAGCACCGGCGGCCCCAAGCCGAACCCGAAGCCGAAGCCCAGTACTCCCTCGTACAACCCGACGCCCTCGCCGGCGCCTCCCACCTACACCCCTGGCCCCAAGCCGACGCCCACGCCCTCGAAGCCGAAGCCGACTCCTGCTCCCTACACCCCGGGTCCCAAGCCGAAGCCCACTCCCACTCCGGCTCCCTACACCCCGGGTCCCAAGCCGAAGCCCACTCCCACTCCTGCTCCCTACACTCCCGGCCCCAAGCCGAAGCCAACTCCCACGCCCAAGCCCAATCCCACCCCCGCTCCCTACACCCCGGGCCCCAAGCCTAAGCCCACTCCCACTCCGGCTCCCTACACCCCGGGTCCCAAGCCGAAGCCCACTCCAGCTCCCTACACTCCGGGCCCTAAGCCGAAGCCCACTCCCACTCCGGCTCCCTACACCCCGTCCCCGACGAGCAAGCCGAAGCCAAACCCCAAGCCCCAGCCCACGCCGCCGACGTACCCTTCCCCGACTCCGTCCAAGCCCAAGCCCACGCCGCCGACCTACCCTTCCCCGACTCCGTCCACCCCCAAGCCCTCGCCGCCCAAGCCCACTCCCACTCCATCCTACGGCTCCGCCAGCCCGCCGCCGCCGCCCTACTACTGAGACCCGCGCCTCTGATGTCAAGCTCGGAGCATAGGTGCGTGCCACAAACTATTGCATGAATCTTATATTGTTTCAGCTTATTATCTCGATCGAACAGTCGATCTTAGAAACGGTGTTTCTTCTTTTTTGATATGCAGAAGAAGGTGATGGAAGAGTTGTGCGCCATTCAGGATGAGCTAGCTGAGGCTTCGAACCTCCTCGTCTGTTTGCTGCCAACCTATCCTAGCTAGAGGAGAATAATGCAGAGCGCTGCTCCCTCTGTTTCCGTTTGTCTCTCTCAATTTGTGTTCGTCTTTTCAGTCTTAACAGCTATATTGGGGTATTGTACCACAGTGTTACTGTCAATCAAATCATGATAACTTTGGTCTTTCGAAACGCAAGCAAACTACTCTCGAGTGTTGTTTTCGCAGTTACTGGCGCTTTTCTGATCTTTTTGCGCCGCTCAGACGAGACGTGAACGTGATGTGTTTCAGCTATGCTATTTCGTATATTCGTATTACTGTGCATGTCACAATGTTGTGGGTAACTCTAGTGGTAATTAAGTTCCACCGTAACACGTAGCTTCACTCGATCGAACGAGATAAATTACTCCTTCACTGGCCCATGCATGCATGGAGCGTACGAGAAACACCATTTAATAACCCTATCCTCTCAAGGCGCAGCATCAGTCGCGCTGATCCGGTTCTGCAGAGCACCCATGTTGCAGTGACGTCACAGTTTCCCCCAAAGATTTCGGAGAGATAAATGAGTCTAGGTGCATTGTTCAAGCGCAGAAAAGCGTGTAGGTGCATTCCGGCAAGGTTACCAAACTTTTAGGCAAGCTAAACAATCCAAAAGGCCCTAGATGTCCCTTCCAAAAAAAAAAAAAAGATGCCAAGATGAGCAAAATTGTGGATCTTAAGGGTTTATCTAGAACGTGAAATTTTGAAAGCAATGCTTAAATATAGAAGCAACTATTGCCATGAGATGCTCTACCAGATCCAAGCTAAGCACGGTCATTAACGTTTAAGCCTGAGATGCACACATTCATGCAAGTGCCGCAACAAGCTAGCGGAAATTAATAGCTTGGCCTTTTCCGAAAACTATGCACATTTTTGTTTCACTAGAGTGCAGTACATGCACATCATGTTTTCGTGATAATATAGTATTGTTTCATTTCACAAGGTTGTTTATTCCATTTGGTAGCCGTGAGTTTACACGGGTGGAGCATCTTTCATACGGCCACATGGGCGTGTCGACGAACGTCAGAGATCCCTGGAATTACCTTGAGAAAAGAAAACTTTGCCTGCCACACCTCTCACTGACAAAAGCACAAACATGCAAAAGTAGCAGCAGGGAGAAAAGAAACCACAACAACATACTGATGTCAGAAATTATTTAACCCAAATGACGCCGTGCAGTAAAAAAAAAACTTGATTTTGCAGACTGCAGAGTCGCTTGAAGCGACGCCGTTCAATAATAGTATCGGTTTTTACAGAGGCGGGACCGGTTACTGCGCGTCCGTACGCGCGTTATCAGACCGCGCGACCCTTCTCAAACCCCGACATGTGTTCCTTAAAAAAACCAGCCCACGGAGAATGTGTTAGTGTGAACGCATTAATTGCTCAATCTGAAAATTTTAAAATGTCATAACTCTACGTGACGAGACAAACAAAACTAGATCCAACCTGCATATGTCATAAATATTTTTTGTGTACCCTACAATATCACAGAAATTGCTACTATGTTTACTACGTTTATAATATAAGTTGCTACATGACAACTTAAAAAAAATGTGTAGTAATTTGTGTGCTAAAGATTATAGTAACTTTGGTTATGGACTAATGGGTATACTAATAATTTGAAAGATATACCTAATCAGTATAAATTCATATATCCTACTTAGTAACCAATGAATTGAATTTTATGTGCCTTAATTAGTATACATCCATATACCCTAATCAATATCCATTCGTGTACCATAATCGGTATACATCTATGCATCTTAATCAGTATTCACTCATGTACCCTAATCAGTGTATATTCATGTGCCTTAATCAGTATATATTTATGTGCCATAATCAGTATACATCTATGTGCCCTAATCAGTATCTATCCAACTTGTTTTGAAATAACACACAACTAACTGAACCCTGAACCCTAAACCCGAACCATATACCCTAATCAATATCCACTCACGTAACTTAGTATATTTAACATAATATAAGTAACAACTTGTATGACGTAGACAACATATTTCGTTTTAATACTAGCATGCAATAGCAATTTGTGTTATACATATAGTAGTAACTTCTTGCAAAGATAGTAGTAACTTATGCTATTAAAAAAAAACTTCAAAATATATGCAAGTGGGATCTAGTTTTGTTCGTCTCAGTGAGTAGAGCATAATGGTGAAAACAGAATCGAAAATAGAGGTCGTATGTAAGAGATATAATATTTTAAAGTTTTCTAATTTGAAAAATAAATATGCTGACGTCATGCATGCAGTGAGTGTGGGAGGACGCGCGTTATAGGTTGAGCGCGTACATACGCTCATTAGACTTTCCGTTTACAGAGAACAGATGGGCAGCTCATTTGAAACAGATCGAGGTTCAGATGTGCGGAAGGAGCAATATATATCGGTTGCAATAGCCAATAGCGAATATATGAAGAGCTCCACGCACTGCGCATAAGTGCATCTTCTAGGTGTGCCAATTGGTTGTCCAATCGACAGCAGCTTGTTTATTACCGTGAAAAAAGCACTGCCGCAAGAATGTAAACAGTGTAACGTGCGTAATAATGAGAAGCACTCGCGTGAGTGCGGTGAAAATAATCCCTGCATCTGCATGTGCCGTGCTACGTGAAAGGCAAGCACTCATTGATTCTTAATTACACTAGCATAGTAGTACTCCCCTATCAGGGCTCTTGTACCCGAACCTTGGGTCAATGTACGTAGTAAACGGAAGCGTGGACGGGCAGGCAAGGGCAATGACACGTACCCATATATGTGTAGGGTAGGTCGAAGTAATGGTGGCTCTCCTGTAGCTAGTCCTGATCGAAAGAGCAACGACCACGCCTCAGCGAGTCGCTTACGTACGAAGTTTGGCAAGATAAACCCAATAGTGCAGAGGGTAGAGCTAGAGCGATCCATGTTCAGGCAGGCCATAACTCGGTACGTACGTACGAAGCCTAGCTAGCAGTCTTAGGGGGTGTTCGACATATAGGGGTATAAATTTTAGAGGGGTCTAAACTTTAGATAAGCTATATTAAATAAAGTTTAATTACAAAACTAACTATATAACTCTGGTCTAATTCGCGAGACGAATCTAATAAGGGTAATTACGCCATAATTAAATGACGGTTACTGTAGCATGACTGTAGCAAAACATAGATTAATTAGGCTCATTAGATTCGTCTCGTAAAGATGTACCCATCTGTAAAAAGGTTTTGTCATTAAACTTTATTTAGTACTAGATTCTCTTTGTTTAGAGGCCTCTAAAATTTAGCGTTAAAAGAAACGAACAGGGCCTTATTATCGCTCAAGTAAATCAGTTTTGAAACAGGGTTACACCATCAGCTGATCTCCTTGGTAAGATCTAAAGCAAAAGCAGTACTAACCTGAAACGTACGGTAGTGCGCAGGTTCGCGCTGCTGTCCGATCAGCGTAGCTTCTCGTGCTCGCTGGCGCCCATGCTACGGAACGGCGCCCACCAGAGTTTCGGGACGGTGCAGGGCCGGACACGACCACTCCAGCATCGCCTATCCACAATTCGACGCAAGAGGCGACAAGGCGAGCCGTCCTCGTGCAGGGTTAGGGCCCCCGGGTCCGCAACTCACCATGGACTGCCACAGAGTTTTGCGTGGTGTGCCACAGCTGAGGAGCAACATTCAGTATGTTCGCTTTGCTGCTTTACAACAGCTACAGTATTAGCAGTTATTTCTTCTGCAGCAGCTACAGTGTTTGCAATTATTTTTTCTGCAACTGTTACGGTAAAACGGTTGCTTCACAGCAAAGCAAACAGGTTGATCAATCACAGACACACGCCGCTTGTGATAACAGGGCCCCCGGGCATTGACCGGCAGCAGTCGGCCGGGGCCGCATGCATAGCATAGCAGCAACGCCGACACCACCGGGGGACATGGCTCGGAGGATTGGGATGGGAGTCATGGGACGCGCGGATCAGGACGAGAGGGAAGGCACATGCGGGGGGGCCGGTGGGAATCGATTAACAATTGCGCGAGCGAGTGCGATGCGGAGACTGAAGCAAGCAAGCGCGCTTTGGTTGATTGATCTGATTTCATTAGCGAGTGGGACGCCCGCGGATGGCGGGGAAGCCGACAACTATGGCTTTGGACGCACTGTGCTGGATCAGGGTTAGGTCGAGCTCGGATACAGGCGCGTCATCGCCAATGATAGGCGGAAAACAGGGGAAGCTGCAAGCGGATTTCATGGGGACGCGCCATCTCGAGATAGTATGATAGTATATTCAACGCAATCTTTCTAATTTTACGCATTTTTATTGGTTTTTTTGTTTCCTCGTGTCTAGTAATACGCTTTGTAGATTAGAGTTTCCCAGTGCACTCTTTGGAGCTGCACATTAGAGTTTTCCACTGCAATCATTGTCCCGACAGGGCTACGGTGGTGTGTGTAATGGATTGGCGTGACTCGGAGCAGAGCAGGGCCGATCGAGCGCCCGGCGGCCCGCCGCGCGGCGGTGGTTTGCTCTTTTCTTTCGTAAACGGCGGCCGCGAATCAGGGCGTGGCGCGACGCCGAAATAATGAGCTGAGAGCCACATGTCGACCACGTCGGGGTTCCGGCGCCGGACCCGTTGCCAAGATCATATCGGTGCACCGCTTTGTCCCCCGACACAAAAATTTGTTCCTCCTCTCCTAATCGGTCATCTCCAAAGAGAGCATACATATGCATGGATACAGAGCTAAGAAAAATAGGGGTACATACGGAAGCTTCGTGGGACATGCATGATCCATGGAGTAAATATCTATCACTTGGGTTGTGCACATGGACCGGAAACTTTGTATAGGACTTAATATCGTGGTACGTAGTACAGTCTAAGACGAGCCGATCTAGCATAGAGCATTAGCTAAACCACGTCCTCATGCAAGGGTTCCAGCCAGATCTCACCACCGTCGTGATCTGATCCACACCCAAAGCACTACGCGTTGTTGTCTTTTCGGTTGACCTTGCATCGCCAGCAGCAGACAGTGCCGGTCGTGACGGGACTGTCGGCTGCTTGGTTTTGCCTAACATTTTTTTTTTCGAAAGGAGGTTTTGCCTAACATTCACTAGGCATCTTGTGCAACCTCACATGGCTCGAAGCATGACCACTTAATTTGTACATTATAATTGTCCTTTTGCAGGGAACGGGAATATGCGGCAGTAAAGGGGTGGTAAAAATCTCTCTCTCTCTCTCTCTCTCTCTCTCTCTCTCTCTCTCTCTCTCTCTCTCTCTCTCGTTCTGAATGTTCCAAAGTGCAGTCAAACAAGAACAGGACGTATATGCTACGATGCTTCTAGGAGAAAAACTACATAATATCATGAAATTTTGGCAGCCATCGGGCTACAATGGACCATGTGTATCTGCGACCGGTCGAGGATGGACATGCGACAGTGGAAATTGCGACCGGTCGAGGATGGACATGCGACAGTGGAAATGAATTTTCTTCTTCACTTAGAGATTAGAGAAAGTAAGTTCAAAGGGTAATGTAAAAAATTCAGAGATGGTGCAACTTCGTTAATCTTGTTCCGAAACAAAGCTAAGCATGACCCAGAACAATGGCAGGATTGCGCAGAAGTCAAATAAATTCAGTAAATCACCCACTCAATCTCCCTTCGAGCCAAAGTCCGCCTCCTGCCAGACAGGCAACATGCCAACTCAGCCAAACGTCCACCGTTCAGAAAATTCTTCAGTCCAGGACCTCCTGCAAGGTGCAAGCCCACTGCGTGTAGTTTGGTCCAAACACACCTGCAGCCAAAGTATCTTGAAGTCCAAGCCCATGAGAAAGTCAGAGCAAGAGTTCAATTCAGAGGCAGTGAAAACGTGTCAAACCTACACGTCGTACCTGATCAACCATGTAGCTTCACTGGCCTATGTCATGGAAATTTCACTCCTAGGACCTCAAAGTTCTGCTTCTATAGCACTAGGCATATGTTCATTTAACGTCAAAAAAGCAACCATAGGAATGTTAGAAGCATATCCAACCACTGAAAGAAATCTGAATAGTAATACAGAGTATCAAGACAAGGTACAATTAGTCAGTTTGAAGCGACCGATGCTGCGCAGTCAAGCATGAAATTGTCTAAAGTACCGGCTTCGAAGTCCAAGAGCATGGAATGTTGGGCCCCGTGCAACACGGCCCAGACGGCGCTCCCACATCCTCCGGATGGCCTCTCTATCTCTGTAGTTGCCCAGCTCCCAACCCAAGATAATGGGTTTGGTAACAATCCAACCAAACTGAACATTCAAACGGCCGCTATAAAAGGCGCCAAATGTTGGAGAGTAGGAGGCAAACCAAGCAAGCAGTGAAGGCAGCAAGCAAAGGAGAGCAAAGCATGGGCACCACAAACATGAAGGGCATCGCCCTTCTTGTCGCTCTTGCTGCTGCTTTCTCCTCCTACTCCACCGCCTCGTCGCTGACGAACTACACCTTCCCGCCGGTCGAGGCGCCAGCAGCCGAAGCACCCTATGGCGTGGCATCGGCACCAGCAGCTGAAGCACCCTATGGGGTGGCAGTGGCACTGTCGCCAGCTGAAGCACCCTATGGCGCAGCACCGGCACCAGCGCAAGTGGGCCATGCCGAGGCGCCGGTGACGGGGCACCATGGATCGGAGCAAGGGAAGCACCACCACCACCACCACCACGACTCGTCGCCGTCTTCTAACAAGAACTCATCGGAGCACAAGCACCACGGTCACCTTGGACACCACAAACGCCACCACCACAACTATTCAGCTCCACCGGCTCACCACCACCCGCCACCTCCTCACCACAAGCCGCCTCACCATTCGCCACCACCTGCTCATCACTCATCACCACCACCCCCGGCTCACCACCTGCCGCCTCCGCCGCCGTCTCGCTACCCGCCATACATTCCGGCACCACCAAAGCACAAGTACCCACCGCCGCCTTCCCATGGCAAGGCGCCACCACCTCCACGGGGCCACAGAAAGTTTCCACCATCTCAACCGACTTATTCGGCTACGGCACCCTCACCGGCTGAGTACAGCGCCATGCCACCGTCTGAGCAAGGTCCCAAGCTCCCGTATCATGTTATGCCCGGTAACGCTGCCCCGCCACGTCAAAATGGAGCATCGCCGCCGTAGTACGCGCGTTTGATGCCAGGATCAGCATAAACACGTAATTAACTACGTTACTAAGCTTGCAGCTAAACTCTGTGCCTTCGATCATACTTCGTTGTCCTAATAGAAATGTAACGAATAAAGAATGTACTTCGTTCAAAATCATGTTGTTGTTTGAGTTCTAATTCGGATGTTTCTTCATCAGCTGTTATTATGTCACTCTTATTTATAACTTGTCCCAGTCTTCATTCTTACTTGTATCTCATTGCTTATATATGTACGAAATCAGAAACTTTACTATATATGAGTGAGCTCATCGAGAATTGCTACTACAATATCACATAAGGTGTACTATTAGTTGTGTAACAAAATCAGATTGTGTCACTTAAGTTAATGCCACATAATTCAATTTTATTTTCATAGTAGAAGTAGAATACTGTCTCGGACAGAAATGTCCCGGTCATTTTATCTTGAGAAAAGTCCTATTTGTCCCCTTCAACTATTAGGGGTAACGCAATGTTCACTCCCAACTACAAAACCAGGTAACCTCAGTCCTTCAACTCCTTCTCTCAATTCAGTTCACCTCTTTAGGCGGTTTTGAGAGCGGTTTTGTCCTACGTGGCGCAGTGGATTCCACATATCATGTGCCACATCACTATTCTCTCTCTCTCTCTCTCTGCTCTTGGAATGCCAGCTCGAGTCTCGTGCTCTTGGAATGCCCCTCCTCGCCTCGCCCCCTGCCACTCGCCGCCACTGCGCCATGTCCAGCGCAATTCAATGTCCGGCGTAAGTCCGTCGTTGTTGGTGAGGTTCCAGGTGGCAGCATTCGATTGGAACGCTGCCCTGTGCACCGCGCCACTCCCGCTGTGCAAGGATATGACGTGCAGCAACAGCCGAACACGTCCACGACGGGGCATTGCCCTCTGTACGGGGCCACAGAAAGTTTCCACCATCTCAACCGACTTATTCGGCTACGGCACCCTCACTGGCTGAGTACAGTGCCATGCCACCGTCTGAGCAAGGTCCCAAGCTCCCGTATCATGCCGTGCCCGGTAACGCTGCTCCGCCACGTCAAAATGGAGCATCGCCACCGTGGTACACGCGTTTGATGCCAGGATCAGCATAAACACGTAATTATATGTTACTAAGGGCATGTTTGGCGGAAAGGCTTCTGCTTCAGCTTATTCTACTGTAGAGTACTGTAGCAACAGTAAAAAAGCCGAAAAAGCACCCAAATACCAGCTTACCCGGATTCACCAAATTTGTGTCAGATGAACAGTACTGCTACAGTAGCAAATAGTGCGCAAACAGTGTTATAAGCCGGCGGAAAAGCTCCGCCAAACATGCCCTAAGCTTGCAGCTAAACTTTGTGCAAGAGAGAGCGAGCTATTTTGGAGGGCGTCCTTGCTTTTCCATCATATTTCATCGTCCTACAATAGAAATGTAACCAATAAAGTATGTACTTCCTTCAAAATCATGTTGTTGCATGTTTGAGTTGTAATTCGAATGTTTCTTCATGACCGGTTATTATGTCACTCTTATTTATAACTTGTCCTAGTCTTATTTATAACTTGTACAACGAAATACTTTCATGCCCGTGATATCGTGTTGAAGAATACAAGAAAGTATTTCGTTGAACAATATAAGAATTGTACAATTCCATCGTGCAACAGACATTTCACTAAAATTATAGCGTCATAAAAATTATTATTTTCCAAATGACAAACTTATTCAAGAGCAACTAGGCCGACAACTTCAGCTGTAATTCTAAGAGTCCTCAAACTCTGTAATTCATATGCTCGACGCTGGATAAAATAGTCGATATAATCACTATAATCACGCCATCTTGGATCATGGCAAAAAATCATTCTCATCTCTGCAAATATGGAAACCATTGGTATTATAATTTTTATTATGTGCCAAGATTATTTGCAATTCATGTATATAGAGAGTTGCCATGGATACATTCAAGACATCCGAGAACTGGCAATCCCCGAGGTTCCATAAAATTGATGCATGAGAATTCCATGGCGACTAAACAACTTAAGATGATTGATAATCATTTAGACGCTTTAGTATACAAATATGTTACGATATTCGATTGTGATTGCGAACCACACATACCTTCATATTGGTCGACCCTCATCCTGATAGCCATGATCAAGTCGTTTCGATGATGTGAGGCTATCAGTTGTTGCCTGCAAATATGCTTCTGGTTGGAGAAGAGCCGTAGGAATGCAACGCCACTAAAAGACAAAAACTGATTAGTTTATTTGATTGTAAAAATAAGTAAGAAAATATATCGGTAATTATATTAAAACAAATATACCTGTTATCCACTCAAGTTATTTCAATAAACTTTTGTGGGCTAAGTGTTTCTTTGCAAGTTCACCTATGCGTGCCACCACAGGAACAACGCCAACGAAGGACCCATAGGGACTCATTGCATGCTGCAACGGCACGGGCAAACAAAAAAAACAGAGGCATCATGCCGTGGTTTCTACCATACATATAACAAAACAACAGTAAAGTGAACCACGATTAAACAAGATCCACGAATAATATGAAAACACAGGATATCAGAGAGGGCTTACATGAGAGTTGTTGACCGAACAGCTCGTATGGAACTTCCTATCGCTCTTGATTTTGTTGTGTCGAGAGGAAGATGAAATGCGACAAGGGCTGATATCTTAGATGAGCAATATATATCTGGCAGAAAGTGGCGAATAGAAAAACTTACAGAAAGGAATTACTCCCTCCAGTTTTCTTTTGTTGACGTTTCCAACCGCTTCGACGAAATTAAGGAATAGACGAAGTGACCTGTTTGCCCTTGGGTTGAGTTTCGTTCTCTCCTCCGTATACCAAATCGCATCTCGCCTGCGCATGGCGGCGACGCTTCCCCGACGCGATCTTACACAGCCCATCACCCCGCGCCCCCGCATGGCTGCAGTGCCTCCCGATGCCTGGCCGCATGCCTCCTCACCAAGAGCCCCTTCGTCGAGCCGCGCGTCAAGATCCGCCGCGGCGCTGGAGCTGGTCCGCCCCTCAAGAATGGCGCCGACGCCGGAGGAGGTGCCGGTGCAGGTGGAGCCTTCCACGGCGACCAAGAAGCGCGCAAGGGAGGAAGATGAAGAGGATGGCGATGGGCGGGAGGAGCGGCTGCGCGCGCGTGTTACTGCGTTCACGAGCATCCGCGGCACGACGAAGGCTGCGGCTACGACGGCGGCAGGGACGGCGGCAGGGATGGCGAGCAAGGAAGACAGCGACGCGACCGCCTACGTCTCCGGCACCAGTCCGCCACGGCCATGGGTCCGGCAGCAGGTTGGGTATCTACTCGCCCGTGTGATTGAACAAGGGGATCAGGATGCAAGAAGTTCCACATGCATGTCGACGGTGGCCACGGCAGCCATGCCTTCTCCGATCTGGTCTTCCTCAATTGAAAACGAATCACCTGTGCCAAGGTGCCTCAATTCTCACATCTTTTGCCCGCCACCTATTTGTCAAAATGTTTGTGTGGTTTCGTTAATGTTTGGTTAGAAGGTTCCATAGTTGCTGTGAAACAATTGAGTAGGTACTGCATTCGGAGTATTCATGATGTGATGCTTCTCCAGGGCTATGCAAGGTGGGCACAGGTGTAAAAAGAGAAAATCACTTTCAACAAGAATCAACATTGATTTGAATCAGGGGCGGGCCTAGGATTTGAGCCTTGGGTATTCAAATTTTTTTCGACAACCTAAATTATTGAGTCACATAACTGACTTCTTGTTTGGCACGACTTAGTGCTTTTGCTTTGGTTATGGCCCCATAAACCATAAATCCTGCCAAGCACAAAAATGCAAAAATAAGCCGTTGTTCCATTTTGTATGATAAGTTGTTTTACAAAGCCGATAAAAGCAATTTTTGTGGCTCACCTCATAAGTTGTTTGGATAAGCTATTTTGCCAAATAGTTGGACAGAATAATCCAGATAATCCAGAATACATCAAATAAGATGTTTTTAGATTCTGGGCAAAACTTATTTTATGCATAATCCAGAGCCCTACCAAAAGATACTAAATGACCAACATATCAAAGAAGGCGGACTTTGTTTTGTTTGGATTGAGCTTGAAGTGTTCTTTTTTGTTTTTTGATGCTATACATAAAATACATTATTTATATAAATTTTTTGGGCCAAAATAATGGGTATTCATTTGAATACCTTTGAACCAACGGAGGCCCGCCCCTGATTTGAATTCAGATCTTGAAGAGGTTACACAATTGAAAGAATTCAATGCAGAAACAAGTTCATCAAGGTATTGATAATATTTGTTCAAAGGTTCTTTAGATATTGCAGTCATGCATCTCTTATGTTGGTCATGATGTAATACTTTTCCAGGGCTATGCAAGATGGTCAAAGGTGTAAAAAGAGAAAATCTCCTTGTTCAAACATCTTCATGTTGAGATCCCCATTGAGTCGGATGATACTTTCTCCTATACCAGGAACATCATGCACGCCTTCTCCCAGGTTGTGTTCCTCCCTTATCCATGTTCTGAATGACACCATTGTCAAGTTAGATTGTTTTCTGCTCTACTTAACTAGTGTGATTTTGTTTCTGCAGGACAAGGTCCCCTTTTCCGTGTCATCGGACATCTCCTTCAGCTAGAACCTGTGAAAGTCGAAGAGTGTTAACAGCAATTGATCTGAATGCAGAACCTGAGGAAATTAACACTGAATTGGAAGAACTAAATGCAGGAATGGAAGAAGCTAATACAGAATTGGAAGAATCGAATCAAGGCATTGCTGATCCTCCACCTACTCAAGAAAGGATACGTAGGAAAGAAGTTCCAGATGACATACGAAGATCTATTTTCGATGCATTGCTTGCAAGGTCAAATGATGGCAGTTTCGAGGGACATGAGACTGGGGAAGTCTCTATGGAATTCTCTGTCCGTCTTCGAACAGTGCAGCGGATATGGGAAAAAGGGAAAAAGTGCCTAGATCGAGGAGTTCCTGTTGATGTGTCTAGCGGAAAGTCAAAGCGTGGCCGTAAAAAGAAACAAGTGGACGTTTCAAAGCTTCGTGGATTGTCTATTTTGAGTCGTACCACACTCGAAGAAACTTCCAAAGAGTTGGGATGCAACAAAAGCAAACTTCGTTCACTGAAGCAAGAAGGTGTCATTGAGCGTGTCTCAAAGTCAATCAAGCCATTTTTAACAGACAAGAACAAGAAGCAGAGGCTTGAGTGGTGTGTATCAATGCTCGATCCAAGAAGTATACCACATGATCCTATCTTCAAAGACCTCTTTGATTTTGTCTTTATCGATGAGAAGTGGTTCAACATTACTAAGAAAACACTAAGATATTACAAGACCCCCGATGAAGTACAACAAACAAGGACTTGCAAGAGCACGAACTTCATTCCAAAAATTATGTTTCTGACTGCCTTTGCCCGTCCAAGATTTTCTAATGGAGTCTGCACCTTTGATGGCAAAATTGGATGCTTTGCGTTTGTGACATACGAAGTGGCTAAAAGATCAAGTGTCAATAGAAAAGCAGGGACAATGGAAATGAAACCTATACAGTCTGTCAATCAAAGTGTCATTAGAGAGTTCTTGATTGATAAGGTTTTACCAGCGACTCGCGCTAAGTGGCCCAGGGAAGATATTAATAAACCAATATTCATACAACAAGATAACGCCCCATCACATGTTCGTCCAGATGACAAAATGTTTTGTGAAGCTGCTAAGAAAGATGGGTTCGATATCAGACGGGTGTGTCAGCCGCCTAACTCACCTGACTTCAACATATTGGATCTGGGTTTCTTCAGCTCTATACAGTCCCTCCAGTACAAGACTAGTGCAAAAACAACTGCAGAGCTTGTTGCAGCGGTTGACGAGGTAAATGGTCTTATTCCTTAAGCTCAACTCTCTGTACATTGCTTCTGCTGATGTAGTTGATGATTGTGGCATATGGAACCCTCAATACATGTCTTACAATAAACTGAACTGACCTTTGTCTTACAATAACGTATCAGGCTTTTCAAGATTATTCTCCATGGAAAGCGGACCGGATCTTCTTAACCCTCCACGGCTGCTTGAAAGAAGTTATGAAAATCGATGGTGGCAATGCTTCTGATGTCCCGCACATAAGAAAGAAAATGTTGGAAAGGGAAGGTCGTCTCCCAGTTCAACTCGACTGCGAGCCCGCATTGGTGCAGAAGGCAATGGATAATTAAATGAATAAATGTTCATGTAACTGATCATGTAATTTATTCAGATTGCCATGAAGCTTGAACTTGTACTATAAATTATTGCTACTGCCTGTGATGAAATGTTCAGAGTATTTATCCAGTTTTATCTTATTGTCAGTTGTGTTTACTCAGAGTATTTTGTGGGATTTGGACTGCATTAGCTCCATTGCAACTGTTGGGTTCAGATTATCATTGGTAAATGATTTCAGTAGCAGTTTACAAGTCATTGTCGATTTATATCTAAATAGGCTTTCTTATCTGTTTGATATCTGACTAAACTCTCATAGCTAAATGTTCAGTTCTCTCAGTTCATTCTCATACAAGAAAGAAAATTATGGCCATGCTACGCAGTTCACTCTCAGTTCAGTTCATTCTCAGTTCATCAATCTACACAGGAGTGCTACGCATCATTGCTTATCATCAATTACACAGAAGTAGTCTGTTCCTAAAAAAAAAAAATTACAATAGTCTCTGATGCTTGCCACCAATTACTATGGTCAATAGTGAACACACCGTTGCAAGCAATGTCTGCCAGTTCTGCATCCTATAGCATACACCCATACTGACACAACCAGTTTAAGATAATGACACAACCAGTTTAAGATCTGTAAATTGAAACAATTTAAGATCTGTGAATTACCTCCACTGAGTCCTACGGCCTACATCCTGCCGGGAATTGAACAATTGCTATGAGCAAACTTCAGTAGTGTCTTTACAAAACTGAATTTTCCTCTCTGAAGTTGATTGCATAACAGAGCAACCGAGCAAGTGCAGAGGAGGTCGTTGATCAGGCCGCACAGGTCGTCGAGGAGGTCAGCGAGCAAGCTGCACAGGGGGTCGCGGGGATCGGCAAGGTGACGTTGTCTTCGTTCGTCAGCGACCTCCAGTTGCGCCGCAGGAGCATGAGCAGCCGGGGCCGGGGGCTCCTAATTTGCTGCTGGCTCACCGCCGGCGTCGGCAGCGAGTACACGGAGCGGAGGAATTCCCTGAACCCGGCCATGGTGAGGCCGTTCCGGGCCCTGGCCGGGTCGATGCCGAGCATCCGGTGGCTCTCTAGCCCGACGCGCGCCGCCGGGAAGCACCGCACGGCGTCGTCGGCGTCCAAGTTGACGACGGGGTAGAACGAGAGCGCGGCGACGATCTCCCGGAACTTGGCGAACAACGGCGCGTCGTGGTTGACGGTGAGAAGCTGGACGAGAGGGAGGCCGGGGACCTCACGCCTGGATCTGAATCTTGCTCGTCGGCGTGGTGAGCGGCAGGACAGGGGTGGAGAAGGCGGAGGGGCAAAAATGGACGATCGTATTTGAGTTGAACTACGACGTCTCAACAAAATAAACGCTTTCCTAAAACCGGAGGGAGTAATCAATATGCCAGGGGTGAGCTTCCCAACCAAGGTTTGCATTACCGTTAGAACCGCTCTAACGGCCACCGGTTTCACCGGCGGTAACCGGTCGAAAACCGGACAAAAATTTAAAAATTAAAATTTGAATTCAAAACGTGACCGGTTTCGTCGGTAACCGATCGGTTTTCTTCAAAAACCGAACGGTTTTATCGGTATGACTGGAAATTGCGAAAATAGGCTTAAAAAGTAGAAAAATTTTGCATGACCTTTGCTGAAATATTCTAATAATGGTTAACCGGACATTGACAATATAGAATTCATAAAATATTGCACCAATCAACCTTATACAACATACCACAATTCATACAAAGTCCAATATAAATTGTCCGATACATAGTTCTTGATGAAATTTAACATACAACATAGTTTTGAACATAATACACGTAGTTTTGTGCACATCAACATACAACAATGGATACAAGCATATATCTCAAGACCATATGACGTCAGATTGTCCTAAATTGCCTAAATTTTGCTACATGTTCTACTTTTACATACACCAAAATTGCCTAAATTTCCTAAAATGCCTCTACATTGTCCTAAATTGCTTAAATTTTGCTACAATGCCTCTACATTGTCCTAAATTGCCGCTACGAACACCATTCACTATATTACAGTTGCATATTATTCAAATGGAAAACGGAGAAAGTTGAAAAACCAACGAACTCACCTCCTACCGGCGTCGCGCGGAGAGCAAACCGGTCGGTTTGCGCCGGTTACCGCGGTATCCGAAGCAGAAACCGATCGGTTTCTTCGATATCTCGACGGCGACCGACCCTGAAATGTTCCCGCAATTATTTGACCAATCAAACGATCGATTTTTTGTTAACGGTTTCCACCAATGTTCTGCAAATTCCTTCTAGTTTATTTACATATTTTTTGTTTTAAAATTTTTCAATTTTTCAAAAAATTTCAAATTTCGAACTTCAAAACCGGCGTACCGGACTAACCGGACCGGACCGGTTAGTCCGGTAATCGCGGTTACCGGCCGGTAACCGTCGGTTTTGCAAACCTTGTTCCCAACCAAGCACATAGCGTGATTAAAGTTAATGGAAGGGGAGATAAAGTGAGATCAGGAAAGTACGTGGTCGTTTCCAAACATGAAGATAATTCATAGAGGCATTTGTTTCCACGCATGATAATGTGGATTGGTTTCCATGCAAAAGGATATAATATCATGGTATATGCTTTCCACATGTGATCAGGTGAGATTCTACTAGCTATTTTTCGAAAAATTACTCAAAATCCATGGAAATATTTGGAAAAGATCATTTTAATTTTGTGGGTGCGATACAACTGCTGCACGCCAGACCTGCGATGCTGTCAACCGGCTCAGACTGGTGCACGCCGGACCTGCGAGCGGCGTTAACCCAGGGCCAGGGGTGACCAACGGCGAGAAGCCGCCTCCCCCGCATGCGCGCCGGACCCAGTGCCGCCCGCCCGCGCGCGCTCGGTCACCGAGGCATCCAAAGCTAGCTCGCTCCGCCACCCGCGTGTATATAAAATAAGCAGCGGCAGGGGTGGCCTTCAATTCTTCTCCACCACCACACTACTGACCCAGCAGCGAGAGTGAGAGTGAGGAGTGAGAGAGGAAGATGGGTTGCAAGGCAGCGCTGGTGCTGGCCCTGGTGGCCGTGAGCCTGGCCGTGGAGATCCAGGCCAACACCGGCTACGGCTACGGCCCTTCGCCTGCCACGCCCACGCCGGAGAAGCCTCCCAAGAAGGAGGAGCCATCGCCGAGCCCCAAGCACGAAAAGCCTCCAAAGGGCCACAAGCCGCACAAGAAGGAGAAGCCCGACAAGCCTCCCAAGGAGCACAAGCCGCCCAAGACCGAGAAGCCGTCGCCGGAGTACAAGCCGCCGAGCACCGGCGGCCCCAAGCCGACCCCGAAGCCAAAGCCAACTCCTCCCACGTACAAGTACAACCCGACGCCGGCGCCTCCTACCTACACTCCCAAGCCGACGCCCACGCCCTCGCCCAAGCCACCGACCTACACCCCAACGCCCAAGCCGCCAACCTACACCCCGAAGCCTACTCCCCCTGCCCCAAAGCCCAAGCCAACCCCGCCAACTTACACCCCGAAGCCCACTCCCCCGGCTCCGAAGCCCAAGTCAACACCCCCAACCTACGCTCCCAAGCCGACTCCTCCGGCACCAAAGCCCAAGCCAACTCCACCAACATACACCCCGAAGCCGACTCCCTCGGCGCCCAAGCCGACGCCGCCAACCTACACCCCAAAGCCAACTCCTTCGGCACCAAAACCCAAGCTAACCCCGCCAACATACACCCCGAAGCCGACTCCCCCGGCCCCCAAGCCCAAGCCAACCCCACCACCAACATACACCCCCAAGCCCACTCCCCCAGCGCCCAAGCCGACGCCGCCAACCTACAACCCTTCTCCTAAGCCCACTCCCTCCACGCCCAAGCCCAGCCCGCCGTCATCGTCCTATGGCCACAGCCCGCCGCCGCACTACTACTAGAACTGAGACCTGTGCTACTCTGCTGTCAATGCAAGATCAAAGCATAGGTACGTAAGTGCGAGTATAAAATCTTCATTGAAACCGTGTTTTTGCTCCCTGTACGTGTCAAGGTTGCTCATCTTGTTCAATGGCGCTTAATTTTGTGACATGCAGAAGGAGGTCATGGAAGAGTTGTGCGCCGTAGGGGACGAGCTAGCTAGCTGAGGCCTCCTAAGTAGCACCTCCTCGTCTGTTTGCTGCCAACCTAATCCTAGCTAGTAGAGGAGAATAATGCAGAGTGCTGCTCCCTCTGTTCCCGTTTGTCTGTCCCCCTCTCAGTTTGTGTGTTTGTCGTCTTCGAGTGTTTTTTTTTTAACAGCTATATTGGGGTTTTGTACCATGGTGTTACTGTGAAATCAAAATTACTTTGGAAACGCAAGCAAACTCTCCCGAGCTAGTATGTTTTCTTTACCGACGCTTTTCCGACTATTTTTGCGCCATCAGACTGTACATGTTACAATGTTGTGCGTGACTCTAGTGGTAAGTTTTGCGCTTCACTCGAACGAGATAAACTACTACCACCAGACACAGCACGGGGCCATACATGGAGCGTACGAGAAGCACCATTTATTAATGAGAAAATTTCTTATTTGACTATGTTAAAGTTGTTGGTTTCTTGACTTTTTTTGAAAAAAAAAATGTTAGTTATATGACCCAGAATGCAAATTTGGTTTTTTTTTTCTCTTACGTTAGTTTGAGGTGGTAACGGTGTTAAATGCGAGGTGAAATGACCTTTGTACCTCTAAAGTGAATTAAAATGTAAAATTCAATTTCAAAAGTATTTATTTGTTCTAAAATTCCATAATAATATAACCGATCAAGATTTCATAATTACACAAAAATTGGCATTATATTTTTGATTTCATACTTGCAAAACATTTCTCTATTATTTTGATTTCATACTTGCAAAACATTTGCTCAAACCATCAACTTTAACAGGGCCAAATCAATGCGCGGCTTTGCCCCCCGGCACAAAAATTGGTCCCTCCGTTCCTAGTCCGTCGTCTACAAAGAGAGACTAGCGCATTTAACATGCATGGAGGGAGACCTGCAGACAATAGGGGTGCTGATGGAAGCTTCGTAGGAGATGATGGTCCATGGAGTAAATATATCTATCAGTTGGGTTGTGCACATGGACCGGAAGCCTTGTATAGGATTTAATCGTGGTACAGTCTAAGACGACCCGATCTAGTAGAGCATTAGCTAAACCACGTCCTCAAGCAAGGGTTCCAGATCTCACCGTCATGATCAGATCCACACCTAAAGCACCACGCGTTGCCTTCTCGGTTGACCTTGCACCGCCAGCAGCAGACAGTGCCGGTCGTGACGGGACTATCGGCCTGCTTGGCTTCGCCTAACATTCACTAGGCATCTCCTGCACCCAACCTCACATGGCTCGAAGCAAGACCACTTGAACTGTGCATTATAATTGTCCTTTTGCAGAGAACGGGAATATGCGACAGTGAAGGGGCTTTTTTTTTTAGGTACAGTGAAGGGCCGGGGCTTTGGTTTGTCAAAGAAACAGAAATAGCAGTCAAACAAGCGCAGCATCCTTAAAAAAAAAAAAGAGCGGCAGGACGTATAAGCTACGAGATCAGATCCATATGCATGAAAAATTTGCAGCCATCGTGACAACAACAGAGCCATATGCATATCGGAGACTAAAGCACAGTGTCGCCGCACAGCGGAAATGATGAGGATGGAACTGGACCGTGGACACAGGAAATGAGTTCAGATGGTAGTACAAATTGTCACAAGATTAGAAATGGTGAAAATTCATAATCATGTTCTGAAACGTAAGCAAAACATGATCTAGAACCATGGCAGGATTGCGCAGAAGTCAACTGTGAGTAATCCACCCATGCAGCTCCATCGAGCAAAAGTCTGCGTCCTGCCAGACCGGCAAGATGCAATTCAGCCAGCCCTCTACCGGTCACAAAATTCTTCAGTCGAGGACCTGCAAGGTACGAACCCACTCCGTGTGGTTTGGTCCAAACACACCTGCAGCCACACACAAAAAAAATGAAAATCAGTCTCTTGAAGTCCAAGCCCATGAGAAAGGTCAGAGCAAGAGTTCAATTCTGGGTAGTGAACGAGTCAAACCAACCCGTCTTACCCGACCAACCATGTAGCATCACTGGTCTATATCATGGAATTTTCACTCCTAGGACCTCGATATAACGAAGTTCAAAGGCTAGCTAGTTACTCAATAGTACTCCAAGGCATATTCTCATTTAACTTTCAAAGCAACCAGGCATGTTAGAAGCATATCCAAGCACAGCAAAGAAATATGAATGGTAATTCTGCAGTAGTAGTACAGACTAGTTTCAATGAGGCCTTTTATTTGCATTAAATTATATGCCACATATGCAATTTTTGCTGAATTGGCAAAGTAATTATGAGGAGAAAGAAGGCAAACTTTCATTTCTTGTGAGAGCTTTTTCATTCTAATGAAAGGAATGTGGCTCTCTTTCCTAAAATTTGTTTCGGAAACAATGAAATGAAAGTGTGCATTGAGAGTGGCCTTAGGCCAGTCTCAATGGAGCTTTTCATTTGCATTAAATTCTATGCCATGTGTGCATCTTTTGCTGATTTGGCAAGTTAATTATGATGAGAGAGATGAGAAATTTTCATATTTTATGAGAGGTCTTTCATCCAAATGAAAGGAAGTTGACTCCCTTTTCTAAAATTAGTCTTGTAAAAAGTGCAAATGAAAGACCCTATTGAAACTGGTCTTAAGATCGAGTGTCTAATTAGTCAGTTTAAAGCGACAGACGAACTTATGCTGCGCAGTCAAGCGTGAAATTTTCTAAAGCGTCTGCTTGTTAGTCCAAGAACATGGAATGTTGGGCCCCGTGCAACACGGCCCAGACGGCGCTCCTCCCACATCCTCCGGATGGCCTTTCTAGTTGCCCAGCTCCCAACCTAAGATAATGGGTTTGGTAACAATCCAACAAGCTGAACATTCGAACGGCCGCTATAAAAGGCGCCGAATGCTGGAGAGTCGGAGGCAAACCAAGCAAGCAAAGCAAAGCATGGCCAGCAACACAAACATGAAGGGCATTGCCCTTCTCGTCGCTCTTGCTGCAGCTCTCTCCTACTCCACCGCCTCATCGCCGACGAACTACGCCTTCCCTCTGGTTGAGGCGCCAGCTGCCCAAGCGCCCTACGCCGCGGCACCGGCATCAACAGCTGAAGCACCCTATGGCGCGGCACCGGCACCAACAGCTGAAGCACCCAATGGCGTGGCACTGTCACCGCCGGCTGAAGCACCTTATGGCGCGGCACCGGCACCAGCGCAAGCGGGCTATGCCGAAGCGCCGGTGACGACGCACAATGGATCCGAGCAAGGAAAGCATCACCACCACCACGACTCACCATCTTCTAACAAGAATTCATCGGAACACAAGCACCACGGCCACCTTGGGCACCACAAACGCCACCACCACAACCATTCAGCTCCACCGAGCCCTTCCCCGGCTCATCACCACCCACCACCTCCTCAACACAAACCACCTCACCATTCGCCACCACCTGCTCACCACTCGTCACCACCACCCCCGGCTCACCACTTGCCGCCTCCGCCGCCGTCCCGCTACCCGCCGTATATTCCGGCACCTCCGAAACACAAGTACCCACCACCGCCTTCTCATGGCAAGGCGCCGCCACCTCCACGGGGCCACAGAAAGTTTCCACCATCTCAACCGACATATTCGGCTACAGCACCCTCGCCGGCTGAGTACAGCGCCATGCCACCGTCTGAGCAAGGCCCCAAGCTCCCGTATCATGCTATGCCCGGTAACGCTGCCCCGCCACGTCAAAATGGAGCATCGCCGCCGTAGTACGCGCGTTTGATGCCAGGATCAGCATAAACACGTAATTAACTACGTTACTAAGCTTGCAGCTAAACTCTGTGCCTTCGATCATACTTCGTTGTCCTAATAGAAATGTAACGAATAAAGAATGTACTTCGTTCAAAATCATGTTGTTTGAGTTCTAATTCGGATGTTTCTTCATCAGCTGTTATTATGTCACTCTTATTTATAACTTGTCCCAGTCTTCATTCTTACTTGTATCTCATTGCTTATATATGTACGAAATCAGAAACTTTACTATATATGAGTGAGCTCATCGAGAATTACTACTACAATATCACATAAGGTGTACTATTAGTTGTGTAACAAAATCAGATTGTGTCACTTAAGTTAATGCCACATAATTCAATTTTATTTTCATAGTAGAAGCAGAATACTGTCTCGGACAGAAATGTCCTGGTCATTTTATCTTGAGAAAAGTCCTATTTGTCCCCTTCAACTATTAGGGGTAGCGCAATGTTCACTCCCAACTACAAAACCAGGTAACCTCAGTCCTTCAACTCCTTCTCTCAATTCAGTTCACCTCTTTAGGCGGTTTTGAGAGCGGTTTTGTCCTACGTGGCGCAGTGGATCCCACATGTCATGTGCCACATCACTATTCTCTCTCTCTCTCTCTCTCTCTCTCTCTCTCTCTCTCTCTCTCTCTCTCTCTCTCTCTCTCTCTCTCTCTCTCTGCTCTTGGAATGCCAGCTCGAGTCTCGTGCTCTTGGAATGCCCCTCCTCGCCTCGCCCCCTGCCACTCGCCGCCACCGCGCCATGTCCAGCGCAATTCAATGTCCGGCGTAAGTCCGTCGTTGTTGGTGAGGTTCCAGGTGGCAGCATTCGATTGGAACGCTGCCCTGTGCACCGCGCCACTCCCGCCGTGCAAGGATATGACGTGCAGCAACAGCCGAACACGTCCACGACAGGGCATTGCCCTCTGTACGCTCGTACGCCAAGCCCTCGGGCGCGGAGACACTGGATGACTGTGGCAAGGGGATTGCTCGCTCACGCCGCCATTGGAGAGTGTGCCGTAGGCAGTGAGCCGAAGGTAGTCGGTCCACGACGCCGGCGCCATGCCGTGGTTCTTGACGCCCCAGTGGAGCACCTCCTCCCACAGCGCACCGCCCGGGCACATCCGCAAATACGGCTGGCCGAACTGGACGAGCTGCACGCGTCGCGGCAGCACAAGTGCGCGCATGTCAAGGACCAGCCCGGCCACCAAGTGCCCGTTCGAGGAGGGCCGGCAGTTGGGCGAGCGCGGAGGCGGCGCTGCAGGTTTCCTCCGATCCGCCACACGTGTGGGGTGGCAGGGGAGGGGAATTTCACAGTGGGGGAGACGGTGGCGGCGCTGTGAACAGTGGAGCGGGAGATGGAGGCCACGGTGAGGGCGGTGCAGGTGGGGGTCGTGGACGGGGTGGTGGCCATGGCGACATTTGAGGAGGGGAGTAGGCGCCGTGAGGACGAAGAAGAGAGAAACAAAGAAAAAGAATCAAATAAGTGACGTGGCACCTGAGATGTGGGACCTGTTGTGTCACGTCGGACAATACCGCTCTGAAAACCGCCGAGGGATGTAAACTGAAGTGACAGAAAGAGTTGAGGGAATCGGGCTACCCGGTTTTGTAGTTGGGGTTGAAAATTACGCAACCCCTATAGTTAAGGGAGGCAAATATAATTTTTCTCTTTTATCTTAAAACCTCTAAGCTACTTCACTTACAGCCACCTCCTAGGAAATTCTTTATTCCTTCGCAAAAATAGAGTGTGCAGGATGTGGTCATCCAAACTAACTACTCCCTTTGTTTTAATTATATGACACCGTCGATTTTTTTATTGAACTTTGACCAAATATATATATGAAAATAATTTGTTACTTAACGTGAAATGTATATTGTTAGATCTATCATCAAAAGCACTTTAAAATTAACTTATACATTTACCTATTTGCATAAATATTTATGAATAAGACGAATAGTCAAAGTAATAAAAAAATCAACGGTGTCACATATTTAAAAACGGAGGGAGTAATTAAAAAAAGGAATGCTAATGAACACAACGGGGGAAGATTGTATCAATAGGAAATTCAAAGACCTGAATGTGCATTCTCCATGAATTTTATCAATAGAAACTGCATGACCGCGTGTATTTTATAGCAATAAGTAAAACAAGAAAACAAACTGCATGAATGGGCAGAACGTTACTTAATATAAGTAGAGTCATTTTTTTATTGCACAGTACAACTCAAACGCTCACAGCGCATGTACACTTACCCCTATATATAAACGCACATACACAAACTATGTCTTTATGAGCATCTTCGAAGACTGGCCGGCAAATCCTCCAGATTGACGAAGTCATCACTGACGCCTCGCTGTTCACGGCCACGTCGCCTACTGCTGAAAGCACAACGCTGTTAAATTCTAGAAAATTCGCTCCCACCGAGAGTCGAACCCAGGACCTCAGGTGCTATTGAGGCTCTTGTAACCACATACTTATTACAATTGCTACAAGAAACAAGAACTCTGAAATAGAGAAGTCTGGCTCTCTTAATTAATCACTGATTACGTCCCACGGTATCCCATAGGTTGAACTAGGGCCACGTCTGAAGAAGCTGGGCATACTAGCCATGACAAATTCAACGAGCTCTTTGTCGTACTTTTTCACCACTTTGACATCAAATGAACATACTTCTTTTGATGACATTTATAGTTTCTACTCTATAAATTCCGGGAAACCGAATCAAAATTGTATTATGTCCTAACGACTAGGATGAAGTCTCTGCTATATCCATAATGTAGCTAAACTAATTGATGAATCAAAATTGTATTAATTGCAGATTTTTAAGGAATATATGATTGGTCACTTTATTTTTTGAGTTGTTTTGTTGTGCAATTCAGGAGTTAGTACGCCACCTACTGACACTTGGATTTCTGATGATAATGTGATATAGAAGTTGCAATTCCTGGAAAGCATGTCAGAGAAGTGGACAAGTACTATAATTTATAAGAGAAAAGGAGGGTTCTGACATACAGTGTGCGATGCAACTATGAAGTGGGTATTTTAGTGTGAAACAGAAAACAAAAGGATAGGTGAATTCATCAAATAAAAAATACTATGTAAGTTTCTGGTTGTTTGCTTACTCTTCTCAACACAGTTTTTTTCCCTCTGTGCCTCTATGGCCTGTATGCGATGTGATATTTTTTTTCTTACCATCGTAAGATAGTTCTTTTTATATTTACAGGAAAACTATGTATACAAGGTTTTATTTTCAGGAATCTGCTGCTTCCTAATGAATGAGGTGATAGATTTCTTTTTAATAGCAAACAAGAAAGCTTTGATGCTGAGTTGAGCATATCTAAATCTGCTCGCTACTATTGCTCAGATATGAAGGTATGGTTGCACCAACTTTCTTGGAGCATATTTTGTTCTAATCAGTATTGTGTTTTGTTTCAGCAATTGTGTAAAAGGTTTGATAGATGCCTAACAGGAGTTTTTCTTCCCTATATGTTGGCTTCGCAATCTTGATATGTTGAAGTGCTAATAAGCATGTCCTGTTATCAGGTTTTGTAAGGTTCATAGTGCTAAGCATGTGTTGTTTCTTAAGTGCTAATATCATTTGTTGGCATAAAATAGATATTAGCATGTCTAACTTTCAATTCTTTTTTTTTTTTGCCTGCCATTTGAATCTGAGACCAAAACCTACATAACTAGCAATGAAGAGGCTGTTTCTACATGGATAAAAATAATTGTTGGACTGTAAGTAACCAGAACATTGTTCAGGTAAGACTACTACTTCTGTATGGGTCATGTTTGTTTGTTTAAATGTAGCACACTGCCTTTTTCTTGAATTTGATATTAAGGGACAAATGTTTTTGCAAGAATTGGGGTAACCTTGAATTTCACATAGGTGCAGATGAGGAGGGGATCATCACCATGGTGCATTGTCCGAACTTGTCCCTGTGGCATCTTCGTCTTTGGCCAGTCTGGTTATTGAAACAATTGGGCCAAGGGCCACTTAATGAGGGTGTTGGGCTCATCGGCTCCATCGTCAAGTGTTCACTCGGTCGATCTCATTCCTCTCCGGAAATCCCATGGATTCTTAATTCTCAATGTGCAGTGTGTGTCATCTTCTTTGTGTGTGCTTCAATGTTACAAGTTTGTGTGCTTCAATGTTACAAGGTGTGTAGCTCGCTGGCTGATCGCACGGGTTTTGGTGGGCACAATGCTCATCTCCAAAATCAGGGAGAAGTGCCTTGACGGTAAGGCTGCCCACTCCTCCATTTCCCTGGCTCCCATAACCGCAGAGCCTCTCCATTAGCTTATATGTCGTCAATTGAGTTTTTCACCTGATTTTATTTTAATTTTTTTTACATGTGTTTGTTTGTTTGAACTTAATTCTGTAATAATTCTTCTTTCATTTATAACATGCAGGTATCCGATTGAACAACTGCTCAGTCATGAAACCAGAAATTCAATTTGCCGGTATCTGCTATTCTGAAAAATATTTTTGACCGACAATTCCTTGCAATATATATGATAAATAAATATGAGATTGGTATGGTGCTGCACCAGAGGTTTTGTGAGTCTCATTTTTCCTTTGCCCTTTCTTAATCAGGTTTGTGATCAATGGTTACTGTGGCGATGTAGATATATATGGTGCTGGCTATGGGGACGGTACGTTCACAAAGGCAGAAAAAAGAGACTCAGGATAATTGGTTAGACAGACTTCTGACTGAAAAGAAACACGAATATATATATATATATTTGTTTTCTCCTGATTGATGACACCTAAGGACATTCATCAATCTTCAGTTATTTCTGCTTTAAAACCTATACTGATATTAGTGATAACTTGAGTGCCATTGCTTAGAATGAATTATCCGGTGTGTGTTTTTGTTGTGAAATTAGAAGTTTTTTCATGGTCTCTTTTTGATATTTACTTGGACGGTTGGAATATAATTCTTTTTCCGCCTAGTCTGTGACAACGCACGGGCATTTTTGCTAGTATCCATAATGTAACTAAACTAATTGATGAGCCATCCATAACCACAAGACACGCGCTGATCGCAATTTCGCATAGACACTATATCAGAAATTCCAAACTCCCCACTGCAAACGCAGGAACATTGAAGAATCGAGACAGATAATTTTCTCGCCGTGCAGTGGCCCGAGGTCGCAAAACGACTTTCCATGGATCGTGACGACGCAGCTCGCTAGTTTACTGGGCCTAATGGGCCCGAAGCGATCGAAGAAGGCTATGTCTCACTCAGCCCGCTTCGAACCAACCCGCGGCGGTTGCGGCGGCGGAGGCTGAGCCGCTCCCAGAGCCAGAGGAGCCGGCGAGGTGGCGGATGGGGTCAGGGAAGCTTGCGCATGCGCATGGCGGGGTGAAGAATCCCGACGCCGGCGACGAGACCGAGGGCGAGTGGGAGGCCACTGGCCAGCCTCCTCGGGCGCGGAGCCGCCGCTACCTCGTCGATCGCGACCGGCACCATCTCGGTGAGCGCGCTCTTGCCTCTTCACTTCGTGTCCTGATTCTTTATCTTAGCTGAATTCGCTGCAAATGTGCGGCGTTTATGCGACTGCACAGCCTGTCTGCCGTTCCATTTTCTTTCTTTGACGAAGCGTGAAACTCGTGTGAATGTGGGGAAAGTGCAGTATTGGCGTAGATGTATGAGTATGATGTTTACTCGCAAAAAAAAAAGAGAAAAAGTATGAGTATGATGTTTGAAATGAGCGTGGTTCCTGCTGCCATTGATCATTTGAGTGCTTTTAATTGTTCACACAGCATCATTACATCCGTTGATCCCTGCAGTCTGGTTTATGGGCACCGGATTTTTTCCATGTCAATGGGCACCTGCTCATTTGCACACTTGTTGGAGACTGAACAGAATCAGTGCAGTTAGCATCAACGCTGCAGGATATCTCCTTTCCTACACGTGCCTGCGTGCGGGGCTATTTGCATGTGGTACAAGTAGTGAATTAGTGTTGTTGAAGCGTATCAGTATAGTTACTACTTTTTAATTTTCTGTTGACACTTCATGGGGCAAGGCGAATGAATATTTGCCTCTAATCACTGGTTTGAGCACAGCCAAACGCAGACCCTTTCACCTCTTTTTAGATTAATTTCGTGAACACATCTCTTTTTAGATTGTTACCAGTTTTGCGTTTAGCAAGCAAACTTTACACACAATGAGGTGGGATGCGTGTAAATCATATGCCCTAATGTCTTTTGCTTTCATGACTATGATCCTGGAGTTGTGACATAAATGTTTTCAGATTGTAATCACCAGAATTACATTGGTTCACCTTGTGAAGTTCCATAAAACTAGTGTTTTCAGGAAGTCATAAAATTTACATTACTTTGTAGCTGATAAGGTTTCTATTTTGCGCTTCCTTAAATTGAAAATACAATGTTTCTAATCCCAAGATATCATGCCAATGGCACCATAGGGTACAGTCCCAATAGCCACATTTCCATCTCATCCTGCTGGGTCTGAATCTGGCTTTTTTGTTCTTTGTTGATGTTGAAATCACTTTGAATTAAATGAATTAATTAACATTATACGAAGCAAACTCTTTGTTCTCTTTTTTCATAAGCCAAATTTAGTAAAATAATATGCTGAATTCCATATGATTGGTATCAATTGATCGTCTGTCTTGAGCCTTTCCTCTTGTAGGGTTTTTTCATATTGATTGACTGTCAAAATGATACGTGAAAAGTATTTGTCTTATGCTTTATCTGCTTTTCCGTATCCATGCAAAGCTCATTTTGCTCCAGGAAATCTTAGCTCGCCATTAAGGATACACAACTGTGATTTCAAGGCAGTACTGTTGTCATGGACGGCAGTCAATTCTCCGAGGAAACATTCCGGATTTTTCATTTGTCTCTAGAAGAGTGTCGCGTAAGGATCGAAATGAAAGTTAGCAGATGCATCCTTTGCACACATTAGAAGAAACATAGCTATTCTGAGTGCTTGTGAGCTGTCCTTAGACTAACTTGAGCGTTCTTAGATCCTGTTTTGCACATTTTATTTTTTGGTTCAGGTGAGAAGTGGGAATGGCATTTTGAGGCCCAAATGGCCGAATGGGGTGGTCATTTGTAATCTTCAGTGCCATCTAGTTCAAAGTTAAGTAAATAGTTTCTGTATAATCCATGCAGGTCCACCTACCACTAGTAGCATAAAGCTAATCTATCTGTCATATATGGTCAGGATCTCTTGATCAACTAGATGTCGCATTCACCTTTACCTTGACTCAACATGTTTCTGTCAGCCATGAATGGATCAACAAAGGTAAACAATCTCTTTAGTTACAGCCAACGTGGATCTGAGATACATGAAAAATGAGCTAGCTGCTTTGTTGAAAATTTGGAAAATCAACGTTCAGATTTTTGAGTCTCGCAACAACTAAGGCGCGAAAGTCAAGATGTGAACCTGCTAAGGAATTAGGGATGTAGTAGTGTACTAGTGTATCTTATCCGCAGTGGTAAACCTTGTGAGTCAGATTCAGCATAAAGTGCTATCTGCTCGACGCCTATTCGTTGTTTTCTTTTAATCTTCTGACTATGATTCACACCCAAATATTTGAATAATACCCTTTTCTAGGTGTGGATGTGAACTATGATTCACCCAATCTATGGATAAAGAGATAACTGTTCTGATTATTGTTAAAGATTGGATAAACATGCTATTTATGTGCTATCCCATACTTGTACATGAGCTCTTTTGTTCTATCTACAGAGTCTTATTGGCCAAATGATGGATCAGTAAAATCCATTTCACCCATCAAATCGTGCCTTAATTTGTATTTTCCTATGGAAACTGAAACAGTGTGTAAAGCACATACACTTCCAAGGTTCAATTGATTTTCCTGGTTTGCTGTATAGTATCTGGTGGTTATGCTCACTGTAGATGGTGGCAGCAGTGTTCGACGTATTGTTGGATTGCCAGATTTTGGGTTGGCGGTTTGAACCATGGATATATGAGAGGACGAAATTTGAGAGAGGATTCTTGTTCTGATATTTGCATTCCATATTGTTAGAACTTAGAAGTCTTTGTGTATGTTAATGTGTCCTTTACAAAAAGGAGAAAGGGGGGAGGGGGGAGACTTCTGTAGTCACTCGACCGTTATGGCTTTATCATATGCTGTACCTCTTGCATTTGGGACTTGGCAACTGTTTTCTTAATTTGCAAGCGAAGTTGTGCGAGAATGCGGGCAAGGTACAAATGCATTTGTCCAATTGTGACTATAAAGTTTCTTGAGTCTTTTCTGATTGAGCTATCAGGATGAACCACTGCTCCAAACCCATTCATTAAGTTTTGTTTTTCTTTCTTTCCCTTGTTTACTTTTTGTTACTTTTTGCTGGATGGATGTTATGTCTCCTTCAGCTAACTTGTAGATAAGGCAACTAGGCCCCGCTTATAACTTAAGAGTGCCTAGATAGATCTAAGTCTCCAAAGCATAAAGTAATGGGTCATGATAAACTTAATTACCAACAGCGTGGAGCAATCACAAGACTTACACGTAGATGTCTACAACCTCATACTGAAGATGTGTGAGTCAAATGGTTCAACCAAGGACTCCCTGTGGCAAGCATTTGTTGTGCATATCAGAAATAGGAACCATTTGTATTTTTTTTCCGCATCCTACAGAGCTCATAGGATAGCTTTGGTCCCTGCAGATATATAGGCACAATTGGAAATCAAGAACGTTGTATCAAGAGGACATATATTTCTCTTGATGGGCACTATCCGTTGGAATTTTCTAGGCTTACAGCACGAGTGTACTCTGTGAGATTCCCTGCATGTAGTTGTCTAAGAATTTTAGTGATAACCATTGCTCCCTGAAGAGAAATGAGCACCTGGGAAGAACTAGGTTACTTTTTTTGTAAAGAAGGAAACACACACCCAAATTCGAGCCGAGAAGGAATCAGAACCTGGGTTAGTGAGTGCCCACACACACCCAACTAACTGGGTCAAATTTTACTTTTCGAAGAAGGGACTTCTTTCAACGTTCTTTTTAATGATCTCTATGGTCATACTCTGGAATAGCATTGGCAATATTATTTAAGCAGTCATTTTCATAGAGCACACTGATCTATGAGGTGATGAACATAATTGACTTGGGTTTCAGTTGATGAGGACATCACTCCTTCGGATACACCTTCGCTGTACATGCAAAGTCCAATCACTAGAGCTCATGCGCGACGATTAAATTTACGGGTGAGCTCGTTCCAAATAATGTCTTCTTTACATGTCTTTAAGAATAAAATGCTACCTAATGATTTAATTATTGTTAGGAACCATGGAGATGATGAGGAGATAGCTGGAGAGGTGCTTGGAGGCGTGGGAGGGCCAGCAAGGGCGTCCAAGTCAAGTTGGAGGCCCAATCTAAGTCGACTTCGAGTCCGTTTCGGAGTCCAGGAATAGTCTGCACTAAAACAGTCGCCCAGGTCGCATACGGGCTCGGTTTTGGACGTTCTACATATGGATAGAAAGATAATTTCATAACCTTTCCAATGCCACCAGTATCATGGCAAAATACGTCCGGATTCATCGGGAATCGTCGAAACAAGTTGACGTTCAGAATCTGTCTCGGTGCTGCGCCGCCGTAATTTGGCCTTTGGGCTTTGTATCTTGTTTGAGCCCAATAGGGGTGCGTCCAGGGGTCTTTGCACGACCCTAGAATCTTCATAAAAAGCAGCCGCCGCATGATTAGGGTTTGGGTTTTGCTTAGATTATTCTGTCAAGAACAGTTTCGCCGTTCATCGGTTTGTGAGACCCCAACTTATGAGTTTAATCATATATCTGCAATTTGGTTGCATTCTTTCTTTGTTCTTGCTTGTGTTCTTCGATTCGCAGGCAAGGATAAGCCTTCTGGGCGAGGTCAATCGTGCTTGCACGGTTGATAACCATAGGAGACGTGGTGCTGCGATTGCGGGGTTTCGGATCGTGTTGTTCGAAAGCCAGATCGGCGTGTGTCAAGTCTCCGCCAAATCGTTGTTTATCTGAACCTTTCGGAAGATCGGGACCCTTGTTCACATAACCAGTTGAGCTCGCCGGTGTAGGCACCATGCATGCAGCTTTGTGGAGGAAGCAACATTAATAGTTTATACAATTCTTCGTAGATAACATGTTTAACTTAATTTTTGTGCCTTTTTTGTCACCTAACCACTTATGCAAGGGGTGCTTTACCCAGTAGGATTGCTATTGATGGCCCAAGCAGTTCTAAGGTGACAGATCAGCCTCCAATTTGCTGGATGGCCCTGGTTCACACGAAGTGGAGAGGAAAAACAGGGTAGTGAACAACTAAAATATGATGTGAGTGTGTGGAGAATATATAGCTGCTCAATTTCCTTTGCGTTTAAGTTTAGATGTTTCCTTTTTCTTAGTATTGTGTGCAGTCCTTATCTCTATTGGAGCTATATAGTTAATTTTATATTACTGTAGCTGCACATTCTAATTCCAAGTTGCCTTATTTTTGTCATTGGATCTGTTAATGCCTATACCATGTGAAGTATACAAAATACATTGGTTGAAGTTACATCGATTAGCTAATGAAACATGTTTATTTTCTGCAATTAGGGGATGAGTTTTGGTAACTGAAAAGAAATGGAACTGAAATCAAGAGCAAGAGGTATTCAGATCTCTAACTTTGTTTCATGCAAGGGTTGCTTTTTTTTTCCTAAAGAAGACAAAAATCACATCGCCCGTGCATATTCTTGCTGCTTACATCAGTTCACTTTGTAGCTACTATGGGCACGTCTATAATGTGTGTTTTATATAGGCCAGTGCTTCACCCAGGTCCTGCAAAGTCATGATTCAATAGAGGTCAAGTAGCTAATAACTGCTTGAGTGTGTAGAACCAAATTGCAGTTGACTAGAAGCCTACAATAATTACCACCACCCATGATTACCTTAGAGCTGACTTGAAGAGGATGCAGAGCATGCAACTCACAAATCGCTCAGCATTTTTCCCTTTTGTCATCCTCATTCTTTGCAATTGTGATCTCCATGCTTTGCATATGTACTTTTCATATAGTATTATTATGCAGACAAGAGATGGTGCTGCGTGTGGCCCTCTGATTCCCAGAGAAACCCACTGACATGCAGCCCACTTGTCACAAACAAAGAAGCTTCCAATTGTGCACCTTCCAACATTGCCAAGGCTTTTGTCTCAATTGGTTGCCATGGACAAACGAGGCAGCGTATCGTCTCAAATAAAATAATGCACACCATATTATTGGTCTTGAAGAGCCTATAAATACTTCAGAGCGACCCCAGCTTGTGATTCTACCTGAGGCAGACTATAAAGCACAACAAACCTACTAGGCTAGCTAGAGCAACCGGTTTGCAGTTGAAGGATTCTGAAGAAAGTTTCATCCAAACACTGAGTGTTGACATGGAGTACTACTCAAGAAGGACACTGCTGCACACTCCATTCTCTGGGCACCCCTCTGTTCCGAGCCAGCCTGTGTCCGGAGCCACACCCGAGGATGGTGGGGTTTCTGGAAGCAACTTCGACGCAAACGTCGTCATGATCTTAGCTGTTCTTCTGTGCGCGCTGATCTGCGCGCTCGGGCTCAATTCAATAGTCCGTTGTGCGTTGCGGTGCTCAAGCCGGGTGGTGGTGGATCCTGAGCCAAACCCGGTGACAAGGTTGGCTCAGAGCGGGCTGAGGAGGAAGGCCCTCCGGACCATGCCGATCCTGCTCTATTCGGCTGGGTTGAAGCTCAATGCTGCCAACCCGATGTGCGCTATTTGTCTCTCCGACTTTGAGGCAGGGGAGCATGTGAGGGTCCTCCCCACGTGCAACCATGGATTCCATGTGAGATGCATCGACCGGTGGCTGTTGGCGCGGTCGACATGCCCAACATGCCGCCAGTCCCTGTTTGGAGCGCCGCAGAAGGCCTCTGGCTGCGCTGAGGTTAGCCAGACCGTGCCTGCGCCTGTCCACTCCGTTCTTGTGCCCCTCAGACCAGAAAGTTTGGTCACTCCTTACGATTTTTAGTCTTCAATATAATCGCTGTAGTTGTTGCATGAAGGTACAAGAGTTGAAAAGGATAGAATAGAAATCTGTGTTCCATTCCATAGATGTTGCTGCCAATCTGGCTTGTGCATTGTGTGTAGCCTTCAGTAAAAAAAAAAAAAAGCTGTACAGTTTTGCTCAGTTTTTTATATGCTGTGTTTGCCAAATGCTGCTGGAGAATGTGCTATGAGAAAATACCAGGCGCTACAGACCTTTGCGAATCACATTCCAAAATTTTCAATGTGAATTTCAAAAAGAAAGGCATGATTAGAGGTCTAATCATATGGGCAGTGCTGCACCACTATCATGGTGATCGGAGATCATGCTTTAGCTGCTAAGGTTCAAGTTTGAGTGGGAACAGCATATTCTACAGCCATTATGAATAGACCGAGGCTTGTGAGTTGTGTCTGTAACCAGATGCAAGGCCTTTGCGGTCATATATGTGCCCCCAGAATTGACAGGTGACCCCACCCCCAACTACACCAGATGCACATTGGCTTTGCTTGAAATGTGCTTGCCAACATAAACGAAGCTCAGATTGGGCAGTGTCAAAGCCCATGTGCTGTGTCAAAACTCTATTGCACAGCGCTTTTCTTCTGTTTGCTCTAAAGCTAGTAGCAGTAGTGGCTTTGGAGAACCAGCTTGCTTCCTCGTGCTGTTCTGATGTGAAGAGCAATCGAATAGGATAACAAGAACATTGTATGGTGCCCGACGAAAACGAAAACTGCCTGGATGCCCACTGACTGGAAAGGCAGGTCGTTTTCAGAGCTTACATGGTTCTCCTGGACCAGACACTTGAACATGATACGTGTTGATGAATAATTCTTTATTTTTTCTTTTGCGGAAAGCTTATGCAGAAAAGAATTCTGCATTATTGTGGTGAGGAATTTAGTAATAGTGGCACTGATATTTGAAGGCCCCGCAGCCAGATACGCTATCGCCCTGTCGGCTGTCGCAAAAAATCTGGCAACGACGTTGCCGCTCGATGCAGGTGTTCTCTACGGCTAGGAGGGTATTCTTGCCAAAACTTAGTACTTAGAGCATCTCCAGCAGAAAACCAAAAATCAAAAACCTAAAACCAGTTTTAGGTAGAGGAGAGAGAAGGTTTTCAGAAATTTTTTGTGCTCTCCTCCAGCAGCATACCTAAAACTAGACACCTATAAAGCATTTTGAAAATACTCTTCATTTCAGGGAGAGTTTCATAAAAATATCAAGACACAGAAAAACAATGAATAATTATATCTTTCAGCGAGGGCTTTTCTACAAAATAGTCAGCCTTATCCACACCTCACTGTTTCTTCTTCTCCCATCGCTCTCCACCAGGAAGCTCCATTCCCTCGATCCCCCATGGCCGCCTCGCAGGTCAAGCTCAAGCCGGCGCCCTCCTCCTCCCCTTCGTCTCGTCGCGCTCGAGTGAGGTGTGGATAAGGCCATGTGCGGGTCAAGCTGGGCGACGACGTCGATGGCGTGCAGGGGGTGTGGGAGGGCGTGGGGAGATGTTGGGGGGTCCTTGGCGACCGGATTTGGTGGCCGGTGGCGGTCGGAGCTGGCGGCCATGGGGGTGATGGTGGCGGCGGAAATGTCCGAGCGTGGCGGTTGGGCGTTCCCGCGGGTGAAGTCAGGTTTTGGTTTTCAGTAGATGAAAACTCAAATATGAGTTTTGGAGAGAGAAATTTAGGTGGAAACCAAAAAAATTTAGGTTTTGGTATCCATATAGGTGTTCTGCTGGAGCAGTTTTTTCGTCGTTTTCACAGTTTTAAGGTTTTGGTGTTCATTTTAGGGGTTCTGCTGGAGATGCTCTAATCACACCGCTGCTTTTTTCTTTGGCAAATTTCTTATGTTACATAAGATCTCCTAACTATGACAAAGGTTAACTAGAAAAAAGTAACTCGTGGATCTCTTTCTACCCGATTCCGTGTTCTCTTTTCTGACGAACAACGTTAGACCAAACTCCGTGCACGTGGCCGCGAACCATGTAGAAGCTGAACGCTTAACGCTTAATCCAACAAAATCCAAGTCCTGTTTCCGTGTTGGCGTGTTGCATTTCCACAAGCAACTCGAAAAGACGCCCCGACAAGACGGCCG
>RWGY01000391.1:0-294262 GCA_007726485.1 Eragrostis curvula | reverse complement strand
GACAAACTAATTATCTATGAAACTATAATTTAATAATATTATTTTAATGTACTTGTATTGTAAACAAGGTTAGAAATATCGTACCGCAAGGCGACAAGTCTGATCCCTGTGGGTCGGGTACGTGTCGGCCAACTCGGTGTGGTGGCTCGGTAACGTAATCGGTGTGGTACGTCACCCTCGTCCGAGTTCGGGGGACGTACCAAGCGAAGGTACTCCTCATCGTAGGCCTCCAGGGTGAAAAGGGCCTCGCCTCCTGAACACCTCCTCAAGCATGGGCCCACTGAACACCCACGGGCTCGAGACGTGGCTCTCCAAACGGTGCCAGTCAACTGCCCCCTCCGCATCCATTCTAGAGGACGAGGACAACATATAAGAGGGAAAGTAAAGAATTAAAAATATTGAACATGTTAGCGGAGCAGTACAACTTACAAGTGAGTTGACGGTGGTACCAAGTGGATGGACGTCCACGGGGGAAGTTCTGGTGGAAGACCGATAACTGGCGCATCACTCGGTGGGGTGCGTATCTCCTCCACGAAAATGTCGATACCACCAACGGCCTTTCGCTCGTGAGCCAGTACTGGCTGTCTCTCGTGCACAAAGACGACAGTCCCCGGGTGCTCGGGCCGCCTACTGGTGTGACTGTACCGGCGTCCAACGCACGTCCTCGTCTGCTCGGATGCAGTCAAACGACCAGACGTACGTTGGGTACGCCCTGTGCACCTGGGGACGTTAGCACCAAGTGGGGCTGCATAGAAACAAACCGTTAGAAAATATATTGCAACAAATGGAAGATTAAAGAGGGACAAAAGTTTCATGTAAATGCAAAACTTCCTCGACGTCGGCATCCACAGCGTACCCATCGTAGGGCCGTCCTTCGTCGCTGTCACCGTAAGCTAAAGCTCCGTAGCTCTGTAAATCCATGTGAGGACGACCGATGCTGAAAAACCGCTCGTAGCGACCACCAAACTGAAGGAGCATGGGTCCCAACCAGTCAGGATCGCCCATTGGGGTCCTCGTCTTTGTGCAAGCATTCACAAAAGGCCTTCTGTATCTCCAAGCCAACACAGCTGACGCCCCCAACTTTTACTGTGGGATTATCTCTCCAGTGGCTGATTCCGCTATCTGGCGAGCGCACGTGGATCAGTTGCTTGCCCCACTAGAGTGCCCGCTCTGAGCCCAACTCGTGATTACATGATCCATTCCGAACTACAACCAAAAGCAGGTATTGGCCTCCCATTAGTGCCTCGCACAGTCCGTCGTCCTTGCCTGGGGTGCTCTGAATCGACGTCAACCTTGCATAACCAAACAACAAATTATTGTTACACGGGCACGCCGTTTATTCTATATTGTTTCTATACTCAATAACGTTACACTCAAAAAACAACATGAATATGTGATCACCCTGAACAAACTGTAAAGCCCAGTTCTTCGGTGCCCGTGTTCTGGTCAGCTGGAATGGGACCTGGCTACCAACTGAGACCCTTCTTCGGCGCCACAAACAATGCCTCTGAAAAACGGGCCCTCCAGGTCGGCCACGCCACGTCTAACCTGGCACGTCGGGGTGCTTGGTTAACAGCTCCACCAAGCAGTAGGTAGGCCAAAGAGGAACGAGACGTCCTCAAGTGTGGGGCGTCATCTCACCACAGTTTCGCCAGTTTGATATTATAACTAAGTAACGAAATTTCTAACCTTCTTTACAATACTAGGTAAATAACGAGTCTAACATAACAGCTGTTGTTTATGTTGTAGGCGGACATAGGACAGAAGATTGCTGTTGAGTCGGGATCAACTCTACAGCGCCTGAGGCAGGGCATTCAGCTCACCTCCCAGGAGATCAGCCTTGCGATGAGGCGGATCTATGATGCCGCTTCTGACCTCGTGAAGCTCACCTCGTGCACGCCCTGTAGTCGGAACACGGATGCCGTCCCACACCCTTCGCAGTCGGGACCCTCTTCGCGTCCAGCACAGCCGCCTCCTCAGCAGACGACGTTCACGCACAGGATGGCACCGGGGCCTCCGCCTCGACCGACGTTCTCCGCACCAGGTTTCTCCGCACCAGGTACTAATACCGTTCGACTTTGTAAATTAATTCATTGCAATTTTGTTCGTCATCAAAACTATATTGATGCATTTCTTACTATTATTACTATATATTTGTGCACAGGTACACAGTACACATCGTGGACACAGGCCACTGATGTTGCAGGGCCGTCGTCATATGTACCACATATGGCGCCGATTGACTATGAGTACACCGAGGAGGACGAGCGGAGGCACCGACGTTCTCCTACACCAGCGTTCGACTTCGACAGCTACTTTGCTCCGGTCCAGAACGAGCCCAATATAGTTCCTGATTCACAGCTATCTGGAGCTCCTCCAGCGACACAGGTCTCGCAGGGCGGCTACGAGACACCACTCCCTCAGGGCCGTCCTACACGCCACGTCGTTCCTCCTGAGCCGCTGACGTACTCTGCCGATCACGTGAGGGCGGGACGCAGGGCAGCCAAGCCAGGCACACTTAGGGGTGTCGCCCCTAAGCGTGGTAGGATTTAGTGTTGTGTCACCTTCTGTCTGTAGCTCGTATAGATTCTATGTTATGTCATGCTACATGTTCATGTCCAGTACTAGTACTATATGTCTTATATTTTTGTCTTTCATGTCCCCTTAATTAATGCTCTCGGTGCATGCATCACAGCCTCGTCAAACTCCCATCAAAGGTCCCCGCTTTGCAAAACAGCCAAAGAATCCCAGGAGCATCCAATGTCCCCATGCATGTATGTCTGCATAATATGACGCTTTTGATGCATGCATCCGACTCCCATCAAAATAATGGACCTACATTATAGCCGGAATCTCTACTAGGGCCTCCCACTCGTGCTTTCAATTTCAGGAACCACTCCTACAAAACCTTATCCTCTACTCACTCTTTCATTCACAGCAACCTCTCTTGCATCACAGCGGCATCCACTCTTCTTCCACGCTTCAACAACACCATCCATGGCAGGACCATCTAGTGGAGGCTTTTCATGGACACCACAATACATCGAGAGAGCACTGGACGCAATCTGGCGTGCCGTGCGTGAACACCGGGATGATCCTTTCAGGGAGAACAATCTCGCACAAGCTGTCTCGAGGTTAAATGCAACAATCCCTACGACCTCACACACTATCGCGCCGCAACATCTCACCACAAATGACCTTAGGGCCCTCTTAGAAGATCAAAGGCAGTTGTATCATAGGGTTTGCGAGCTGGCAAACCACCCGTCAGTGTTATGTTTCTCTAGCACTACATTCAAGATAATGATACTCCCCGATCAATATGCCTCCCACATTCAGGTACACTCTATTTTTTTAATTTTTATGTTATCGGTTTCTATTTCTTTTGCTCATTCGACTGCTTCTCTTCTGTTAGGCATTTCCGGAAGACAAAGAATTGATCGACAACTCTATCCCAAACTTCTTCTATCTATTTATGTTCTTCGGTGGAGGTTGCATGCCAGGTTCACGTAGAAGGCGACATACCTCATCCAACCGTAGTGTTTCGGAGCCATCTAACACAACAACATCCCGTCGAAGAAACACTGCAAGAAGACGCGCTCCGGCAACGCGCGTGCAACCAAACGCCAACGACGATGAAGACGACGATTTCATGCCCATGCCACCCTCAAGACCTCCGCCTCCACTCGAAGACCCTGACGACGAGGCATTTAGTGAATCTGTTTTGCGAGAACGACCCTCCAACAGCGACTTCTCAGCGTCACCTCGCTCACAGTCATCATCCAACCCCTACAGTATGGACATTAACTTCAGTAATATGTCTCGGCGGTGGGATCGAACATTTCCGTAAGATTAGGTGGCAAAAAATGAGTTGCATGTATTTATCACATGTACAAAATTTTCAATTCGTTTAATTGTATTTTATGAAATATTTGCAATCGAAACAAAAAATGATGCAAAAAAAAAAAATACCTTAGTCGCCCACCAAACGGGCGACTAGGTCCTGTCGCCTTCTGGTTGGGCGACTGGGACCCAATCGCCCGCTGGTTGGGCGACTGGATCCTGTCGCCTGCTGGATGGGCGACAGAGAACCAGTCGCCTCCTGGTTGGACGACTGGGCCCCGCTTACGCTTTTTTTGATCAAGTCGCCCTTTCAATGGGCGATTTATCCTGCGATTGGGATGCTAGTTTTACAAATTTTCGAAACGGCATGTTATTTTTTTAAATTTATTTAAAAATAATGTTATTAATAAAAAAAACCAAAATGAGACTCTGTCGAGCCAAAAATAAATAAAAACGAAAAGAAGCAACGCGGTGGGCCATCCGATCCGCTCCAAGGCAGCGCAACCAATAGCCTTCCGACGCCACCCGTCACGCGGATCCACACCTGAAGCGGCGCCACCCCGAACCGTCCATCTCAATCCAACGGTGTAAACTCTCACCCGCCCGCGCCCAGCGTCCGCGTCTCCAAAATTTTCGGGATCCCGCCTTCCCCGCTCCGGCGGCTACAAGTACGCCGCCCCGGGCCGCTCCAAATCCTCACCTCGCTTTCGAATTCCACCGCCCAAGCAAAGCAAATCCTCAATCCATCTTCCTCGCGCCGCCGCTCTAGCTCCCCTCGCAACCTTTCCGATGGCCCGCACGAAGCAGACGGCGCGCAAGTCCACCGGCGGCAAGGCGCCGCGGAAGCAGCTGGCGACCAAGGCGGCGCGCAAGTCGGCGCCGGCCACCGGCGGCGTGAAGAAGCCCCACCGCTTCCGCCCCGGCACCGTGGCGCTGCGTGAGATCCGCAAGTACCAGAAGAGCACGGAGCTGCTGATCCGGAAGCTGCCGTTCCAGCGGCTGGTGCGGGAGATCGCGCAGGACTTCAAGACGGACCTCCGGTTCCAGTCCTCCGCCGTTGCCGCGCTGCAGGAGGCCGCCGAGGCCTACCTCGTGGGGCTGTTCGAGGACACCAACCTCTGCGCCATCCACGCCAAGCGCGTCACCATCATGCCCAAGGACATCCAGCTTGCGCGCCGCATCAGGGGCGAGAGGGCCTGATTCGTTGTCCTGTGGCTATGGTTCTTTCGTGTTCGTGTTCTGTAGTATTGGTCGAAACCAGAAGCAGGCCGCAGTTGCTTGCCGTGCTAGGATCTTGTAATGGTCCCCTGAAATGAATGGAAAGTATTGTTGCTCTGCTAATGGCTGTTCTTTGGATGTTAGCTGTCATTTGCATCTCCCTTTGATCTCAGAACGCGTAGACTGAACCTTGAATTCGTGAACTCTTCCACTTGATACAAGATGTGCAATGCCGGTGCAAATTTGGGTAGCCATGGCGCATCCGAGTTGTTTTGGTGAAAACCTGATGCGCTGGAAGAGTGTTTTCTGCGGTGCGCGGCCTTATGTTTGTGCCGTATTTTACGTTCGGCCCGGCTGGCGCGACTTCGGCCCATCGCAAAACCATCCGCGCCTGACTCCCAAAAACTCACCCCAACTTCCAACCCCAGAACGGAGGAATTTCGGCGGATCCGGCGGCGCTTCCCATTCTCTTCCAGTTCCAGGTCCGCGATGTCGCCGCCGGTCAACGGTTCTCTCCAGCATGCGATTGCTCCTCGCGGCCGTCAACCACCCCTCAGGTGCGGAACATTCCAGGTACTACTTTTATCCGCTGTTAGGATACCATTATCTGCTCCAAAAGAGCCTAGAAAGACAAGAGATCGCCCTAGGTAGAGATTTTTTAGAGTAGAATAGCCTCTGCATTCTACCGTTTTGAGGTGGGCGCGTTGCACAGCTGCTTGTCTGGTGATTGTTGCCGTTCTCTTGTTACATGGTGTCAAACTAGTGCTAGTAGGTGTCACTAGCATTTTGCCATGCAAATGTTAGTATATTGTAATGGTCTTGTGAGTTATGATTGGTATTTGGGTACTCTGCTAATCGCTGTGTTCCGGCAAGGTCAACTGTCTTTGTACCTTGTTGGTATTCATCTGTTCTTACCACATAGCATTCGGTTGCTACTGCTTAACTGCGTGAAAGAAACAGTATGCTTCACCACCCAAGACGACTGTCTTTTGTGAACAAGATTTAGATGCGCGGACGTGAGTGACACTTTTTTGTAGCTACGCACGCCACCAATTTTGTGAACTTCAGGATGATTGCACGATCCCCAATTGGGCCAACCCTGCTGAGACCAGTGGCTGGCCAACCTTAGGGTGAAAAAGGAAGGACGCGCACTCTGCTACCCAAAATGGCACGGACTGTTATTACAAGCCATAGAGTGAAACCACAATCAGTTGATGAATTTCATGCTTTACTAGGGAGCACAGATACAGACCTGTAGATCAAAGTGTAGCGACCCGTGTTTTTGTGGTCATCAAAAACCACTAAAAATTTGAACTTTTCAAAACTTTTCAATTAAAATCAATTTGCTAGTTTAGTTAGTAGCAAAAATCCAAAGATTTTGAATTTTAAACCGTGCACAAACATCACCATATGCATTCTTGTATTTTCTTGGCTTTGTTTAAGTGTTTGTTTGAATCCTTCCTTTTGAATGAATTCAAAATTCATTCAAATTCACTTCCAGCAAAAAGATCAAATCATTTTATCCTACCGGGCCGCCCCTTTTCCTTTTCTCTCCTGCCAGCCCAGTCTTTTTCCTTTTCTTTCCCGCGAGGGCCGCAGCACCCCGGCCCAGCTTCACCCGAGCCAGCCCAACGCGCCCCTCTCCTTTTTCTTTTTCGCGCGAGTCGCTGACAGGTGGGGCCCACCCGGTCATCACCTACCTCGCGTCGCCGGCGCAAAACGCGCGCTTGCCCATCCCGGCGTGTCGCCCTGCCGCCTCAGTCCTCTCCGAGCTCCAGTAATGGCACGAGTGCCACGCGCGCAGCTCAACCACTCCCTGTAAATGTTCCGTCGTCCTTTCCCCAATGACGTTTCACGCGCTCCAAGCTTTCCCGAAGTCCGACGAGCTCCATCGCGCGTTCGTCAGCCACAGCGTCTCTCTCTCTCGCTCCGTCTCGTCGACATCACTGCAGCCATTCCTCGCATGCGTCACCGAGCCCAGCACCGCCTTCGCACGTCGCGTCGGCATTAACTCCAGCGAAAATATCTCGCCGGCGAGCGAGATATTTCCCTCACCGGGAACCGCCATTGACCCCCTATAAAGCAGCTCAAGCTTCTCTCCTTCTCTCCTCTGTTATCATTTCGCCATTTCCACTCACTCCCGAGCTCCCCATTGCACTTCCCCCTTTCTTTTCCGAGTCCGGCGAGAACTTCGGTGAGCTCTCCCCTCTTCTCCGGTGAGCCCCGCTTCCCTTCTCTCGTCGATTTCACATCTCCATTCCATGCTTGACGCCATGGTGTGCTCCGTTTGCGTAGCCGTGGTCCGAGGAGCGAGATCGACGTCGACCTAGCCGCCGCCTTCTTCCTCGTCGCCGGCCTCATCCGTCGACTCCGACCCAATCTGAGCACGCGGTGAGCTTCACCGTCCCCGTCTCCTCCTGCGTTATTTCTTTTTCCGTTTCCACACGTGCACGAGCACCCTCACCGAGCGCCGCCATGGCCGCCCCTTTTGAACTCATCGCCGGCCGCCGTGGACTTTCCCCGGCCGGGCCGAGCTCGCCTCTGGCATTGTTGCGCTCACGCGCACGTCCACATCCACTCGGACACGCGCTCGCGCACGCACACCCCTTTTCCCCTCTCTCTCCGGCGCTCCGCCGCTCTCCGGCGAGCCCACGCCGCCGCCTCGACCCTTCCCCTCGTCGACGTCAAGTCCCGAAAGGCGCGCCATCGCATGTAGAGCATGTAGGTCTGCCCCGCGTCGCCTTCCGCCCTCCGCAGTTCGTCGCTAGCGCGCCGTCGGCGATGCGCCGCCGCGCGCAGCTGCCTCTCCGTCGCGCCGCGCCGGTGTCCGACGTGGCAGCCACGTCGGCACGCGGGCCCGCGACGACCGGGTCGTCACCGCCACGCGGTGCGCCCGGCGCACGGTGGGCCGCAGGCACATGCCCCTCGGTCCACAGCGTGCGTGGACCAAGTCCACAACACAGTGCTCCCACTGTGCACCGGCCCCAGTGGCCCACATGTCAGCCTCACACCCGGCTGAAAATTGCTAAGTACACCCAGCTTTCATACACAGAAATCCATTTCAGACACATTTCCAATATCAGAAAAATCCCAGAAAATTCTCAAAAATCCTATATTCCTTTCTAATCAGTTTGCAACCCTTGTTCTCCTCTGGAAAATTAGGATGTTGATTATACTTAATTAAGTTAATCAAATCCTAATCAATTTCCTTTCTTTTACATTCAAAAATTCATAACTACTTCATCTTAGCTCCAAATTCAGAGTTTCTTGCACCTAAATTCTTCTAAAATCCTTGTCCATTCCCCTACACCAAAGCCATCTATATTTGCTGTTTATTTGGATTTTTCTTTATTTAATGATTGTTTAATTGATTGTTGAGCGGTAGATTTATTCGCTCTTATTTACTTTTAATCGTTAGATAACCAAGCGTTCGAGGAAGAGCACGAGGACCCCGACTACGAGGAAGAACTAGAGGAAGAAGGCTTTGAAGGCAAGTCCTAACCTCCCTTGACCATATCGCGCCTATGTTTATAAAATATCCTAATTAGAGCTTGTTTGCAAACAAATCATGCATGATTATTTAAAGATGATTTATATGCTTAGAATGTCCTAAGACTTGATGATGCCTATCCTTGATATTGCTTGTACCCTGTTTCCATTGTTAACCCTAGGTCCCAACATCATTATTTCTTAATGATATGTTGGATGAAAATGCTGCTTATGACTTTATTACACTGTGTATATAATTAATCTTGCTACATAAGTTTTTGTGTTAAAATGTGTGCGTTCTTGGTGGTGTGTGTAAAAGTGAAAGTGGGTGGTTTAATGATAAGTACAACCCTAGTGGGGAATGTTTTGGCGGGATCAGGCGAGGTAGTCCTCAGTGGGGAGGCTATCTCTAGGACGCCTTTCCTCGTGAGGACTGGCTATTGAAGATGCCTGGTTCGGTCGTATAAGGACCGGTTCTTGTGCCGCCTTTGCCTAGCACCTTACGCGCAGCCACAAGCCATGAATGGGCATGGGATTGGAACCACACCCTACTAGTACTCACCCGGTACCCCCGGAGGCAGGAGATTGCAACGGAATCCCAGAAGAAGACTCGTTCGTTGGTGGGTGTTCGAGATCCGGCATTTGTGAATCTGGCCATATTATTTATTTGAAGCCCCTGGTGATGTCCGTGGGGGATGCCGTGGTGGTACCAAGTAGGTACGGAACCTTTAGTGGGATAGTCCAAACTATGACGATAGGGAGGACTGGACCACCTTGTGGGGAAAGTTGTGCACCCTCGGCCGAGGTTATGAATCTATTCGGATAGCCGTGTTCCACGGTATTGGACAACGCGAAAGCATTGGCCACACTATGATTAGATTTTTCCGCGTGAGTTATCCTTAGCGTGTGTGTTTTGGAATACACCGGTTTGGAGCCGTGTGCTGGTTGTCGGTCATCGTTAAAACTTGGGAACTGGCGGGATGGATGCATCTCCCCCAGGGCCAATCAACCCCACTAATTTCAAAATCTTACTTGACTTAGGTTGCAAAGCTGTTTTGCTTTTCGAACAAACCCTTGCATAAAAATTGGCTTTTAGGCCGATATGTTTACACCCCAGCCTTTATCCTTGATTCCCCCTTTGCATACTTCTAACCCTTGTGTTAGGACTTGTTGAGTACCTTATGTACTCACTCTTGCCTCAATCATTCAGAAGAAGAACCAGAGTATGACTTCCAAAGTGATGGCGATGATGAGTAGGGTTCCGTCCGCGCGTAAGTCTGCCTGTAGAGTGGACCCCGCTTCAGTCTTCCGTTGCAGTAGTTCTAGTGTTGTGTCACTGTCCTCAGTGACGCTCAAGTGTGGTGTTTGTGTCGTGTTGTAATAAGACTTTTGGCCATTGTAAGAAAGACCTTTTGTAATATAAAGGCTTGTGATGAGACTTGGTAATATTATCAATGGTATGACTCTGAGATGCCATTCTGTGAAAGTGTCGTATCAGCTACTGATTCAGGGACTGATACGGTAAGCACTAGTGCTCTAGAAATGGGGTACGACACAAAGGGTGATGCATATGATAGGTACTAATCTTGAAAGAATAGTCATTAGCAGAGCACAAACTGTGTTCCGTTCATTCAATTGAGGCCAATGAGACAGCTACATGATCCTAGTATAGCATTCTAAGTTACTATCTTCTGCTACTGGTTTTGACACTACAGAGCACATACATGAAACAAAGGACCACCGGGCAAGAGGCACCATGGGCTGCCCGGCCCTGATGCCGGGCACGAGCTGCGTGTCCTTGGGCTTGACGGTGGCACAAAGAAGATCAAAAGTTTGTAGACTGTGAGCCACCTGCAATAGCATGAAGTAGCCTTGGCATAGGGGGCATCTTGAGTTCAGCTAGGCCCTCAAGAGCCTGAACAACTTCAGCCATTGTAGGTCGATCGGACTCATTATCTTGGACACACCAGCATGCAACCTTGCAAGCTCTTACAACCTGGTGGCAGTCGATATCATCATGTAATCTGCGATCTACCAGGCTACCCAAATCTCCTTCAACAAGCTTACGTGCAACTTGCACAGGGAAATAGACGAGATCATTAGCACCACCAGTGCATTCTTCAGTTGAGTTCCTCCTTCCAGATATGATCTCAAATAGTACCATCCCGTAGCTGTAAACATCGACCTTTGATGTGATTTCTGTCCCGCTAATCCATTCAGGTGCAAGGTACCCTATAGTTCCTCGCATTGTTGTTAAAACCCGGCTGAAATCTCTTCCCAGAAATTTTGCCAACCCAAAATCTGCTATCTTAGGGACAAAGGATTCATCAAGAAGTATGTTTTCTGGCTTGATATCACAGTGTATGATGCAATCTCGGCAGCTCTCGTGCAGGTAGGCTAGTCCTCTAGCGATTCCAAGAGATATTTGGTACCTAACACTCCATCCCAAGATTATAGCATTATTGCTCCGAAACAGATGCACATCAAGGGAGCCATTTGGCATGTATTCATGGACAAGCAACCTCTTACCCCTTTCGCAGCAGAAACCGATCAGCTTGACCAAGTTAATGTGCTGAATGGTTCCGACAGAACTGACTTCAGCTCTGAACTGTTTCTCTCCTTGGCGAGCGCTATCAAGCCTTTTCACTGCTATGGTGGTTGAGTTAGCAAGAACACCTCTGAAGACAGAACCGAAACTGCCTCCGCCGATCTTCTCCGAGAAGTTTTTTGTCGCAGACTGCAAATCGACATACCTAAATGCTGTGATAGTGGCACCGCCAGTTTTAGTGTTGTTCAATCTACGACCAGACCACACCATCTTGCTCCTTACTAAAAGCACTAGCATTAAGATGAGTGCAGAGAAACCAAGGACACCGAGACTTGCACCCTACAAAACACGGATACTTCAGTTGAAACGTGGATACGTACTGAATACACGGCGGATACGGATACGTCACGGATACGTCTTGGATACATATCCAGGAAGTATCCAATTAAAAATAAATACAAGAAAATCGGATACTTGACTCAGTACGTATCGGGCCTAATTTGGCCCAGTATTGGATACTTTTCAGCTCAGCTTCAGCCCACTGCACAGCAAAACAGCTACAGTGCTACACACCCTGCCTCTCCTTGCTCCTGCGTGAGTCTCTGACCTAGCCGCCACTACAAAGCAAAGCACGGGCAGAGGAGGAGCACGGCGCTGAGCCTCCACAGCTGTGCTGTGGCCGGAGAGCTCGCCAGCGGCAAGTCAACGGCTGTCAGCGGAGCCAGTTGAGTAGTACGCCAACGGCTCTGGAGCTCCTGTGTGCTGGACATCACGGACGACGAGGCGCACGACGCCCTTGGCTGGAAGCGGCTGGGAGGACGCCGAGGGCAGCAACCTCACAGGGCTGTGCGTGGCCAGTGGAGCTTAAGGTCACGGAGCACAGCTGCACGGCGATTGTGATCTGGCTCACCCGAGCTCCCATGCCCAAATTAAACTCGATTTGGTGGTAGTGGCTGTGATTGCTAAGTATAATCTCTCCCTACCCAATCGACTCCCTTCATGGCGCCCAGGATGCATGTATGGCGTGTTGGCTGCTAAGCCACTATTATTTTGCATATTCATTATATTTTTAAAAATAAAATATGAAACGAATCCACGTATCGGGTTGTTTGAGAAAATGGCGTATCGCCGTATCCGTATCCGCCGGATACTTCTGCACGTATCCGTATCCGTGCTGCATAGTTTGCACCGATCATCACCCCTGTGCCTTTTCCTTTTTTGTGTTGCTCAATTTGCAATTCTGCTGCAGCAAGTCGAACGTTGAGAGTTTCACTAGGAGAATTGTTAGAGCTGCTACACTGCTGCTGTCACTGGCGGAGCCAGTAAAGGGCCAGCCGGGGCCCTGGCCCCCCCTTGGCCTGGGAAAAATTCTTAAGGCAGCTGCAGAAAAAATAACTGCAAACACTGTAGCCGCTGCAGAAGAAATAACTGCGAACACTGTAGCTGCTGCAAAACAGCCGTTGCAAAGCAGCGAAGCGAACACTCTGGAAGTTGTCACGCACACACATCAGTTAGTTTGCTGCTTCGATCTGCTTAAAACTACCGGCCACTGAACAAGTAGACTATTTCTATCGGACATTTGCTGCTTCGCTTTGCTTCAAAAATCATGACTTTGCCTAATTGGCCCCTGCTACAATTCGCGTCTGGCTCCGCCACTGGCTGCTGTTTCACATTAATCAATTCATTGTGCCAGATAAGGCATCCGGTGTTTCCATATGAATATGCAGTGCAAGAACAGTTACTCAAGCATGCTTGAGCGCATGCAAGCTCGCTAGTATCAGCGCCTATTCTGTGGGCATTTTGGGGCAGTCTAACACAAGGTATGGAGTAGAATTTGTCTGTCGAACTTACTGTGATTTTGTTGGTGGTACCGGTACGGCAGTCTAATGGCGTCTTTCTGATACAACCTCCTGTCCGGTCAGCTAGCTCCCAGTCCTCCGGCGATCTGATGGAGAATCCCTTCATGCAGCTGCATGATGCGAGAGCGTAGTCATCGCAGTTCGTGAAAGCTCCACAGGTAGCAAAGACATCACACGGAGCGTTGGGCTTGCTGTAGTCATCCATCCAGTCTTGCGAATCGCTGTTCCAGATCAGCGTTTTGGCCTGGCCGGAGACGTCCAGCACGTGGCGCAGGATCACCGTCTCGTCCAGCACAGCGAACATGTAGTACTCCTCCTCCTCGTCGTTGACGTACGTGGAGTTGAGCATGGAGGAGCTTCGCATCTCCGGCAGCAAGCTGAAGTAGTTGCCATTCCACTCACCGCTGTACCAGTACGGCGTGGACGGTTTTTTCAGCGGCGCGATGACGAGCTGGTGGCTGTCGGCGTCGAGCCCTCCGTAATACTCGCCGGTGGCCTGACTGATCAAGTTCTTCCGGGAGACGAGACGGCGGTTCAGGCCGGTGATCTTGTTCCGCCCGATCTTGCCACCGGAAATGACGGTGTCGGTCGGGTGGTCGAAGCTCTGCCACAGCACGTTCGACGAGTTGGAGGCTTTGCGCAGCACGAAGTTGCCGTTGTTAAGGAGCACGGCGACTGTGTCGGTGGCCTTGGTATTGGCTCGGGTGGACCAGACTGTGGAGTTAACAGTCAGGCTTGCGATGACGAGGTTGCCGTCGCCGGAGATGGCGAGTCGCCATGGATTTGGTTCCGTGAGCGGATCGTCACGGTTGGCGACCCACACCGGAGCTATCTTGGAGACTTGGTAGAACCATATTTCCTAGGTACACGAACCCAGAGCTTGCAGCGTTGGGAGACGAGGAGTCGCTTGCTGCTGCTGGCCTGGAGCTGGAAGAAGCCGAGCGCGAACTTTCCATTGCCGGAGACCAGCCTGTCGTTGCCAACAAGTGGATGGACTGGCGATACAGTGTCCGTGGCCGCAGAGAGTCCGACGACGTGCAGGTGGAGGACGAGAAGGAGAGCGAGAACGGGAGGCATGATGGCGGTGAATGATGGAGGTGGCGAATGCTATTGCTGGTTACACGCTATTGCTGGTTCCGGAGTCTAGACAGAGATTTTTTTGTTACATTTTTTTAGATTAGTATCTTGACGTTTCAGTACAGACAACAGTAAGACGTGGGTCGTTCACACTTAGATGTAGTAGCTTCAAATCACTACCAGAAATCGGTTTTTTCCCGAGTGTCTTAACTTTTCCCGAGTGTAATTTATCGGGCACTCGGGAAAGGTTAGCTTTCCCGAATGCCACACAAAATACATTCGGGAAAAGTTACACACTCGGGAAAACAAACTTGTCCCGAGTGCCCAAGGACGCACACATTCGGGAAAGATCAGACACTCAGGAACAATGACCTTTCCCGAGTGTATTGGAAAACTTGGAAACAGACCCCACGCCAACTATCGGACGTTAGTGTTGACGGCGGGGAGGAGCCTTTCCCGAGTGCCAGCATTATACACTCGGGAAAAGTTTTTTTTTTTTTCACATTTGGGCTACCAAATTTTTTTCCTATCACTTATACACTTCAGTGTACTTTATGTTCAAATTTGGTTAATTTCAGGAACCGTTTACTAAATTTAGTAATTTGTTTTCTTTAATTGTATTTTTTGGAGATAAGTCAAAATTGAATTGCAAGTTACTCGAATAATGGAATCGAGGTAATGAAAAAATGGTATTCATGTTTCTGAGTTGAACTTGACACCGTATCCAGGAGACGAAATGAAATTTCGCCAATTTTGTTCATGAAATATGATTACGAGCATGTGGCCGGTTTCTTTTTAAATTCTAAAAAATACAAATATTGTCGAAAAAATATGAGACTTGTCTGGATGTCACATTATCATACTTAGATGTTGTGATAAATAGTAGAGAATGATTAGCGGAAGTTGTCATGTAGGTTGTTCACAAAATGGAGAATCTCCGAATAGGAGTCATATAGTTTAGATTAGGTCATTCTGATTCGAAGACAAATGGTGTATAAAAAATGAATTTGACCTAAAACCTATTTTCTAAAGACACTAGATCATGTAAAAAGTGTAATCTAAAAATTTGGAGAATTTTCGAATTTATTTGCTATTTTTTAATTTTTTTTAAGTTGCTCGTGAAATACATTTCCCGAGTGTAAAACGTGTATACTCGGGAAATGTGACTTTTCCCGAGTGCATAGATGGCGGACACTCGGGAAAACCCAAAATGTTTTGCGAGTGTAAAAAGAAAACACTCGGAAAATATTTTACTCTCGGCAAATGAGAGAGCGCGAAAGAAAAATTCAAAAAAAAAAAATTCCCGAGTGTCCTGGATCTAGACACTTGGGAAAAGTGGGGGCCTTTCCCGAGTGTCAGGATCCAGGACACTCGGGAAAGGGGGGGTTGGGGGACTTAGTCGCGCGACGCGTCGCTCTCCTCTGTCTAGACCAAAAATCGAAATCCAAATTCGGCCGCCGCCTCCGACCACCTCCGCCGCCTCCGACCACCTCTGCCGCCTCCGGCCACCGCACTCCACCTCCGCCTCGCCTCCGCCACCGCCCCCGCGTGCGCCTCCACCTCCGCCTCATCGCCGCGGCTCGCCGCAACCCGCCCCTCGCCGCCGCACCCCCGCCCCACCGGCGCGGCTCGTCGCCGCGGCGACCTGCCGCTCGCCGCCGCACCCTGGCCCCGCGAGGCCGCGGCCCGGACCACCCCCCCCGCCCCCGCTGCTCCGACTACCACCCCTGCACCCGCCTCCGCCTCGCCTCCGCACCCCGGCCACCCGAGGCCGCCGCACCCCCCGGGCAACCCGACGCCGCCGGCCGCACCCCGGTCCCGGCAGGCGACGCCGCCCCGGGCCCCCAGTCCCGGCTCCTCCCCTGCTACTGCCCGGCCCCGACCCTCCTGCCCCGTTCTTCTCCACCTCCGGCAAGGTGAGCAGCTGACCGTGCCTTTTTTTTTTTTTCAATTCTGTTTTTTTTTTTGTGTGCAGTGAGACGATGAATTGATGTTCATTGACAATTTGAATTGATGTAGCACGAAATTTTGTTCATTGACAATTTGACAATGTAGCATGACAGTTTGAGCAATTTAGTTCTAATTTGAATTCATTCCCAATTCGAATTTAGCATGACAATGTAGCATGACAGTTAATTTCTTTTGATTAAATCGTGTGAAGATGTGTTTCAAAATGAAACATGTGCTGTCCAAAATGAAAGGAAGATTTCCTTTTCCTTGTCACATTAGACCGTTTTGCAACGAGTTGTGGTTGTCGGCCATCGTGCCGTTTTATTGTTGCAGGTTTTGGAAACCTCATCGTGTAGGTGCTGCCGAAATTTACGAAATTGACACTGTTATGGTCTTTTTTTTTCAGGGAGAGTAGTGTGTTCTAGCATCGTCTTTGAGTCGGCACTTTGTAGGATAGCAAGGTGAGACATAAAAGACCCTCATTTTCCATTCATGTCAGTAGGTCACGCGAAATCTAGTTAGGCATCTCCCGTTCGAAAGAGATACGGTTGGAAATATGCAGTACTTTGCATATCTATAGCCGTATCTGTTTCGAATTGTCCACGTTTTTTGGACAGCCCGAGGATGTGTAGATGGGTTAGTTTTCGTGCTCTACTCCTATCCGAGACAGAGTTTCGGCACCATCTCTCCGTTGTTCTCCGGATACACAATCTCCTTGTTAGGACGTGTATTTGGAGAACAACGGGGAGGTGCTGCCGAAATTCTGTCTCGGATAAGGAGTAAAGCATGAAAACTAACATCATCTGCACATCATCGGGTGGGATTAGGACCTATCTTCACCTATTAGACTGTATTAGTGAACGGTAGCTAGATGCAATTGATTTATTTATTACTCGGTGATATGTTAGAGGATGGATGACCGTGAATGGATGTACACGGGCCGCCAAAGTCAGAGTTCGTGTACTAAGGAATGGATTAAAAAGACGCAAGATTTCATGAAGAAAGCATTTGCCAATGTTAAAGGAAAGCCTCCTCGGATTTTCTGTCCATGTAGTGAATGTGAAAACCGTAAGAAGCAAACAAAGGTGGAAATGGGTAAACATCTCATAAAGCATGGATTCATGGCGAACTATAAACGGTGGACCAGCCATGGTGAGGCCGATCGTGTGCGACACGAGGTCATCAGACCACGCATCGACGAGACTTTTGACGAGGATGCCGGGTAGCAGACATGTTGAATGACTATGCAGAGGCACACAACTTCGAGGAAGGCTGCAGGGAGGAGGAGCCAGAGCCAAGTGCAAAGGCATATTATGATATGTTGGATGCGGCACAGCGGCCCCTTCACGGGCATACCAATGTTTCTCAACTGGATGCCATTGCGCGCCTGATGGCCGTAAAGTCCCAGTTTAGCATGAGTCACCGCAATTTGGATGTCATGTTGACAGTTATTGCCAGCATCCTTCCGGAAGGTCACAATCTGCCAAAGAACATGTATGAGTCACAGAAACTACTTCGTGCACTTAAGATGCCATATGAAAAGATACATGCTTGTCCGAAAGGATGCGTGTTGTTCCGTAAAGAACACGCAGAAGCCTTGTACTGTCCAAAGTGTTCATCCTCACGGTACCTGGAGGTAGAATCAGGTGATGGTGAAAAGCGGCAGACGCCGGTCGCTGCGAAAATCCTACGGTACCTCCCGTTCATACCGAGAATCCATCGTCTTTACATGACCGAAGAGACTGCGAAACAGATGACATGGCACAAAAAAGGAGTGAGATACCATCCCGAGAATCTTGTACATCCGGCCGATGGTGAATCTTAGACACATTTTGATCGAATCCATGATAAGAAAGCATATGAGGACTGGGCTGCGAGGCACGAGGCTTGCCGACAGCGTCGGTTGTTGATGCAAGGTCCATCACACCATCAGGGCAGTCTTAGCCTCAACGAATATGCGGCAAAATACGTATGTCAAATCATTTCTTCACTCTAACTCTCAATAACGCATCATTTCTAATCATATTTCTTTCCTCAGTCGGATGCTCATGGTGGTCAGCCTATCAACACCTTCGAGGCTTTTGCTTTGTCCCACAAGGGCAAGGCGTCGGCGCCGATCCACTACAACCCGGAGGACCCGCCCGAGGCGTACAGCAATCCGACCGCCTATAGCCGCCTCAGTTCGTACTCAGAGGTGGCAAAGGAGGTCTATGGGCAAGACTACGATCCGAGGTCACATGACCTCGATGGAGAAGTCGTGATGAGGGCGGGAAAAGGCAAGAAGCATGGGCGGTACTATCTTGGTGACAGCGTCATCGACACGGCAAGTACTCCCACGCTCTCCCAGATTCGAGCACGGACCGTCAGCGGTGGCCCGAGCATACGCGAACGACCGACCGCTACACAGGCCCTCCAGGTTATTACTGTCATGGACTCCTTATTCGTTTATTATTTTTCATTTGATTCAATATTGCACTCGAGTTTAACATTTGATTCAATATTGCAGGCCCAGCTTGAGGAAGAGAGGGCCAGACGGGAGCAGCTCGAGGCGACTTTGGAGCAGCGGGTGCAGGCGCAGGCGCAGGCGCAGGCGCAGATGCAGGCGCAGGTGCAGGACATGTTCTCCTACTTTCAAGCTCAATTCGAGGCGATAGGTCACCCCCTGCCGCCACATCCGACATGGGCTCCTCGTCCTCCTATTTCTTCTCTGGTGAGTCTCTTGGCAACCTTACACATTTTAGAGACTTAGAAAACATAGACAAACTTAGAAAACATAGAGACTTCAAACATAGAGACTTAGAAAACTTAGTTGTGCTATACATGTTGTATCACAAATGTTAGAGACTTAGAAAACATAGACAAACTTAGAGACTTAGAAAACTTAGAGATTTACAAAACATATATAGAGACTTAGAAAACTCAGTTGTGCTATACATGTTGTATCACAAATGTTATGTCTTTCTTTGTGCAGCCGATGCCTGGGTCAGCGGGTTCGAATGCTGGGGCTGGGGCTGCGCCTGTGCAAGACGTGGATTTATCGGCGGCAGTTCGGAATATTTTCCCATCAGCACTCCCACCCTTTGATCAATGATTTCTGTTTTGTGGACTAAATGTATCGCTTGTGAGTGTTTGTGAACTATTTGTGGATTTGTGAGCGTTTGTGGACAATTTGTGCACTCGTAAGCATTTGTGGACTATTTGTGTACGTTTGAACACTTTGTGGACTATGTGTGTATTAGTTGTTGAATTGTGGACTATTTGAGTATTTAGATGTGGATGTGGTTGTGAAATGGATGCATATTGTCATATATATAATGCCTGCGTGTTTGTCAATTGGATTTGTCGAAAAAACAAATAAAAACGGTTATGGAAAAAACCTTTCCTGAGTGTAAATGCACAGACACTCGGGAAAGGTTGGGGCATTTCCCGAGTGTCTGTGCACAGACGCTCGGAAAAGGGGGGGCTTTTCCCGAGTGTAATTTGAATTACACTCGGGAAAGGGGGGACGCCTTACACTCGGGAAAGGTGGGTCGCCGTCAGTCAGCCGTCCGTCAGTTCTTTTGATCTCTGAGTGTCGGTTTTACACTCGGGAAAGCCTTTCCTGAGTGCCCGATAAAAGACACTCGGGAAAAGTGGGCTTCCCCGAGTACAGAAACGCCGAGTGGGCTTTCCCGAGTGCTACACTCGGGAAAGCTTTTTCTGAGTGTGTTTCGGCTTTTCTCGAGTGTCCCAGGCACTCGGGAAAAATAGGGATCCTATAGTGAATGCATCCTGTCAGTTTCATTGTCGCCCCTTTCACGTTTGACTGTATTTACCGGTGACTTGGGCGGCCAAACCACGGTACGGTGACTGCAAAGAGAAAAGGGGCCTGGTCTCAACTCTCAACTATGCAGTCCGGACTCCGGCAAGAATAAAAAAAAGGGAAGATTGACTCGGCAGAAGCTTCAGTCAAGAATAGAGATCTTATGTCACTGCGTACCTTTATTATCAATGGTAGGCGATGTCCCTATGAACAACGAGACGCGAGTGATGACTTTTCATTAATCTTAGTCAACTTGTTTAGTTTTTCCTACACCTTTATAGAGGTAGAGTGTGTGCATGCCATGTGTTCATAGGAATATTTTCTAGTGTAGCGTCTGCGTCTTGCAAAATACATCAATATTATGATGGGTTCAGTAATACTAACTTGATGCGATAATATATTGATACTCTTTCTATAACTTTGGTGAAACTTAACATCTATTGTGACGAAAAAAATCATTACTTATTTAGATACGGAGGGCGTAAATATTACCTTCCTTTGGGAGACCGGTATCTGCTTAACTAGAACAAAGAATACAGAAATTTAGCCCCCCATTAATTTAGAGATTTAGAGTAGATTAGCTTCTGTGCATTCTACCGATCGGGTGGGGGTATTCTCAATTTGAACCTTGACTAAAAAATTTCTGCACTGAATATTTGTGATTAAACTACTACTGAAACTTGTCACGCAGCGGAGGAGCTGAAACAAGACTGCGTGTGCGAGAGTGCTAGCTGGCTGGGCTCGCGCGCGGCTCAACCTCCATCCGCTGGCTGGAGATCACACTTCAGTTATTCAAAATAGAAGAGGTTACCACAGGTCCACAGCTACATCACCCCACAGACGACGTCCACACCGCCGTAACTAACGAGACAAGATCCAACGGCAGGAAGCGCGGTGTGAAGCACAGTTTACCGTTGTATCAAGTCCACTCTCTTTTGTGATCAAATTTGCCAGACAAAGACATTCACATACTGATGGTGGGAGATGTATGATCTGTCTTATTTTTCTTCATGGGGGCATGATGGCCAGAGGGTGGCATGACTTGAGTGTCGGGTCCAATGTGGCTGTTAATGCAGGAAAGATATCACTCCTCATTTCAGTTCAGTTTGTTCCGATTAGCAGATATTTTAATCGAGATTACTATGTCTATAATCAGACGACGTACATACTTCGAGGGAACCGGCTCCACTGCCGTGCTGAAGGCACGGCAGGGCGTAACGTGCCTTCGTGCATGCACCCCCAAATGGCCACACGAGTCTCCTTTTCCTGGTGGGCTGGGCCCTAAACAATTATTCTCTCTTAATCAATGGCTTGACGGGGAAATCGATTGCTTAACAATTTCAGCGTCTATATCCATGCATCCTCAACGTACAAATTAACTGCGACGATCATTGTTACTATATCCATGCTTCTCTCGTCGTCGAACGTGCCGTGAAGAAGCAAAAAGAACCAGGTCACGTTATCCTTTACCATCTCTGCACTCTGTTTCTTGATGCACGATTCAATGGACAACCAGATCGACTTGGATGAAGAGGGAAACCGAAGCTTGGATCACGAGAGCAGTCAAACCAGCGCAGGCCAACAGGAGTAAGTACCACTATCTTTCCACATGAACATTAATTTTTTTAGGTGGCTGCTTTGGTGCTAAAATTGTTTAGTCGGCTGATTTCCCAGCCGCCAAACTAATATTTTTTTGAGATAAGCCAAACCAATAATTAAGAGAAAGATTATTTTATGTAGAAGCTAAATCAGAGTTCAGCCCAACACAAGAGTGCGAAGAAGACCCATGCGGCCATGCAACGGGGGGCATGGAAGGAAGGCAGACCGCAAATGGGGTGCACGAAGGCACGTTACGCCCTGCCGTGCCTTCAGCACGGCAGTAGAGCTGGTTCTACTTCGAGATACAATGCCTATAAAAGAGATAATGGGAAATCACTCTTGCTCTAAGTTTTTCTGAGCTCTACGATCTGAGAGAGAGTACAACATCTTTCGCCATGGCAAGCCAAGCACAACAATTCACGAGTGAGCTGACAGCTCCAGGAGCCAGGAGCATGGTTTCTTCTGTTCGTACCTCTCCTCTTCTTGCTCCTACGCTATTCAACGAGGAAGCAACAGAGCCAGCAGCCAGGCCTCCTGCATCTGCCGCCGTCCCATCCGGCACTGCCCATCCTCGGCCACCTCCACCTCGTCGGCCCTCTTCCTCACGTGTCCCTCTGGAGCCTCGCCCAGAAACACGGCACCGACTTCATGCTCCTCCGCCTCGGTGCCATGTCGGCGCTCCTCGTGACATCGCCGCGGGCCGCCGAGACGGTGCTGCGGACGCACGACCATGTGCTCGCGTCCCGGCCGCACTCCCTGGCCACTGATCATCCTGTACGGCCCCTCCGACATCGGCTCCGCGCCGTACGGAGAGTGCTGGCCGCAGGCCAAGAAGCTCGTCAGTCGTCACCACGCACCTGCTGAACGCTAACAAGGTGCGATCATTCCGTCTCTCTCGAGAAGAGGAGGTATCAAAATTTTCCAGTTTTCTTTTGATGAAAATTTAACCACTAGCTAGTTTGGCCATGCTAATTTGGCACACACGAAGCTTTAAGGATGTGGCATCTTGTGGTTGCTCTAGGTGAGCATGGTGATGGCCAAGATTAGCGAGGCGGCCGCCGCATGCGCTGCGGTGGACATGACATAGGAAACATTTTTGGGAACAAAAAAATTTTGGAGGTCACCGGTAAACATGAAATTTCGAGAATATCGGAAATTTTGACGAACAAAATTTGAATTTTTAAAAAAGTTTTGACACGATTTCACAAGAAATGGTCTCAAGTCTATAAAACAGAATGATTGCATATGTAAACAAGACAATTTGGATTCATGAAGATGGTCAAGAACAAAAATGTCGTTGGTACTGTTCATTTCGACCTTATTTCGGACCCCACCGAAAAAGATGAAATGTCGGATATTTCGTTAGTGCTGTTCGGCTCGTTCATGAACGGCCTGCCTGGCCGCGCCGTGATGGGCAAGGACTTCCGGAACAAGGGCCTCGACATGCAGTTCCGGGAGCTCATCGGTGACACCTCGCCGCTGATTAGCGGGTTCAACGTGGAGGAGTACTTCCCGTTCCTAGCTGGCTTCGGCGGGCTCAGCATGGCGGTCCGCGTCAAGTCCGAGAGAGTGAAGCAGAGGTGGGATAAACTGCTGGACGGGCTGATCCAAGAGCACCAGGCCACGTCGAGTGATTCCAAGGTCCGTGACGATTTCATACACGTCTTGCTCTCCGTTCGACAGGAGTACGGTCTCACCCGAGAGCATATGAAGGCTATCTTGCTTGTGAGTAAAATGTTTGAACTTCGAACTGCCGCTACGCAAAGAGGAGTTATGGTCAGTGTTTCCTTGAGCGGGTCTTTGTTAATTAGTAGTTTGATTCGACGGTGTATATCTGATATTAAAAATCGACTAGTAGAGATGGGATGGTCAATCGTCAAAGAGTCAAGGATGACTTTGTTGGCAAAATGATGGGGGAGAGAAAGCACGGCCAGTGATTCCTTGAGCCGGTCTTTGTTTCCAACGCATGAGGAAATAGGTCTGAGATAGATGTCAGCCTTGTTGGCTTAGGTTAATATTTGTTCACGTCTTGCTTTGGGTGGTATGCTTTCTCTGCCCTTTCCTGGTAGTCAAGCATCAACGAACGTAGGCTAGGACCTGCATTTCGTGATTAACTACTCCGTGATTTGCTGAAACCATGAGGCAAAAAGCACTGTTGTTTGAGAAATTATTGGCCAGTACTTTGGATAGTAAAACTGCACAAGGCGAAAAGCATGTTAAAATGTCAAAACCGGCATAACCAAATCTCATTTAATATATGCCACTTCTCGCGTTATCATCTAAGCGGTGAGGCCAAAATTAGACATGTCAACATCTCAATATTTTGGTAGGTTATCCTACGTACGATATGCTATCTTATGATCTGAATTATGAATGGACATGACGTGTTCTCCGGGGGAATAGAGACATTGGCCTCAACACTCGACTTTTGAAACTTGACTTCGAAAAGGCTTACGATAAAGTTAAATGGCCTTTTCTACAGCAGGCACTGAGGATCAAAGGATTCTCACCTTTGTGGTGCGAATGGATCCATAAGGTGATGTCGAAAGGTAGTGTGGCGGTAAAAGTGAATGATGATATTGGTCATTATTTTCAGACTAAGAAAGGGGTCCGACAGGGAGACCCTCTGTCACCTATCCTTTTTAACTTAGCGGTACATGTGTTATCTATTCTTATCGAACGTGCAAAGTAGATGATGGTTTGTCTATCCTACAATATGCGGATGATACTACCCTTTTAATGGATCATAACTTAGATGAGGCCAAGAATTTAAAACTTTTTCTTTGTGCATTTGAACAGTTATCTGGGCTAAAAATTAATTTTCATAAGAGCGAGATGTTTTGTTATGGTAGAGCGTCAGAGTACCAACATGAATACTCTCAGATTTTTGGGTGTGAGTTAGATAATCTACCTTTTAGGTATCTGGGAATACCGATGCATCACCGAAGATTAGCAAATGCTGATTGGAAACATGTAGAAGAGAGGTTTCAGAAACGTCTCAGTTGTTGGAAGAGTAAATTACTTTCAGTAGGGGGTAGGTTGACTTTGATCAATTCAGTTCTTAGTAGTCTACCCATGTTCATGCTCTCGTTTTTTGAGGTGCCAAAAGGTGTGCTAGAAAGACTAGATTATTACAGATCAAGGTTTTTCTGGCAGAATGAGGGCCATAAGAAAAAATATCGTTTAACCAAATGGAGTATTTTGTGTACTCCAAAGGATCAGGGAGGAATGGGTATTACAAACCTAGAGGTACAAAACAAATGCTTGTTAAGTAAATGGCTTTACAGGTTGTTTAACACTGATGGGGTTTGGCAAACTGTACTACGACGGAAATATCTTAGAAATAAAACGTTAACTCAGGTTGAGCATGTATCAGGGGACTCTCACTTCTGGACAGGCCTTATACAGGTGAAGAATGTCTTCCTGCGATTAGGGATATAAAGTAGGTGATGGGTCTCAACTTAGATTTTGGGAAGATGTGTGGATAGGACAACAAAGTCTTAAGGATAGGTTCCCTAATTTATATAATATTGTTAGGAGGAAAAATGCAACGATTGCTTCTGTTCTATCATCTTCCCCCCTTAATATTTCCTTTAGAAGGGCCCTTACAGGAGCGAATTTATTTCAATGGATCCAAATAGTAAATATAATCATGCATGTCGAGTTAAGAAACCAACAAGACTATTTTGTTTGGGCTCTACATCAGAATGGATCTTTCTCCGTGAAATCCATGTATAGAGCCTTAATGACGACACAAGCCTTGCCCTTCACAAAAAGCTTATGGAAAATCAAAGTGCCTCTTAAAATTAAAGTATTTATGTGGTACTTATACAAAGGGGTAACCTTGACAAAAGATAATCTTGCTAGAAGGAACTGGCATGGGAGTTTGAATTGTTGTTTCTGTAATCTTAGTGAAAGTATTCAACATTTATTCTTTGATTGCCCGCTAGCAAGATTTATTTGGCGCATTATCTATGTCTCTTTTAATATTGCTCCACCGATTAACTTTCAGCATTCTGATTGGTTGGGGAATACTGGTATTAATCTCAAGAGACTTATTTGGAGTGGTACTAGCGTTGTATGTTGGGCTATATGGTTGTGTCGCAATGATGTTGTTTTTGATAAAAAAACAATCCACTCGTATATGCGGGTGATTTTCAGGGGGACTTATTGGACCCGCTTTTGGTCCTTACTTCAGAAGGAGGTGGATCGCCCTATGATGAAGATGGCGTGCAGTCAGCTTGAAACTGCAGCTTTGGAGATCTTCGCAAATAATGGGTGGCGATTCAATAATAGAATCACCTCTTGAGTCATTTAGTTACCAATTGTTTTGTGATCATGGATCAGTTCTTTGTCTTTTTGATACCTTGGACCTTTATTTTTGTGAAACTCTGTAATAACGGACAGCTACATGTATCAACCGATATAGAGGCTGGGATATAAGTAATATATTCCCTTTTCTAAAAAAAAATCATTGCCGAGCTCATGCGCAGGCCGGATCTGATGAGGAAACTGCAAGCTGATGTGAGGATCAGAGTACCCGTGGGACAAGAACTTGTCAGCAAGGCCAACCTAGCAGGCATGAATTACCTAAGAGTTGTCAACAAAGAGACACTCCGGCTGCGAGGGAATATGATTTGAATTTATCTTTGTCGAGTGCCAAAAATAATACACTCGGCAAAGGGCTCTTTGCCAAGTGCAAAAAATAATATACTCGGCAAAAAACTCTTTGCCGAGTGCCTAAAAAAAAAACACTCAGCAAAGTTAGCTCTTTGCCCAGTGCAGAAAATAATACACTCGGTAAAGTTATTTTGCCGAGTGTTTTTTTTGACACTTGGCAAATTCTTTGCCGAGTGTCCGAAAAAATACACTCGGCAAAGTTTCAGGCACTCGGCAAAATTCGATTTTCCGGTAGTTCCGTGACGCCGTTCCTCGCGCATTTCTCCATGTCGAGCTGCAGCATCGACGGGTTTGAGGTTCCTGCGAGGGTGCGAATCCTGATCAACGCTTGGGCCATCGACAGGGACGAGCGATTCTGGGAGGACGCGGAGGAGTTCATCCCTGAAAGGTTTCTCGACGGTCGCGGTGCGGCGGACATTCAAGGGGAATGATTTCCGATTCTTCCCGTTTGGCGTTGGACGTAAGATGTGCCCTGGAATGAACTTTGGGTTGGCTGCCATCGAAGTGGTGGTGGCAAACCTCGTGCACCATTCCGATTGGGAGTTGCCACCGTGCCAGGAGAGGCGTAATATCGTTATGTCGGAGGTATTTGGGATAGTGGTGCACCGGAAAGAGAAGCTACGCTTAGTTCCAAAACGTACTACGTGCGTCATCCAACAGGCATGCCTTCAATAAACAAGAGTGAATAAACAATAATGCATGCATGGATGCACACATATGTAATTTACGTGTCTACCTTCTTTTTTTTTTAGGGCAACGTGTCTACCTTTTTTGACTCCTTATTAAGAGGTAAAAGGTTAAATAAGTTCTGAGCCTTTGATTTATGGAATAGAAAAATAAAAAAAAAGAAAAAAAAACCTTGTCGGATTCTTCCGCTCCTACCCGTCTCCTCCGATTCGCCGTTCAGCTTGTTCTCGGCCAAATGTGTAACAGAACTTGCCGTAGTAAAGGTTCAGTTCAGGGTGCGGGCGGCAGCCGACGGTGCTGACGAACTGGCCGAACAGCTGAAGCGCAGGGGTTCCTCAGACAAATGGAATACGAACGCTCCACTACTGGTTCCAACAGGTCTTGCCGAGCCCTGTACGCCGAGAAGTTAATGGCCAGAGTACACACGTTCAACTCAAAAGAGTCATGAGCTAGTTGATGTGTATGGCCTGGCCAAAGTACACGTTCAACGCACAAAACCAGTACAAATTGTGCCGCCACATGCATTCGTACATGCATGCTACGTTTTGTTCCTCCAAAATCTAGTTGCCCACGTTTCTTCGAGGAACAAAATCATATTATATTTTTTAGCAAAAAAATCCTAACTTGGAAGAAGTCTGCCTAGAATCATGGGTCTTTTCAAAACTAAAATAAAAAAGACAGTTATTCTTAGATAATAGGTCTCCGATCTCTTAGTTGGTAATAGGTCTCCGTAAAAATGAACGGACACCTTATTTATGATTGATCTTATGTGTGCTGATGGTTTCTCCTCTTTGTTAAATGCGGCTGAGATTAGTGGTGAGCTGCCAGGCGTGAGAATTTGTCCGGAGGCTCCGAGTATCAACCATATCTTGTTTGCAGATGATTCATTGCTACTTCTGAAAGCTATTGAACGAAGTGCACGTCACCTGCAACATGTGCTACAGTTGTATGAAGTATGCTCTCGGGCCAGATAATAAACAAGGACAAGTCCTCGGTCATGTTGAGCAAGAATACCAATGACAGAGATAAAAGTGATCTAATGTCTATTCTCGATATCACCACAGAAGCTAGGAATGAGAAATATCTAGGGTTGCCAGTCTATATGGGCAGGTCCAAGAAAAAGACTTTCTTTTATTTGAAGGACCGTGTGTGGAAGAAAATTCAAGGGTGGAAAGAGAAGCTACTGTCTAAAGGGGGGAAGGAAATACTTATTAAGGCTGTGGCACAAGCTATTCCAATCTATGCCATGTCGTGTTTTGATCTCACCAAGGCGCTATGTGATGAGATCAGCACCATGATATGTAGGTATTGGTGGTCACAACAGGACAAGGAAAATAAAATGCACTAGCTATCATGGGAGACTCTATGTAGCAGGAAGGACAAAGACGGTCTTGGCTTTCGTGATTTGCCGTTATTCAATCTAGCTATGCTAGCCCAGCAGGCTTGGAAACTTATTATTGCACCTGACTCTTTATGTGCTACAGTATTACGAGCCAAGTATTTCAACGCTGACAATCTCTTGGCAGTGAATGAAGGTCCGGGCATTTCATATGCATGACGTAGTATTGTGCGTGGGATTAAAGCTCTAAAGAGGGGCTGATTTGGGGTGTGGGTAATGGCAACCTGATCAATATATGGCTGGATTCCTGGATTCCAAGTGGAGTTACGAGGAGGCCTATACACCGAGAGGGCAAACGGTAGTCACGCGAGTATGTGATCTAATTGATCCAGTATCTGGTGATTGGGATAGGGAGATGATCACTGACATATTTTGGGAAGAAGATGTGCAGAAATTTTTTGCAATACCAGTGAATCTAGAGAGAGAGGGACTTTCTAGCATGGCACTTTGACAAACGTGGTTTGTTTTTTAGTCAAATCTGCATATCACACATTAGAAGATGATGCTGGAAGAAGGGCAAAGAAGCAACGTGGGCAATCCTCTTCAACACAACAGGATGATAAATTAAAATGGGAGCATATATGGAAGTTGGAGGGGCCACCGAATATAAAGCAATTTGTCTGGCGTCTAACACAGAACAGTCTACCATTACGCATGAACATACAAGGGAGAGGGATGGATATTGATACTCGATGCCCGGTATGTTGGCTCCTGAATGAGGATGGCGGACATTGTTTTCTGAAGTGCAAATTTGTCATCAAATGCTGGCGTGAAGCTTTACTAGAAGATGTCCGCCTAATGCTACTTGAGCAACGATCGGCTATAGATGTAGTCAAGAAGATTTTAATGATGGAAGGCAGCACTCGTATGAAAGTCATCACATTGTTATGGTCATGGTGGGATGCCAGAAATAAAGCCAATGCAGGGGAAGGAATGAAAAGGACAAATGAGGTAGTCCACGAGCCTCATCTCTTGCCACAGAGGTGTTGAATATGAAGCATACGAAGGAGAAATGTCCAAGAAGAAAAGAAAAGTGGAAACCTCCTCCGACTGATATGCTGAAAGCAAATTGTGACGGTGCTTTTGCAGCACAAAAGAAAGGAGGGTGGGGCTTTGTGGTGAGAGATAATGAAGGAAAAGCGGTTCTAGCAGGTGCAGGCAATTTATCTGCAGTACATGATGCAGCGCGTGCAGAGGCTCAGGCATGTGTGGCTAAGTGATGTCAAACCAAGGAATTTCCAAAGTTCAACTTGAGACCGATTCCTCAAATCTGGTGAAAGCTCTACAATCTTGTGATTTTGATCATTCGCCAAGCTTGGTTCTATATAAAGAGGCTAGGGATCTGATTAGACTCTACTTTGATTCAGTTGAAGCTATGTATGCCCCGAGATCATGTAATTCGTGTGCTCATGAGCTTGCTCGCTCTAGTCTTAGTTGGGACCCGGAGCAGTCGTTTGTATGGCTGCATCCCTTCCCAAGCTTTGTATCAAACCTGGTGATTCGCGATATCGCTGAGCCTGTTGTGGATGAATAAATAGAGTGAGATTGATGATAAAAAAAATGAACGGACTACAGTTATTCTTCGTAAAATCTCCCAACAATATACTAAAGGTTACCAATAGGGTGATCAGCCTATTTATGAAGAGAAAAAGTTACTACTAGGGTGATCACCTTCCACCCCGTGGCTGGAGATAATACTTCGGTTATTCGAAACAGAAGAGGTTACTACAGAAACACTCACGTCATCAAATTTTCAACCATTTCAAATATTAAGGGATAAGCTTCTTCGTGTGGAAATCCATCATATTCATTCGTCAGACTACAAACAGAACAGACAGTGTGCTCAAATTTTCTTGAAAAACGAAATTCACATACTGATGGTGAAAGATGTACGATCTGTCTTCTTTTTCTTCGAAGGTGCATGATGGCCTCAAGAGGGTCGCACCATGCATCTGAGTGACGGGTCCAATTCGCATTCAGTGACTGTTACAGGTGATGTGACTTCACGAGAAGTATCGATTTGTACTCGATGTAGGAAAGAATATATATGACTCCTCATTTGAGTAAAACGGGTCACGTTCAGTTTGATCCGATAAGCAGATATTTTAATAATCTATGTTACGATGCCTATATCAGACGTACATACTGGTTCAGTGTGTTTTAGATAATGACTGCTACTACTGACCAGCTGATGGCTATATAGGAGAGGGAATGGGATATCACTCATGCCCTAGGCTTTCCTGAGCTCTACGATCCGAGAGAGAGTACCACATCCTTTCTCCGCGATGGCAAACCTAGCACAACAATTCATCTGTGAGATCACTGAGATGACGGCCCCGGGAGCATGGTTGCTCCTGCTCGTCCCTCTCTTCTTCTTGCTCGTACGCTACTCGATGGCTACGCTGTTCAGCTGCAAGAGAGAGCAGAGGCAGCAGGCAGGCCTCCATCTACCACCATCACCACCGGCGCTGCCCATCCTCGGTCACCTCCACCTCGTGGGCCCTCTTCCCCATGTCTCCCTCCGGAGCCTCTCCCAGAAGCACGGCGCGGACCTCATGCTCCTCCGCCTCGGCGCCGTGCCGGCGCTCGTCGTCACGTCGCCGCGGGCCGCCGAGGCGGTGCTGCGGACGCACGACCAAGTGTTCGCGTCCCGGCCGTACGCCTTGGCCACCGAGATCATCCTGTACGGCCCCTCCGACATCGGCTTCACGCCGTACGGAGAGTACTGGCGGCAGGCCAAGAAGCTAGTCACCACGCACCTGCTGAGTGCCAGCAAGGGGCGGTCCTTCCGTCTCGCTCGAGAAGAGGAGGTAAAACGTTTTTGCTGAAAATGGTTGGGACACGAAAGCATGGTAGATTGCAAAATAAGGAGGAGTTTTACAGTTCAAAATACTGTACTATTGTGATAATATTAACTATTTCCTCCGTTTTTAAATATATGACACCATTGATTTTTTGGTTACTTTGACCATTCGTCTTATTCATAAATATTTGTGCAAATAGGTAAATATATAAGTTAATCTTAAAGTATTTTTGATGATAGATCCAACAGTATACATTTCACGTTAAGCAATTAATTATTTATATATATATTGTTAGTCAAAGTTCAACAAAAAAATCAATGGTTTCATATAATTAAAAACAGATGTGTAGTATTTTGGAGTAATTTAAGAATTAAGTTGTTTACTGAAAAAATTAAAATTTATTTTCTAAAAATATATTTAGAGGAATGATTATTTATTTTATCGGGATGCCAACCTTCTTGTTACTAGATTATGATATGAGATGTAAATAAAAAAAATATGATTTAATCTTTACAAAATTAATTGCTAACATTGACAAAGCTTGGGCAAAGTATCAGCAGAGGCTAACGTTTGAAAAATCCATGCATTAGACTCTCTAAAGGGACCATTCTAGACTTTGATCAGTACATTTTCCTGAGTATTACTATTACTATGATGGATTTCTCTTTTAGGTGGGCCATGGCTCACTTTGGGCCCAAGAAGCTTTGTCTATGTACTAGCGTATCATTATTATTTTCTTCCGATATTATCCTCAGTTTAACAACATACTAGAGCCTGTTCGGCTTGCTGGTAGCAGTCAGCGCTGGCTGGAATCTTCCTCACCGGTTACTGTAGCAACAGCCAGCGCTACAGTAACTCATGAGAGGGATTCAGCCAGCCAGCCAGCGAACCGAACGCGCTGCTAGCTAGTATTGATAGATGAAAGACAATAGATCTGGATCGTCAAATCATAATATTGTCTAATATTGCTTTCATAATATTAGCTAGTATTTTAGACCTTAAAAGTCCTAAACAGGAAGCTTTACGGATTGTGGCATTTTGTGGTTGCTAGGTGAGCATGGTGATGGCCAAGATTAGCGAGGCGGCAACAGCCGGCACTGCGGTGGACATGAGCGGGCTGGTCGGCTCGTTCACGAACGACCTGGCATGCCGCGCCGTGATGGGCAAGCACTTCCGGAACAAGGGCCTGGACACGCAGCTCCAGGAGCTCATCGGGGACACCTCTCCACTGATCGGCGGGTTCAACGTGGAGGAGTTCTTCCCGTTCCTAGCTCGCTTTGGCGTGCTCAGCAAGGCGGTCCGCGTCAAGTCCGAGAGAGTGAAACGGAGATGGGACAAACTGCTGGACGAGCTGCTCGAAGAGCATGAGGCCTTGGCGAGTGATCATAAGGACCGTGATGATTTCATACACGTTTTGCTCTCCGTTCGACAGGAGTACGGTCTCACCCGTGCGCAGATGAAGGCTATCTTGCTTGTGAGTAAAATGTTCCAACTGCTCAGTAAAATGTTTCAACTGCTCCAGGCGAAAAGCATGTTAAATGTTCAAACCGACAAAACCAAATCGCATTTAATATACGCCACTCCCCGCACCGTCATCTATGTGGTCAGGCAAAAATTAGACATGTCGACATATGAATATTTTGGTAGGTTATCCTACATCTGATCTGCTATCTTATGATCTGAATTATGAATGGACAGGACGTATTCTTCGGGGGAATAGATACATCGGCTTCAACACTCGACTTCACCATCGCCGAGCTCATGCGGAAGCCGGATCTGATGAGGAAACTGCAAGCTGAGGTGAGGAGCAGAGTACCCGAGGGACAAGAACTTGTCAGCGAAGCTGACATAGCAAACATGACTTACTTGAGAGCTGTCATAAAAGAGTCGCTCAGGCTGCATCCCGTGGCACCGCTTCTTGCGCCACATTTCTCCATGTCTAGCTGCAGCATCGACGGGTTCGAGATCTCTGAAAATGTGGGAGTCCTGATCAACGCCTGGGCCATCGGTAGAGACGAGCGTTACTGGGAGGACGCGGAGGAGTTCGTGCCAGAAAGGTTTCTTGATGGTGGCGACGCGGAGGGCGTTGACTTCAAGGGGAACGATTTTCGGTTCTTCCCGTTCGGCGCTGGACGCAGGATGTGCCCTGGGATGAACTTTGGGATCGCCACTGTCGAGGTGATGTTGGCGAACCTCGTGCACCGTTTCGATTGGGAGCTGCCACTGGGCCAGGAGAGGCGTGACATTGTTATGTCGGAGGTGTTTGGGTTAGTGGTGCACCGGAAAGAGAAACTTCTCTTAGTTCCGAAACCATGTGTGTAGCATCGTCTTGCATCACGCATTGTGATAATTGCATATCTTGTATGATTGGATTGATGACAATATGTAACCACTTAATACGTTTCCTAAAGCTTTAAAATAAAAAGGTTTCCTGCAGTGTATAGTGACCAAAGGAGTGGGCAGCAGATTTACGTGGTTAATATCGATGCACCATTTGATTGTCTCAGTAATGTGTTTTTTACTCTAGCATGCATCACTCTTTTTCTACAATTATTATGCCTTTTATGTGCTCAAAATTTGAAACCACGGGCACTATCATCACCTCGTTGTTCAATAGATTCAACTATCTATAATAACAGTTTATAAACATGTATAGTATTTTAGGATAATTTTTACATAATAATAGCGGTAGGTAATTTATAGACATGTATAATAGTATTTTAGTTTAATTTATTATTTTACAGCGGTGTGTAATTTTTTGCCCTGATTAACATAAATATATTATATTTCTTAACAGCATACTTGGTGGATTCTAAAGAGCAAACTTGGTGTGTAATTCTAAGCTATCTGCTGTCGTCGCACAATCTCAGTGAGATCTCCAATGGGTCTGATAATGTGATGTAGCAATGGCGTTCAATGTGACAACAATTTGTATTTGTGTGAGGAAGATTAGGTTTTGAAGGTAAGGTCCCTATATCATGAGGGGCTAATGTGCAAGGAACGCTGGCACTTTGCTAGGCGTTTTGGCTCAGTGACAGAGAAGACGTGGCATGACAATCATTTTGAACATAGTCTGGAGGTAGTGCTTGATCGAGAACATGCACCTAGTGATGACGGGCTTTTCTTTCATTTTTTATGGAGTAAATTGCACTGGAGAGGTCATCAAACTTATCTGATATGTGCAAATAGGTCAATGATCTTTGAAACTAGACTAGCCAGTCACTGAAGTTTTCAAGTGAATCATCCTAGGTCACTGATACCCAACTCACCTAATTATCTTGCTGACGTAGCCACTACATGAATGCTTGTGCATTGTGCCCCCTGTATTCTGCTCAGGTTGGAAAATTGATCTATCTACCAATTAAAAGATAGTTGATCTAATCATGCGCACACAATTGTTCAACGTTCAATCAATGTCGAAGCCACAAGTTCTCAAGGGATGCGACCTTGACGGCATTTGGGGCTTGGCTTCATCGTAGACGCACATAGGTTGATCAAGAATATTTTACAAGAACACATACTAAATTCGACGAAGTCGAACAGGTGACTGGGTTGGGCAATACATAAGGCACATGACAGAGAGACCACGACCGAAGTCACCGGACCAATAGGCAAAGGCGGCCACAACACGGTGAACTCATATTGTCCATATCTGGTAACAAAAGCTGTCTTAAGGATGTCTCCTTCTCTAATTTTCAACTGATAGTACCCAGATCTTAAATCAGTTTTGGAGAAATACTTGGCTTCTTTCAACTGATCAAATAAATCATCGATCCTGGGCAAAGGATACTTATTCTTAATGGTGACTTCATTAAGAGATCGGTAGTCTATGCACAATCTAAGACTGCCGTCTTTCTTCTTGACAAAGAGAATTGGTGATCCCCATGGTGACGAACTTGGCCTAATAAAGCCTTTCTTCTGCAACTATGCTATTTGTGCCTTCAACTCTGCTAGCTCATTAGCTGCTATTCGATACGGTCTCTTTGCTATTGGAGAGGTTCCGGGGATAAGGTCGATGATGAACTCTATATCTCTGTCAGGTGGCATGCCTGGTAGCTCATCTGGAAATACATCTGGGTATTCACAAACCACTGGCACTTCTTCCAATGACATTGCTTCCATATGGTGAACCATTGGCGTAACTTTTGACCTTTTTGGTTCACATACCACTTTAATTCTTTTGTGGTTTACCAGGGTAACTTTTCGGGTATCACAGGCTATATTGCCTTGGTGCTTACTTAACCAGTCCATTCCGAGGATGACATCTATCCCCTGAGATTCTAGGACTACTAAGTTCGCTAGGAACTCTACCCCACTTAAAAGGATCTTAACCCGTGGGCATCCCAAGTAACTTTTGGTCTCGGTCCCGGGAATCCGGATTATTAGGGGTTGTTTTAGCATGACAGTTGGCAAACCATTTGTAGCAACAAACTTCGATGAAACAAACGAATGCGAAGCTCCAGAATCAAACAGAACGGTTGCAAGAATTGAGTTGATGAGGTACTCACCAAGTACAACGTCTGGAGTATCCTCAACTTCATCCGCATTAATGTGGTTGACTTTGCCTCGGCCAAAGGTTTGATTGTTCCTTCGCTGTTGTCCCGAGGATTGCTGTCCACCACGTCCGTTTCCTGAGGCTGCAGTTCTGGCGCTATTTGGTTGATGCTGCTGAGTTGGAACATTATTTTGGTTCCGATAAGGGCATCTAGCAATCATATGGCCTGGCTCGCGGCAGTGAAAGCAAGTTCTCTTTTCGTTATTGTTGGGCTGAGCGACACTGGAACTGCTCTTCTGCTGACCGCCAGAATTCTGATTGCGGTATGATAGTGCTGAACTCTGCTGATTGGACGCTGAGGTCCTGTATTGCATTGTTGGTTGATACTTTGATTTCTGAAAACTATTATTGGTCCTTGGCTTCTGATTCCTTTCCTGCTGCTTGAGCTTCTGCGCATTGAATTTGCGCTTCCTGTCATGCTCAATGTGGGAACGTGTATCTTCCAAAAGAAGTGCACGATTCATAAGAGTGTTGAAATCTGGATATATGTGAGTGACCAGCTGCACTTTTAATCCAGGATTAAATCCCTTTCGGAAGCGATCCTGCTTCTTCTCGTCGGTATTGACATCGTCGGGAGCATAACGAGCCAATTTCATGAACTTCCTGATATATTGATTTACTGTCATTGCTCCCTGCTTAAGTGAGCGAAATTCATCGGCCTTCATCTCAATCACACCCTCTGGGATGTGATATCTCCTGAACTCCTCCTGGAATTCCTCCCAGGTGATAGCATCCGCACTTTCTGCACCTTCTCGGTAATTATCCCACCATTCACTCGCTGCATCTTTTAGTTGGTGAGATGCTAACAGCACCTTCTCTCTGTCATCCGCATTCACCAATTGCAGCTTCTTGGTGATATCTCTTAGCCAATCGTCAGCTGCTAGGGGGTCCTCCTTAGTACCCTCGAATGTCGGGGGCCTGAGCCTCATAAATTCTGACATCTTGGTCTGGGGGCCTGGAGCACGGTCTAACAATCCTTGAGCAATCACCTCCATCAAACGGGTCTGATTATCCATTACTTCCACTAAATTGGTGACAGGTGGTCCTGGTATTCTACCACCTCGTCCACCACCTCTTCCACCTCTACCACAGTTTTGGTTTCCTCCACCTTGGTTCTGATTATTATTTCCAACCTCATCATATCCTTCCTGGTTTTGACTGACTTCATCTTCTTGGTGGTCTTGGTTGTTGTTATTCCCAACTCTACCTCCACCTCTACCTCTACCACGCGGGGCAGTGTTCCTGCCTCTTCCACGCCTATTTCCATGATCCTGGGCGTTGTCCTCATCATTGTGCTCTTCACGCTCACGGCGTTGCTGTAGTCTGACATATCTTTTGGGAGGCATCTGTTTAACGGGTTTAGCAGAAAGGTGAGATAGGACACTCAAGGGATCTACGAACTACGAGGCATGACAAAACAAGATCAATGGAAAAGGAATTCCAGAAATCTTGCACACACGCAAACAGAAAGAACCAGCATCATTACATCAACACAGCACTGCATTCATAATAACAAGGTTCGATCACACATACTAAAGTCCTTTCTTATTTATATACATAAAAGGACTCGACGCTACCTAGACTACGACAGGACTTGACCACAAGGGGAGTTCTAGACCACGACTCTCATCACACAAAACTCCACTAGAGACAATCCTGACTCTAGACTCTCGACACTACTCGAGACGACGCCTAGCACTAGAAACTAGATACTATCGAGACTCCTGCGCTACTCCTATCTAGCGCTGGCCTCAAGCTCGAAGACCCTGAGCCTGCTGCCACTCCTCGAAGAGGTCAAACGGGTCCTGGACTAGCTCGTCCGTGCTGAGTAGGCGGTAGTACTCCTCCAGTGCTGGGTCCGCTGGGTCCGCTGGGGTCGGCGTCGGGAGTCTCTCTGACAGCTCCAGTGCTGGCGGGGTGTCGTACAGTGCTGGCTGCTCCTGCTTTGCTGGGGTGATGAACTGCACTGGCTGCTCCTGCTCTGCTGGTACGTCTATCTGGGCAGGCTGCTCCTCGCCCATAACCTCGTCGTCGTCTCCAGGAAGGTCCACGAAGTTCTCCGCCACTGACTCCTCAGTGGGGGCAACTCCGTATCCGTCCTCCTCGGTGGACTCCTCTCTCATGAGTACGGCCTCCAACTCGGCGGCCCACTCTATAAGGTCCTCAGAGTCCTCTGAGTCAGTGTGTCCCTGGCTGTCAGATCCTAACCCTGAGTCGTCTCCAGACGGGTCCGAACCTCCAGAAGACCAGGAGTCTCCAGTCGGCTCAGTGTCAGGGTCTGAGTCAGTCGGGCAGGCGTAGTGAAGGTGACGTGCTGGTCCTCCGATCCTCGGGGTCATCCTGCGACGGGATCCTGCTCCAACCACGTGAAGCCTCACGTAACAGCGGTCCACCTCTCTGATCAGGTACAGAGCGTCCTCCTCCCAAAGTCCCCTCACAAACTCGAGGGTAGAGGTAAGCCGTGCAACCTCGTCCTGGGACGCAGCGAGCTGTGCCTGAACCTCTGCGAGATGAGCCTGGGTCTCTCGAAGCCTGCGGACGTCCTCGTCCCACATCTGGGCGGTGTCCTCGAGAACGCGGGCAGTCTGAGCACGGCACTCCTCCAGCTGGGCTAACTCTGCACGAAGGTCCTCCATCTGCCTACACACAAATTTTGAAGAAAAGGTGAGTACTGGAAAAAATAATTTTGTAAATAGAGCATAGGTAGAGAAGTAGAATTTTATAAATAGTTTGTATAAAATACTACTCCTCTCTCATACATTTCCAAGCTAAGGGTCATCCTACGGGCAAGTATGCCTCTGATACCACTCTGTCATACCCCAATTTCTGAGGTACTTGAATACACCGTATCAGTCCCTAGATCAGACGCTGATACGGACATTCTCACAGAATGACATTTCAGAGTCATACCTTTATTTATTACCGAAGCTTATTACAAGCCTTTTGATTACATAAAAGGTCTTTGATATGGCCAGAGGCCTTACAACTCAACACAAACACCACAACATTGGCCATTGCTGGGAAGCAGCAATGCCGCACTTTATTCTACGCAACGGACGGCGGAAGCGGAACCACTCCACAGGCAAACTTGCGCGCGACGACCCTAGTCTTCTTTGCCATCGGCTTGAAAGTCGTAGTCTGCTTCTTCTTCTGAATGATTGTTTGAGATGGGGAGTGAGTACATAAGGTACTCAACAAGCCCTAACACAAAGGTGACTCATATGCAAGGGTGATGTCAAGGAATAGGCTGAGGGTTTCCATTGATCGGCCGAAAAGCCAATTTTCAATGCAGGGGTTTGATTTTGAAAACCAAAACATTTTTGCAAAACTCTAAGTCAAGATTGATAAGGATTTAGTGGGGTTATGTGGCCCTGGGGGAGAATAAATCCTTCCCGCCAGTTCCCAAATTTTAACGCTGGCCGACAACCAGCACACGGCTCCAAACCGGCGTTATTCCAAAAACACACACGCCAAGGATAACTCACACAGAAAATCTAATCATTGTGTGGCCATTGCTTTCGCTGTGTCCAATGCTGTGGAACACGGCCATCCGGATAGGTTTTACACTCTGCAGAGGGTGTACACTTTACCCACGAGGCATGCCAGACCTTCCCACCGTCGTGGGTCGGAAAGACATGCTAATGGTCCCGTACCTGCCTAATGTCACCACGGTACCACCTCGGAAAATCAACGACCAGGGGCTTCACATAGGCATAACATGGCCAATAACTTTCACTTGCCGGATCCGACGCCAATCTCGTCAAGATCTTCTCCTGGCTTCCGATTGCAACTCCCTGCCTCCTGGTGGTACCGGGCGATCACTAGTAGGGTGTGGTTCCAAACCCTGCCCATGCAGGGGCTCGTGGTTGCACTAAGGTGCTAGGCAAGGCGGCACATGAACCGGTCCTTATACGACCGAAGCAAGCATCTTCAATAGCTACCCTCCTGCGAGGAGTAGCGTCCCTGAGATAGCCTCCCCACTGAGGACTACCTCGCTTGCTCCCGTCTAAAAACATAACCCCCACTATGGGTTTCACTTACTAAGCCCACCCCTTGTATTTCACACACACAACACCAAGTCACACTCACACATTTTCACACAAAAAGCAGGTGAAGCAATATTATTAACACAGTGTGATAAATCCTAAGCGGCAATATTTTCCAACAAATCATTAAGGATTAACGATATTGGAACCTAGGGCTAACAATGGATTAAGGATAGCAATAAACAAGGCATGGCTTAATCAATAATAGGTTACTCTACCATTTAAATCATTTTAAAAGACCATGCATATTTAATTTGCACACAAGCTCTAAATAGGATATTTTGTAGGAATTAATTAGGTTAAATATGGTCAAGGTGGTTAGGACTTGCCTTCACCAAAATCTTCCTCCTCTAAACCTTCTTCGTAGTCGGGGTCCTCGTGCTCCTCCTCGAAGACTTGATTATCTAACGATTAAATAAAAGAAAAGGTAAATCTACCGCTTAACACACAATTAAACAATCATTAAAATAAAATAAAATTTCAAAAAGACACAAAGGGGGTTGGTTCTGATATGGTTTGATAGGGAATGATTTTAGATGAATAATGGTGCAAGAACCATTAAATTTGGAGTTAAATTGACAAAGATATGAATATTTGAACTAAGGAGAAAGAATTAAATTAGGGGTAGATTAACTTTAATTAAGTATAATCTCCACCCTAATTTTCCAGAGGTGTACAAGTGTTGGAAAAGGGTTAGAAATGATTTTGGGAATTTTTGGATATTTTTGGGAATTTTTCTGATATTGGAAAAGTGCTCGAATTGATCTCTGTGTACACTCTCGGGTGTACCCAGCATTTTGCGCTGCGTGTGAGAGACTGACGTGTGGGCCAGCACGGTCAGGGGTGCCGTGTGGCACTGTTTTGTGGACTCGGTCCACCGGGGCTGTGAACCGAGGGGCGTGTGCGTGTGGTCTACGGTGCACCGAGCGCACCACGTAGCGGTGCGACTCGGTCGTCGTGGGCCGTGGCGCCGACGTGGCTGCCACGTCGGACGCCGGCACGACCCGGTCAGAGCGCGGCGGCGCGGCGCCGGAAGGCTCGCCGGCGGGAGCCGTAGCGGCCGGAACGGGGAGCGGAAAGTAGAGGCCGCATCTACGCGTGACGGGGAGTCCAATGGCGCTTGACGTCGACGTGGACAGTGGCTAGGGCGGCGCTGCGAGCTCGCCGGAGTGCGGCGGCGCTCGGGAGCGCGCGGTGAAGTGCGCTTGTATGCGTGCGGGGGCGAGTGCGAGTGCTCGTGCGCGTGTGCGGGAGCGCGTGGAGGCTGCGCGCGGGCTCGGCCTGGCCGGGAAGTGCTCCACGGCGGCCGGAGATGAAAGGGGAGAGAGGCGGAGCGGCGGCGCTCGACGCGGACTAGCCCTGGGTGTGCGAGGAGGATGGAGAGGGGGCGCAGAGGGGAGAGCAGGGAGCGGAGGTGCTCACCTCGGGCTCGGTGGGCGCGGGGCACGTTGGGAGGCGGCGGAATAGCTCGTCGGAGCTGGAGAAGAGAGAGGGAAGCTCGAGCTGGGTTGGCTTGTGCGCGAGAGGAATTGGGTGCGTGCGAGTGAAAGGGAGAGGAAGATGGGCCGGTGTGCCATTTTTATAGCTGCTCAAAGGCGGTGGCTGGCCGGGAAATATCCCGAGTTCGTCGGGATATTTTCGCCGGAGCCCGGTGGCGCGCGGCGCGAGAGTGGGGGACGGGAGCGGAGCGTGGACGCGTGGCGCGGAGGAGGGGGGGGGGGGCCCGGACGCGACACGGCGGCGTGGTGCGGCGCTCCGACGCGAGCTCAGTCGGGCGGCGTGAAATCTCGCCGGAATTAAGAGCTAGGGTTAGGGCGAATGATGTTGTCGCCGAGGGGGGGCCCGGACGGGGTGAGGGAGAGCGAGCTCCGGTGTTGCCAGGTGGCGGGGGAGCGGAAAAGAGCGGCGACAATGGCGTTATTGCCGTGTTTCACGCCGGCCGGTCGGGCGGCGGCGGCGGCGCGAGGTTGACGAAGGGGCTGGCCCCACTCGTCAGCCTCTCGCGGCGGATTATGAGCGGGCCGGGCGCTCGCTGGGCCGAGGCGCGCGGACGGCCCAGTGGCCTGGTGCGGGAGGAAAGGAGAAGGGGAGGAGTTGGGCCGGGCGCGGGGAAAAGAAGAAGAGCGGCCCAGTTAGAAAAGAAATAGGTTTATCTTTTTCTGGATTTGGATTTTGGAAGGAATTCAAAGGAATTTGAATTCAAATTTGAAATTGGGTTTCAACACTCACTCAAACAATTAAATAAAGGCAATAAAAAGGCAAATATGCACATGAGTGTTTCATGCATGGTTTTAATTTCGAGAAATTTTTTAATTGAGCCCTAATTGAGTCTAGTCAATTATTTTAAGTTTGAAATTTTTTGAAAACCCATATTTTAGGGTTTATCGACATGTCCAAAAATACGGATGCTACACCTCCGGTGCAATTTACTCTTTTTTATGTGTATGTGGGCTCTTTTTTCTTAAGCCTGCGTGCGATATGGAAAGAAAGCCTTTTTTCATGTAATAACCGCCTCTGTGTGTCTACATAAAGCCGACATGCACACAACCTGGTTTATTACATAAATCAAAAGAAGAGAAAGAAATACTTTAGTACATGGATATATCAGTACTAAAGGTTGCATGCGTCTAGTGTCAATTTGAGTTTTCTCATCACCTTTATGAGTGAATGCCCATATAACTGCTTGCAATCCAGTATAAAGACTATCCAATATAGCTATCATCATAATATGATGATACCGATCTGTGAATGGACATATATAGTACCTCAAGTCGTCGTAGAAAAGGGAGTGTGACGGGTCAAGAGCATGAATCGCAGCCTGATGTTGCTCCCCGGCGGTCTTCTCAGACAAATCAGCAACCACGAAATATGGCCATCGCCGCCTCGATTTGCAAAGGTTGGGCAAATCCGGCCAACACCAGCCGCCATCTCGTCAACTGGTCACCATATGAGCATCAAGATGAGTGTGAGTGAAACCCACTGGAGGCAGAATATGATGACCATGTTCGCATTAACTGTGAAGAAAGTGATGGCATCGTCTTCCAGGTGGATCGAGCGAAGCCAAACGAGAGCATAAAGGACCACAATCCAACTCAGCGTCCTGGTAGTCTTATGTAGCGGAATGGTGGTCAACCACAACCACCACTTTTATCTGCATGACAGCGGACCCGGTCGACACCGGCCACCACATCGTCGAAAGGGACAACCCTTTTGTCGGCGTTGAGAAATCTGGCCGACGAGTAAATTTAGACTACGTGCTTTGGTTGGTTGGAAAGAGTGGGAAAGACACAAGGGATTAGACTGGTTCGGGCGATCGAAGGCCTACGTCCAGTGAGTTGGTTCGGTTCGTGTTGCTCGTAGTAGGGGTTACAAGCTCTTCGAGAGAGGGAGAAGCTCCCAAGTCTCTAAGTGTTCGTGGAGTTCGTCCTTGCGTGCGTCATAAGGCCGAAATGAGTGTGTGTGTGCGAATGAGAAGTGAGAATGCGGTCCCCCAGCCGCGAGTCAAGCTCTCCCTTTTATCTGTCGAGAGAGAGTTGACTGTTACAAGGATGGAGGAAAAAAGAAAAAGAAAGTAAAAGAATTGGTAAGTAGCTCGATGTAGGTAGGCGGCTCAGCAGGGATGGGCGCGTCCGACCTCGACGCCTTCTCCCCCGGGCGTGGGCGGCGACGGCTGCTACAGTTCAACCGCGGCGGGGATGTCCGTGTCCTGTTTGAGTACTGTGCGACCCTGTTCAGCTACGGCACGCACTGTTACCGCGTGGTGAGGCGGCTTGACCACTGTCAAACGTCCCTGCGGGACGTGCAGGGCTTGCGGTTCATGTCTTCGGATAGTGTCGAAGGACACCCACTTCCATTTAATGCACTCCACCGGCCAAGCCTCGACTCTGGTGGTCCGACCCCTTTGGTCGGAGGCTGGGGTCGGCCGAGGCGGAGTTTTTCCCCGACCCCCGGGGGTTGGGAGGTCGGTCGAGGAATCGGGCCGTTCTTTGCCCGTGCGGCCTCTCCGGCCGCGGGCCGCGTCACGCGTCATGGGCTGGGCTTTGACCTTGGTTCCTGCGGAGACGACCATGGCTTTTGGCCCAGTCCTTGGTCATTTACGTATGATCGTGAGGTTATGTGGGTAATCGCGGGTACCTGGTTTTGGGTACCCGACACCTTCCCTCGCACAAATCGGCAGGCAGAGGACAGCCCGCCACCACCACATCGACGTGTAGATCACGCATATTTCGGATCACGCCGATATGCCAGTGCACCATTGCCAGGCCACATTTCATTGTGACCATCTTCAATGGTTGGGGGAGAAGTGGCCGAATGACGGGGGGGGGGGGGGGGGGGGGGGTCACCAGACGCTGCAATCGTTGTCCATGTTAGCTGCCGTTGAGCCAAGCGCCATGGAAAATCACGCCGTCGCGCCGCAGGTGCCGCAAATCAGGCCATGGTGCCCCCGCCACGGGGAGCCTGCAATCAACCGCACTTGCATCGTGCGACTCACACACAGGTTGCCCGATGACACCTCCTGTCACCGCTCCATTACTGCATGTCCATGCTCGCTGCTCTGATTCAAACGGCTGCCGCTCCACCCGATCTTCCCCGCCTAGGCACGCGCAACCTGGATTTGGTCTCGCGGCCGATCCTTGTTCGCCGAATCGCAGAATGGAGCAGCGGGGGAGGATGGAGCAGCCATCGATGATGCCAAGACGAACGGCCGCCACACCTCGCATGGACCTGCCACGCCGCGACAGCCAAATGCCGAGATCGACATGGCAATGAGCAGGAGCAATAGGACCCGATGTAGAGGTCCGGCGACGACCCAACCCCTAGGAGAAACAGGGACGTGCAACCCAGATCGACTACGCGCCCGGCTCCGGGCTTGCCGTCATGGTTCCATTATTGGAGATCCAGCCGGGATCAGACGGGGGGGGGGGGGGGGGTGGAGGAAAGGCGGATAGGGATGGAGGAAAGGTCTATTTCCCCACCGCCGCCATCCTCACCGTCACACGAGTTGTGCCAGAAATTGGGCTCTGGCGGCGGCTGTGCGAGCCACCCGCATTCTATATCATTTTGATACAGAGGCTGGAATATCAATACATATTCCTTTTTATAAAAAATATGTGGAGGTGTTTCCTTCCGGTTTCTCTTATGTGACTTTGTGAATGTCATGGCCGTTGGTCCACACCGTATCCCACAAGGCATTGCTATTGAAGGAAACACCTCCATAGGTCTCGCGATGACAAGGTTGCCGTCGCCGGAAATGATGAGTCGTCATGTGTTTGGGTCGTCACGGTTGGCGACCCACACCGGAGCTATCTTGGCGACTTGGTAGAACCATTTGCCTAGGTACACGAACCCAGAGCTCACAGAGCTGGGAGACAACGAGTCGCTGCTGCCGCCGGCCTGGAAGCTAAGAAACCGAATGCGAACTTTCCATCGTTGGAGACGAGCCTGTTGTTGCCAACAAGTGGCTGGTCAGGTGAGACGGTTTCCGTGGCTACAGAGGGTCCAATGGCATGCAGGAGGAGGACGAGGTGGAGGAACGAGCGAGGCATGGTGGTCATGAACGATGGAGGTGGTGTTCGCTCGAATTGCGCTTGCACGTTCAAGTGTAAAATTATTGTTGCTTCCGTAGTCTTGTTAGGGATTTTTGGTATCTTCACGTTTCAGTACAGACAACACTTGACGTGGTGCACAACTCGATTGTAAGGCACATAACTCGACGTATATTGTAGCTTCAAATGCATCCTGTCGTTTTCATTGTGGCCCCTTTCACGTTTGACTGTATTGACTTGACTGGTGACTTGGGCGACCAAAACACGGTAATGTGACTGCAAAGGGAAAATGGGCCTGGTCTAAAGTCTCAACGTTGGTGTTTGATGCAGTCCGGACTCCGGCAAGAATGAAAAAGGGAAGACTGACTCGGCAGAAGCTTCTGTTAAGAATACTGTTCACGTCGCCACGTACATTTTTCTATTAGTGGTAGGCAATGTCCCATTGATAGTGAGGTTCGAGTGATGACTTCTCGTTAATATCAAGATCAGCTGGTCATTCTTTCGTAGATGTTTATGAAGATAGAGTATGTGTATGTGTTCATAGGGATGAGTGCTATCATCTAGGTCTATGTCGTGTCTGCATACTAACTTGATGTGATAAATATAGATACTATTTTCAAAAACTTTGATCAAATTAACTTAAGATAGTTGGGACAATCTATGAAAATAAATTTATTTTGGGATGGATGGAACGGTACCATGGTAGCAGTTTGTCTGACCCTGATAATAGATATAATTGGGCACTCAATCCATGACCTCAGGACTTTTTAGAAAAAACAATCCAGCTTTAATTGACATAGTAGCTGAGTCAGTTAGAAGTCTTTTGTCAAAAGGGAGTAATTTAGTGATTAAAGTGAGTACGAATGGGAATCGCCCAGCATGTTAATGTTGTGAAGCTATTTAATTGGCTACTGTTGTGAGACTCCACAGTTGTTATCTTGGCTTTGGGCACAAGAAACAATATGAAATGGGAATTAAATGTGCGGTGCATAGGAAACATGAAGAGTGGAGAAAGACAGAGATAGAGATGTATTGAAAAGCTAGAACAACAAGTATTGTGAAAAACAAATAAAATCCTAGAATCATAAATTTTTTGGAAGGAAAGGAGTAAATAGGTTTGTACAAGTTTACAAGTACCTTGTCAAACCATTCTTTTGACTTCACAGGAGTGTCATGTTTTTGAGTTTTTCCTTTCTTTCAAATAATTTTTGAACCCCCATTGTAATCTTTCATAGTTTAGTCAACTGTGACACCAATAGATGGGATCAATATTTTTGGGCAATAATTTGTAAATAGTCGTCCCTTTTTCTTTAGCTCATTTGAATGTGGAACTTAACTATGCTAGTGCCTAGTGTTATTGTTTTTTCTTCATTGAATATTTGTGATTAAACTAGATCTGAAACTTGTTGCGCAGCGGAGGAGCTGAAACTGGACTGCGTGTGTGAGCAGTGCTAGCTGGCTGGGGACCTGGGGTCGCAGCTCACCTTCCATCCCGTGGCTGGAGATCATACTTTATTCAAAACAGAATAGATAATACCACAGCAATACTCAGCGTCATCAAATTTTAAACATTTCAAATATGAAGAGAAGCTTCTTCGTATGGCAATCCATTACATTCATTCGTGAGACTAAACACACTGTGTGCTGAAATTTGCTGGACAAAGACATTCACATACTGATGGTGGAAGACATATTATTTGTCTTCTTTTTCTTCGTAGGGGCATGATGGCCAGATGGTCGCACCATCAGAGTGGAGGGTCCAATTAGCATTCAGTGGCCACTATATAATGATCGTTGATAGTGTGATTTCTCAAGAAGTCTCGATCTGTACTCAATATAGGAAGCATATCACTCCTCATTACAGTTCAGTTTGTTCCGATTAGCAGATACTTTAATCTAGATTACTGGCCAGCGGCTGATTTACCTTGCAGAGAAGGCTCTCGGTTTGTACTCAATAATAAGTTTTCCTGAGCTCTACGATCCTTCTCCATGGCAAAACTAGCACAACAATTCATGAATGAGAAGACGGCTCCAGGAGCATGGTTTCTTCTGCTCGTTCCACTCGTCTTCTTGCTCCTACGCTATTCAACGAGGAAGCAGAAGAACCAGCAGCCAGGCCTCCTCCATCTGCCGCCGTCCCCGCCGGCGCTGCCCATCCTCGGGCACCTCCACCTCATCGGCTCCCTTCCTCACGTCTCCCTCCGGAACCTCGCCGCGAAGCACGGCGCCGACCTCATGCTCCTCCGCCTCGGCGCCATGCCTGCGCTGCTCGTGACGTCGCCGCGCGCCGCCGAGGCGGTGCTGCGAACGCACGACCACGTGCTCGCGTCTCGGCCGCACTCTTTAGCCACCGAGATCATCATGTACGGCCACTCCGACATCGGCTTCGCGCCGTACGGAGAGTGCTGGCGGCAGGCGAAGAAGCTCGTCACCACGCACCTGCTGAACACCAACAAAGGTGTGGTCGTTCCGTCTCGCTCGAGAAGATGAGGTACCGAAATTTACCAACTTGTTTATTTTTTCTGAAAATTTAACGCTACTAGCTAGTTTGTCCATGTTTGAGACACACGAAGCTTTAAGGATGTGGCATATTGTGGTTGCAACTTGTTGCTAGGTGAGCATGGTGATGGCCAAGATTAGCGAGGCGGCCGCCGCAGTGGACATGACCCGGCTGTTCGGCTCGTTCATGAACGACCTGGCGTGCCGCGCCGTGATGGGCAAGGACTTCCAGAACAAGGGCCTGGACATGCAGTTCCTGGAGCTCATCGCCGACACCTCGCCGCTGATTAGCAAGTTCAACATGGAGGAGTACTTCCCGTTCCTAGCTCGCTTCGGCGTGCTCAGCAAGACGGTCCGCGGCAAGTCCGAGAGAGTGAAGCGGAGGTGGGACAAACTGCTGGACGGGCTGATCCAGGAGCACGAGGTCTCGGCGAGTGATCCCAAGGACCGTGACAATTTTATGCACGTCGTGCTCTCCGTTCGAGAGGAGTACGGTCTCACCCGAGAGCAGATGAATCAAAGAGAATTTTGCTATTTATGAGTATTAAATAAATTATAATTACAAAACTAATTTTTTAACAGATGGGTGTTAATTTACGAGATGTAACTAATAAGTGTAATTAATCTATGTTTTGTTACAGTAATGCTACAGTTTAATTTGATATTAGAAATAGACTAGTACTGACCTGTATGTTATCAAATTGAAGGTATTAGCAGAAAAATAAAAATAGTACATTAGTAAGTATTTTTTTCATAAAGTCAAATTATTGACCTGATTAGTTCGTAATGCTACCATGGTTAAGAATTTAATCATTATTTGTACGTAGGGTTAGGTTCCTATCTTCTGTCTTCGGTGGCGTAAAACGCAAAAACCTCAAACGATAGTGCAATTATTACAAAGCTACCCTTACAGGAAAGTAAAATTGCTCAAAGCGAGAAAAGCATGTTAAATTGTCAAACCGACAAAACCAAATCTCATTTAATATACGCCACTTTTCGCACTGTCATCTACGTGATCAGGCAAAAATTAGACATGTCAACATCTTAATATTTTGGTACGTTATCCTACCTACAATCTGCTATCTTATGACCTGAACTATGAATGGACAGGACGTGTTCTTTGGGGAATAGAGACATCAGCTTCAACACTCGACTTCACCATTGCCGAGCTCATGCGAAGGCCGGATCTGATGAGCAAACTGCAAGTTGATGTGAGGAGAAAAGTACCTGAGGGACAAGAACTTGTCAGTGAGGCCAACCTTGCTGACATAAATTACCTGAGAGCTGTCATAAAAGAGACGCTGCGGCTGCACCCCGTCACGCCGGTCCTCGCGCATTTCTCCATGTCGAGCTGCAGCATCGACGGGTTCGAAGTCCCTGCGAGGGTGCGAATCCTGATCAACGCCTGGGTCATCGGCAGGGACGAGCGATTCTTGGAGGACACAGAGGAGTTTGTGCCTGAAAGGTTTCTCGACGGTGGCGGCGCGACGGACGTCGACTTCAAGGGGAACAATTTTCGATTCTCCCCATTTGGTTTTGGACGTAGGATGTGCCCTGGGATGAATTTTGGGGTGGTTGCCATGGAATTGGTCCTGGCGAATCTCGTGCACCATTTCGATTGGGATGTGCCACCGGGCCAGGATAAGTGCACTATTGATATGTCGGAGGTGTTTGGGATAGTGGTCCACCGCAAGAGAAGCTACTCTTAGTTCCAAAACTGCGTGCGTAGCATCCATCCAACAGGCGTTGCCTTCAATAAACAAAAGTCAATAAACAATAATGCATGCATAGCTCTTTCTCCCAATCTTTAGATTGTTTTTGTATGGATCAATTGCAATATGTAACAACTTGTGGTAATAATAAGTTTCCTAAACTATATATAAAAATTTACTAATAGGTGATCAGCATATTTACGAAGAGAAAAGTTACAAATAGGGTTATCACCCTCCATCCCGTGGCTGGAGATCACACTTCGGTTCAAAACTGAAGATGTTACCACAGCAACACTGGCGTCATCAATTTTTCAACATTTCAAATATGAAGGGATAAGCTTCTTCATTTTGAAACCCATCATATTCATTCGCAGACGTCAAACATAATACTGTGTGCACATTTTTGCCTGACAAAGAAATCCACATACTGATGGTGAAAGAATTACGATCTATCTTCTTTTTCTTGGAAGGTGCACGATGGCTCTAGAGGGTCGCACCATCTGAGTGACGGGTCCAATAATTCGCATTCAGTGACGGGTACTGATCACTGATGATGTGACGGCTGTTCATTTTTTAGGATTAAATTTTGTCCTGTAGAGGTATTAAATAAAATATATTTAATTATAAAATTAATTGCAGAATTTTTGGACTAATTCGCAAGACAAATCTAATTAGAGTAATTAAACCGTGATTAGACGATGTTTACTGTAGCATCATTGTAACAAAACATAAATTAATTAGGCTCATTAAATACATCTTGTAAATTAGCACACATTTGTTAAAAAAGTTTTGTAATTATATTTTACTTAATATTTCTAAATGACAAGATTCTTTTTGTTGTGATATGAACTAAATTTAGAAGCGGAGGAAACAAACAGGGCCCACCTCGTTTGAGTAACGGGTCACGTTCTGTTTGCTCCGATTAGATAATGATTGCCACTGACTAGCTGATGATTTATGACTTATGAGGCCTATATAGGAGAGAAAACGAGAAATCACTCTTGCTCCAAATCTTTTATCTAAGCTCTGCGATCTGAGAGAAAGCACAACATCCTTCGCCACGGCAAACCTAGCACAACAATTCATGAGTGAGATGACGGCCCCGGGAGTATGGTTACTCCTGCTCGTCCCTCTCTTCTTCTTGCTCGTACGCTACTCGGTGGCTACGCTGCTCAGCAGCAAGATAGAGCAGAGGCAGAAGGCAGGCCTCCATCTGCCGCCGTCCCCTCCGGCGCTTCCCATCCTCGGCCATCTCCACCTCGTCGGCTCCCTTCCCCACGTCTCCCTCCGGAGCCTCGCCGCGAAGCACGGCGCGGACCTCATGCTCCTCCGCCTCGGCGCCATGCCGGCGCTCGTCGTGACGTCGCCGCGGGCCGCCGAGGCGGTGCTGCGGACGCACGACCAAGTATTCGCGTCCCGGCCGTACGCCTTGGCCACCGACATCATCTTTTACGGCCCCTCCGACGTGGGCTTCACGCCGTACGGAGAGTACTGGCGGCAGGCCAAAAAGCTCGTCACCACGCACCTGCTGAGCGCCAATAAGGTGCGATCCTTCCGTCTCGCTCGAGAAGAGGAGGTAAAACGTTTTTGCTGAAAAATGTTTGGGGCACCAGCAGAGCTTGGTAGGAGTACAAAACAGGAGGACTCTTACAGTCTAAAATACTCGCTAATGGTCCATCCGTTCGAGAATATAATTGGTTGATAAAAGTCAATCATTTTTAATTTTGACTCTCAATACATAAAATTCATAATTTTAATCAAAGTATAAATTCAACTGTTAGATTTCAGCCTGTTCGTTTCGCTACAGCTGCGGTTGTAGAAAAATAACTGCGAACACTGTAGCTGCTGCTGAAATCACTGTAACTGTTGCTGAAGAAATAACTGCGAACACTGCAGCAGCGAAACGAACACGCTATTTATCATGAAACCAGTTATCATACTATGTAGCTTTTTATATTTGAAATATTTTATTTTTATAGATATTAATAGTCAAACTTAAAAAATGATTGACTTTGATCAAACTCAGAATGCTTATATTCTGGGACGGAGTGAGTGTCTAGGATTCTTAGGAGTAATTTAGAAATTAAATTGTTTATTGAGTAGTTTATAATTTATTTTTTAAAAGATAACTAGCTAGAGTAAGTATTATTAATTGTATCAAGACACCACCAAGCTTCTCTCGTTACTGAATTATGATATGAGATTAACAGAAGAGAGTTATAATTTAACCTTTACAAAACTTAATTACTAGCATAGTATTATTATTTTCTTCCGATATACCCGCAGCTTAACAACATAGTACTAGCTAGTATTGCTGGATGAAAGACAACAGATCTAAATCACCAGATTATAATAGGCTAATATTGTCTCCATAATATTAGCTAGTATTTTGAACTTTAAAAGTCCTCAAACACGAAGCTTTATGGATTGTGGCATATTGTGGTTGCTAGGTGAGCAGGGTTATGGCCAAGATACGTGAGGCGGCCGCCGTTGGCATGGCGGTGGACATGAGCGGACTGTTCTGCTCGTTCACACACGACCTGGCGTGCCGCGCCGTGATGGGCAAGCACTTCCGGAACAAGGGCCTGGACATGCAGCTCCGGGAGCTCGTTGGCGACACCTCGCCGCTTATTGGCGGGTTCAACGTGGAGGAGTTCTTCCCGTTCCTAGCTCGCTTTGGCGTGCTCAGCAAGGTGGTCCGCGCCAAGTCTGAGAGAGTGAGGCGGAGATGGGATGAGCTGCTGGACGGTCTGATCCAGGAGCATGAGAGGAGCGAGTTTGATTCGGCCTCGGCGAGTGATCCCAAGGACCGTGATGATTTCATACACGTTTTGCTCTCCGTTCGGGGGGAATACGGCCTCACCCGAGAGCAGATGAAAGCTGTCTTGCTTGTGAGTATAATGTCCCGACTCCCACTTCAGTTAGGCCAAAAACATGATTAAGTGTGAGCCCGAAATAGCAAGATCTTTTTTTTTTCGCACTGTCTCTGTGGTTAGGCCAAACGGAGACATGTCAACGTCAGACTATTTTGGTAGGTAAAATGTATGCTATCAGACGTACGATCTGCTATTTATCTTATGATCTGAATTATGAATGGACAGGACGCGTTCTTCGGGGGAATAGAGACATCGGCTTCGACACTCGACTTCACCATCGCTGAGCTCATGCGGAAGCCGGACCTGATGAGGAAACTGCAAGAAGAGGTAAGGAGCAGAGTACCCGACGGACAAGAACTTGTCAGTGAAGCTGACATAGCAAACATGACTTACCTGAGAGCTGTCATAAAAGAGACGCTCCGGCTGCACCCCGTGGTGCCGCTTCTCGCGCCGCATTTCTCCATGTCTAGCTGCTGCATCGACGGGTTCGTGGTCCCTGAAAATGTGCGAGTCGTGATCAACGCTTGGGCCATAGGTAGGGAGGCGCGTTCCTGGGAGGACTCGGAGGAGTTCGTGCCTGAAAGGTTTCTTGACAACGGCGACGCTGCGGGCGTCGACTTCAAGGGGAACGATTTTCGGTTCTTGCCGTTCGGCGCAGGACGCAGGATGTGCTCTGGGATGAACTTTGCTATGGCCGCCATCGAGGTGATGCTGGCGAATCTCGTGCACCGATTTGATTGGGAGTTGCCACCGGGCCAGGAGAGCCGCGACATTAATATGTCGGAGGTGTTCGGGTTAGTGGTGCACCGGAAAGAGAAGCTTCTATTAGTTCCGAAACTGTATGTGTAGCATCTTCTTGCATCCACGTGCTGCGTTCAATAGATGTTGCAAGAGTGGACACACACAGATATGCATTGTGATAATTACATGTCTAGTGTGTGTGTGTCTATATTTTTAGACGAAGATATGTTGGATATTGCCGGGCATGGGCAAAAACCAGAATCTGAACCCAATTAATTTATAAAAGGCAGCAAATTTGAATAATTCAGAAAGATTCTCAAAGCATATTGAGAGTGTACTCTCAAGGCGGAAGCGTGGTGAAGACCTATATCTATAACATATATTAATAATGCGCAGAAAAATGCTAAGAAGCAAAAATATATCTGAAATGAATCGAAAGGTTAGGCAAATATGCATGCAGAAGTGGATATGCCACTTAGACCAATATATCTCTTCCTGTGACGCTTTGGAGGAAGCAGAATGCATGTAAGCCGTCTCCAGAAGGATCAGAGGATGAGGTGCGAAAGAAGACGTTACACCTGATGTCCTTGATACAGGAAAAATCAGACACCTGGTGTCCTTACTACAGGAAGACGGAGGTTACGTGTACTAAATAAACAGAAGGAGGGCTTCTCTCGCCCGACTATAAAAGGAGGTTCTCGGCAGACGAAGGGGGACACCCACCCATCGATCCATCAGACCGCCATCCACTGCCGTCCTGCAGAGCGCGAGAGCACTCTCCCTCCATCTAGTAGAATTCCACTACCTATAATATAGAGTGTGTACATCCAGTGTCATATCCCGCTTGTAAGGTAATCAGCCTTCTCGTGTTTGTTTAAGTGTTTGGGGGTTCCTGAAAGGGAAAACCATATGTAAGCTATGTTTGTGGAAATGAAGTGAGCTCTGCTTTGAAAATCCCCTTTGTATTCTTAGTCTTGCTCGTACGGGAAACGTTTCTATGCTAGGGACCCTATAGGAGAAACCTCCGTTGCGGTGTTTGGTCTAGCCCAGAGTGTGGCAGAGAGACCCTTGTGACCGCGGAGAAGTGTTCCCTTCGGGTGGAACTGCCTGGAGAGATGATAGGGACCCGTCTCGTATGCGCCTAACTAGGTTTATTCGGGGGAAAGCTTAGCCGCTCCTGAAGCAAACTGGTTAGACACATGGTGAGTACCGAGTAGAATTTCTAAGACTGATAGCTTCTGCGCCAGCCGTCCGTCTGGCCTCACCAGCCAAATCATATCCTGTAATCAAGCCCGCATAATTAAAATCAAGTGCATATCTCGAATAATTGAAAGCGACATGTGTGCCCCGAATAGTACCGAAGCACTACCTGAAGGAGTGCATATCCCACGAAGAATACAGCTCCCGCATAATTAGCATAATCCGCTTAGCAAGAATCGACGAATTCTGCACGGGAAAGAATCGGTAGTGGTACAGCACTCGAGTGCCACTCAGAGTGAGTGGTTTGCTACTGTAGCAGTGTGCTGTAAATAGTAACCCGAATTTGAATAGTATCTCGAATTTGAATAGTAACCCGAATTTGAATAGTGCCTAGTCCCCGTCCGAATATTGCTGAATAAAACCTCCCTGTGTGTACAGGTGTCGCCGTGAATATCGCCGTATATCCCGTGAATAGAGATATCAGAGCCGATTATAATTGAGAAGGTAAAGTTTTTAAATTCAGAAGTGAATAGTGGAAAATTAATTAATACAAAAGAAAATATCAATATTTAGCAAATGATGGAGTTTCTTTTGAATACTTCATATCTTGCTTTAGGATGACGACTTGCTCAAAAGATGTATATATTCCAGGTCTTTTCCTATTATATAAGATATATAAAGGCTTTTGCTCAATCTTCTCAGGACATTCGGCTGTTGGCATCATTCCATTAATCATATGAAAATATTCAGAAATGCTATTTAATATTGCCAGAAAATATCCTTTATCTTCTTTCTTATTATTGTATTGGAACCAGAAATTGTCCAACAAGCATTGCTGAACTTCATCTACAACAATATGATCTTTGGGCTTGAATTTGAAAGTATTCTGCGGGAAAACCCTTAATTTATTATCTGACCCAAAAGAGTATGATTCAACTTCTGCAAAATTCATCATTCTCTTCATTCCTGCAAAATAGATGAGCGTGAGAACAAGTCAGGCAACTTGTTATCCTTTCCTTTTATATGCTCAAAATTAACTTTGTAGCCATTTTCAGTAATAATGTCTTCAAATAAAACCCATCTTCTAGTCGAGTTTTTCTTACTATTCATGGCGACACCTGCACACACAGGGAGGTTTTATTCAGCAATATTCGGACGGGGACTAGGCACTATTCAAATTCGGGTTACTATTCAAATTCGAGATACTATTCAAATTCGGGTTACTATTCACAGCACACTGCTACAGTAGCGAACCACTCACTCTGAGTGGCACTCGAGTGCTGTACCACTACCGATTCTTTCCCGTGGAGAATTCGTCGATTCTTGCTAAGCGGATTATGCTAATTATGCGGGAGCTGTATTCTTCGTGGGATATGCACTCCTTCAGGTAGTGCTTCGGTACTATTCGGGGCACACACGTCGCTTTCAATTATTCGAGATATGTGCTTGGTTTTAATTATGCGGGCTTGATTACAGGATCTGATTTGGCTGGCGAGGCCAGACGGACGGCCGGCGCAGAAGCTATCAGTCTTAGAAATCCTACTCGGTACTCACTATATGTCTAACCAGTTTGCTTCAGGAGCGGCTAAGCTTTCCCCCGAATAAACCTAGTCAGGCGCATACGAGACGGGTTCCTATCGTCTCCCCAGGCAGGTCCACTCGAAAGGAACACTTCTCCGCGGTCACAAGGGTCTCTCTGCCACACTCTGGGCTAGACCAAACACCGCAACGGAGGTTTCTCCTATAGGGTCCCTAGCATAGAAACGCTTCCCGTACGAGCAAGACTAAGAATACAAAGGGGATTTTCAAAGCAGAGCTCACTTCATTTTCACAAACATAGCTTACATATGGTTTTCCCTTTCGGGAACCCCCAAACACTTAAGCAAACACGAGAAGGCTGATTACCTTACAAGCGGGATATGACACTGGATGTACACACTCTATATTACAGGTAGTGGAATTCTACTAGATAGAGGGAGAGTACTCTCGCGCTCTGCAGGACGGCAGTGGATGGCGGTCTGATGGATCGATGGGTGGGTGTCCCCCTTCGTCTGCCGAGAACCTCCTTTTATAGTCGGGTGAGAGAAGCCCTCCTTCTGTTTATTTAGTACACGTAACCTCCGTCTTCCTGTAGTAAGGACACTAGGTGTCTGATTTTTCCTGTATCAAGGACACCAGGTGTAACGTCTTCTTTCGCACCTCATCCTCTGATCCTTCTGGAGACGGCTTACATGCATTCTGCTTCCTCCAAAGCGTCACAGGAAGAGATATATTGGTCTAAGTGGCATATCCACTTCTGCATGCATATTTGCCTAACCTTTCGATTAATTGAGTATGGTTCATTTCAGATATATTTTTGCTGCTTTGCATTTTCCTGCGCATTATTAATATATGTTATAGATATAGGTCTTTATATATATATATATATATATATATATAGATACATATATACATATAGCTACCCGATATAGCTCCCTGGTGTGAAATAATATTTCACTCCCCAGCCAACCCACCACTGAAAACCCACCTCGATAGCCTTGGTTGGACTGGTAGAAAACCAGAGGAAAAAAAACCCAAACCAACGCATCCTTGGAAGGTATTAATTGATAGTTAAAGCTTTCCAAATCATCCACTAATGACTGCTTTGATTTTGGGTATATATTGGGCCTGGACGGAGGTGTTTTCCATTTGCAACCATCGATAATTGCTCATTCCCATCCTGGCGATCACGGCGTGGAGGTGCCGTTCTTGGTCCCCGACGGCAGATGCGATTGCTCCGTCCCCGTTGGCGGTGGCTGTTGGTTCGTCACTTGGCAAGGTACGCATCCTGTAGCTCGCCCCCGTTAAGTAGGCTTCCACATTTGTACCCTGTCCGGATCTTGAAATTTTCTTTTCCACGCCACGCCGAGAAGGCGCCATGCAAATTGCAACCAAGAAAGCGCGGTGGCTGATCAATTTACCTGTGAGTCGAATTGCATCTCCTTCCATTCCATAAAGATTCTCGCGATCTAATGAAAGTCTTTTTGCAGATCAAAAGCCTATTGTTCTGGCGAATGGATTAGCGCAGATAATCACAACATCAACAGCTCGCCGGAAGAGCTGCACCACCAATTGATTTTGGGTGTCGCCTGGTTGATAGTAGTGTATTAGTGTGCCAGAGAATCAAATAACATCGGTGGCGGCTACATTCGTCGATCAAATCGACGCCATCCGGCCATCACATTTCTTGGAACAAAAAAAAATTTCCTAAATTTCTGCTTTTCTGTTTGTGTATGTGAGAATTCGAGGTACGTGTTTATACATTTAGAGACAAACTAGCACGTATTCCATCAAATGCAATAGATCAAGTATATTTCAGGTACCTTCCATTTCTCATCTGTCTACTAATCCTGTGTGTGCCATGCAGGAGCGCCGGTGCAGTCCAGAGCGACGGAGCTCATGCTGGTCTGACATCCGCTTCTGCAAGGTACGTATCTATCGTTATCTAGATGGTCATTCTTTAATTGGAATGCTCTTTTCTTTTTCTTATCGAGGTTTTTATTTGTTTCCTTGCAGACGTACTCATTCTTTTCTGTCCTACTAGGTATTTTTTTTCTTCCCCCGGTTACAACGCTGCAGAGGAGGTCGCTGGTTTAGGGAAGAAACCATTTTTAGTGCTGCATCAATGCAACGATGCTGATTAGATTTGGTTCTACTTAATAAGTTAGCTAAGCTCTAAAGTAAAAAAAGAAGAAGTCTAGTGTGTGTGTGTATATATATATATATATATATATATATATATATATATATATATGTGTCAGTCTTTTGGTTTACTAATTTCAACTTTTTCTCCATTTTTACCGTCCGTAATACTCCTGCCACGACTGCGAGCATATTAGAGTGTATTCGGCGGTCTAGGATTCAAATCATGCACTAAGTCTCCATGCTTTATTCATACCCATCTGGAGGATTAATGCAACTTATCCCCACATAATCCAGCAGTTGTGCAAAATATGTCCTTCCATCACATGGTACTAGCATTCACTAGAAAACAAGTTCCTTCCTGCCGTGTCTAACTTGAGATTAAGACTTCTCCAAACGTTTCATTGACTAACAGTGGGGTCTCCGACAACAAGATTGCATAAGCCATCTCTTTAGGTAGCCATCTAAGCATGTGTACATCCGAACAGGGCTAGCACTAGCAACATCAGTTGTTGATCGTACTATGGTTAGCAGATGCCGTGTAGATCAGGCTTTTCTAGAAATTGAAACTATTTCTATTTTCTATCACGTTGCAGGAAAACCCAAAACCGCAGCCAGTACGTTCCTTTAAAAACATCTGCATAAAGGAGTAATACTTGACAATGTCAAAAATCACATCATTTTGACAACGCAGATGACCCAACATAGAGCTGCCGTCCTTACTATTTTTTTTCTCTTTTAGATGAACCTCCACTAGCCAACTTCCCAACATATATGAGCTATAGATCTAGGAGGGATCTAGGAGGGAGTAAGCTGGTAGCAATATTAACTATATCCTCCAAATAGTTTAGTTGAAACAACACTTTTGACTACCACTCACTACAACAGAAGCCCACTACAGCGGCGGACCACAACATACTATAGCGGCGGTTCCGCTGCTCCGCCGCTACGACAACGCCGCTACAAATCTTCTTTGTAGCGGCGGCCGACAGAAACCGCCGCTACAAATGCTTTTAAAGAAAACCGCCGCTATAAATGTCATTTTTAGCGGCGGCCTGCAACGTCATCCGCCGCTACTAAGTTTTTTCTAGCGGCGGTTTCGACAAAAACCGCCGCTACAAAGGAGTCTATAGCGGCGGCTGATGTGTTCTAATAGCGGCGGATGGTATTACGGTCCGCCGCTACAGAGTGGTTGGGAAAAAAATAAAAATGGTGTATTTCGGATAACATGTTCAGAAATAACAGATTACAAATACACACATCACAGATCAGATAACATAACATAATATCATCACAGATCAGATAACAAAACACAATATCATCACAGAGATGAAGAAATGTTTAAGCAACCACAATTAATTTCGACATCCACATGATCAAGGTTTCATCCACCATTACATTGGAAAAGTTTGCAATGAACTAGCCTAGCTATTCATCAATCGGTGGTAGATCTTCATCTAACTCCTCAAGAGGTAGAGCAGTGTTTTCATCTTCTGGCTCATATGGTTGCCTTGAACCGCACCAAAGACAAAGCTGCCGGTGCTGAATGGCTAGTTCATCCGCATCATCAAAGTATTTACCTTCAGGAAAAATGACCTCTCTTAGAAGGAACCGACACATGTTAGATATGACTACTAACAGATGGCCTTCACTCAGACTAGTAGATCCTGGCTTGGACGGCAGAACCTTTTTTTGCTGCCTCTTCTTTCTCTGCATCCCAAAGAGTTAGTGTAAGAGTAAAGATTTATTAAAGGAAAATGAAATGAATATGAAAAGTACAAGTAACTAAGCAACAGGAAATGCTTACGACCTCTTCCATATCTCTCTTAGAAAGTTTTACAACGCGATCCAAGTACTTTGAAGAACTTCTGGCAAACCAGCAAGTGTAGTATCCGCAATGGACACTATCCGGAGGTTGTTTGTAGCACTGCAAATAGCGAAACACATGTTAGATCGATATATCATACTAAGAGATGCATGTATTTTATATAATGTAGACGTGTTACCCATGGGAAGTTGTTTCGAAAGTACATCCTTTTCTTCCGTTTTGGGCTGCCTATACCTCCATCCCTCACATAGTTCTCGTAAGCGCTATTGAAATGCGAAAGAAGTCGTGTTACAAAAATTTGTGCGGCCTAATATGTTTTTATGAAGAAGTTTCTGAATTACCAGTTAAAGACGCTAACAATATCCTTGTAGCTATCTGGGTCAGTGTATGCACTATCCAACACTTGGCACCAACCATTTGTCGGGATTAGCAAAAAACATATCCAATGTTTGCTAAAAATAATTTGGGACGTTAGTCATTCATTTACTAGTTCATCAATTTCGAAAATAGATAAGAGAATAATAGTGAAGAGAAGAGCTCACTTCAAGTTGTAGGGGCAAACAATGATTAGTTTATCTTGCCACTTCATGAAACAATCATAAATATACGACGCGACTTCACTCCTCCTTTTAGTTATGTACTTCTTCTTGATCACCTCTAGCTCTTTTGGAGTCTTATTTGGGTGCTCCATCTTTCCATCAAGCTGTGGGTTGATCGCGCTTTGAGAAACTCGTAACGGGTTTAGGTACCTGGTCTTCCACCTCTTCTTGGTGTGATACCATTGTCGGGTTTGATCGGTACTATTCAATCTACAAAGAGCGGTAGTCATCATTTACTAGGACATGGAATACGAAATCAGAAATTATGAAATGGACGGAGACACTTACAGGCACCATAGTGTTACGAAGTTGATGTCGAGCTTGTTAAGCCGGTACATATCGTGCAAATCGGAGAAGAATAAGACAAATGTGAAAGGGTCACAGTTGAAGGCCTCCTGGGGAACACGACAACTGATGTAGGACACTCCTTGTTTGCTTGCCTCCATGTACCAGTCATGCATCTTGTGCATCTCCCACGGCAGCTCTTTGTTGAAGCGCTTGCTTGGTAAAAGAGGCTTCCCCGGTTCGAAGCGCGGATAGTCGTCGTCGTGCAAGTCCTCGTAGGAGACTAGCTCGCGACACTCAGCATTGTTCACATCAGCACTTTGTTGCGTGGAAGGCCCTTTCCAATTCCTCCTTAATGAGTCGAGGAACATCTCCACATTAGCATTCTTCTCTTCCTTGTCAGATGGAGTAATTGTCTTTGGAATTGGAGGATTGTATGCTTTCGAACGTGCCTCACGCGAATCGAGTTCATTGTCCTTCAGAACATCACCTTTGGCTTGTTGGCTACGTTCCGCGGTAATGGGCGTCATCTTTGCACTTTCAATGTCGGCCCCTTTGTCAGCTTCCGCGGTAATGGGCGTCGCCTTTGCACTTTCAATGTCAGCCCCTTTGTCAGCTTCCGCGGTACTGGGCACCTTAGCACCTACAACCTCGGTCCTTTTGTCAGGTTCATTAGTATAGGGTGCCTTAGGACCTTCAACCTCGCCCCTTTTGTCATCGTCCTTAGGATTAGGCACCCTAGGCCCCTCCACGCGAGGGCTCCAGCCATCATCGTGACCCGTAGCTTCACCAGTTGTTTTGATTCCGAAAGCTGACCCTGAAATAGGAGATGGATGCCCGCCATCCTTGCCGTCAGGCGCACCAGTTTGGCTACCATGGTGTGAATCATGACAGGACTTTGGAGACGGCCGTGGTGTCAAGCTGCCGCACACAACATATTGTTGATTCCACATGATGAAAGTGTTGAGAGCGTCCTGGAGAGTTTCTATCCCCTCCTCAACAAATGGGACTTCGATATCGTAGTCCTCATGTCCAGGCACTATATCAGACACACTTACCCTGACGTAACCATGAGGAATAGGTCGATGGTGTACCGTTTCACTCGGAAGTGCCATGCTTCTGGCGACTAGCAATTTCTTTCCTTTGTGCCCATATGGGATGTACAGGTCACATGGAGTGCTCTCAGTGATCTTTTCTACTGTGTTCCCTTGATCTTGTGTCACCTGAACTTGTGACGCTGGCCTATTCATTGATTCCCTCAGAGCCATATCTTTCTCGAGATTTACTTGCACCGGTAGAAGGTGAGCAGTGTTGGTATTTCTTATGTCACAGACAAATCCGCAAGCGCACGGAATACCGTTGTAGCATTTAAATAGTGAGTATTCAAGGGTATCGTTATTTATATTTTCCCAAAGGAACGGTGTGTGATTATCTTCTAGTCTAATTAGTCCAAGGACACGAAGAAGAGCGGTAGATTTGGGTAGAGAGGATTCCTATGGATGAGTTTCTTAGCAAAAGATAAATCCTGTCTCTAATTGCTTACTTCGAGCGCCGGCTTAGGCTTTGGTCTGCCAAGCCACTCCGGCTTATAGCTCTACTATGTACCCGAACGTGGAGGGTTTCTTTGGATGGACCGGGCTGTCACTTCCTGCCACCTACCTCTACAAACCGTGGAGCACACAGCGGACAAAGGCGACTTCCAGCCTAGACACCACGCCTATGCTATCGATCACTACTCTAGCCCCGGCCTGGTACCAATTTGGAAGACTAGAGCACTCCTTGCGGAGCGATGATCCCGTAAACAAGTAAAGAAAGAACTTAATCTAAACACTAAGTACACAATCCAATAGGAGATCAAGAATACTTACTTATGATGAAGATGAACGAACGATGAACGACGAACGAACGATGAACGAACGAACGAACGATGAACGAACGACGAACAATGACTATTATAAAGAAGTATTCTCAAAGATACAAGATTGGGGCTAAGTCCTCACAAAGGGAGGACTACCCTTCTCCTCTACCCTACTCTCTCCCTACTCTACTAGTATACAAGGGGCTCTAGGCCCTTGGGAGTGGAATGAGGCTCTCCTTCTTGTGTGTTTTGTGTGGGAGGGGGTACCCCTCTATTTATAGGCTTGAGTAGGTCGGTTTGGGGCCTCCACCGCCTCACCCACCGCCTTTGGGCATTAAATGCAGGCAGAACCGACATCAGGAAGGCGGTGGCGACCAGCTGGCCAAAGATGGGCCAGAGGGGCCACTGTAGCAGGTCGGCCGACCTCACTGTAGCAGGTCGGCCGACCCCCCCTTGGCCCATTTGGCCTTGGGCTTTGGCCGAGGGGTCCTCCTTGATGTCTTGTTCAATGATCTTCGTGCATTGGCCCAAGTTGGTTGGGTTTTGTATGACTTTTGATCCATATCTTGTTGGGCTGCCTGTGCTGATTTTCTCGGAGTGATGTGTTGTGGCCTTCTTGATGTGAATTCCCTCCTTTTGATATGAAATGCAACTGCACTCAAAATCTCACCAAGACTTGTGGAATTTGTTAGTTTTAAGCCCTAACACTATGTTTGGTGTTTACTTTGATTCCATTTGTGCAGGTATTTGACGGTCAAAATCGTGCCGTAACGACCGTCAACAAGACCCCCACACTTGAGCCTTTGCTCGTCCTCGAGTGAAGGTGGAAGATTAAGATAAAGCATGACTTCCTATGGTATGATGCTAGCATACAAGTTATTCCAAGCCATAACTGCACCTGTGAACTTTGAAGTGGCTAACATGCTATCTTGGGCGGTTGAGGAATGGAACGGTCTTGATTCAAGTCATCAATACCCCTCTGTTGAGTAACTTGGGTTTTTGATAGAATTTTCAAAATAAAAACATAGCTTGTACTCCTCAAATGATAACTCTCAGATAGCTCAATGTGTTTGATTCCTCACCAAGGCAATGTATTTACCTTTTTTCATCCTACTTCTACAAAAGGCTTTTTGTGGAGCTTGGTAGGGATGAAAAGGGGCATACTTGTATCACTTATATTGCAAAGTCAAAGGGTGGATCCAAAGAGAAAACAAGTCATACAATCTGATCAAGAATGTGCATGTGTGTGGATATGTGTATGGTGAATGGAATGGGGTGGAGTGAGATGGATACTCCTTGATGCTATGATGTTTCTCTCTTGATTGACTTTTATTTTGAGAACATGGCTATCACTTCTTTTCTTTTCTCTTCTCTTCTTTTTTTTTTCTTTCTCTCTTTTTTTTTTCAATCGTGCTCAACATGTTTGCGCATGTCTTTCTTTATTCATGCTCATTCAAATGAGCATTCTTTTTCTTTTTTTTTCTTTCGATAGCCATGTCTCTTTTTGCAAGAATGTTTGGAGAGAGACATCAACAACAAGAGATGGAGTATTTATTTGGTGGGTGGATGGATGGAAATGGTGTTGCTAACTTCCAGTGTAGAAGGTTAGCATGTTTTATGATAATGGTGTATGTGCACGAAATCTTGATCAAGAAAGTATGACAAGCATCTCACAAGGGTCGCACAATTTGACAAAGCTCAAAGCAATAACAAGTAGCATTTGTAGAGGTTTTCAAAGTGATTCTTATTTGGCTCTGGTGGGAATATAAGATCATTGAGGAGTGCAAAGCTATGGATTTAAAATTTTGCAAGATAAATTCCCAAGCACTCTATGCAGAAGAAGCATGATTTATTTCATCCAACCATATCTCATTCGCCAACAACTTAGATAAGCATGGGTTCCTATGAGATTGGTGTTCACAAGCAACAGGTGTATGATGCGAGGAATAAAGAGTATGCAGGCCAACCAGATAGAAGTATGTTTGTTGAGAGGATAACACAAGATTTGTTTTATCATTGAGTTAAATTTTAGTGATTGACCCAAAAGAACATTTTAACTCATGAACTAGGGAGATAGAGTAGTAGGATAGGATGCGCAAACCATCGCCTTGGATGAAGTGGAGACCAAGAGGGATCATGGGATATTTGATTGAACTAAAGGTTCGACCGAACTTTGTTTTCTTGTTCCCGATGGCTCCACCATTGTATGTGTCGATCAGTGCGAGCTTGTGCATCGTGTTGGTGGGGAGATCTCGAATGTGTGCGTGATGAAGAACTCGAGAGATCTCCCCCACACTTGTTCTTGTACCTGGCTTATTTATTCAAAACAAACAAAAAGAATGTGGAAGCAAAAAGGACTCTACCGGGGTTAAAGACCGGGGAGCCTAAATTTATTGAATTCAGCACAATAACTCAAGGCGCATGATATGTTTGAAAGGGAAATAAAAACGCCTAGTTTATTCGTGTACTTTTCATTATTTAATTTCTTTATTCGATTTTAAATTATTTTCAACTTTTTATTTTATCATGCAAGGAGAAAGCAAAAAGATACAAGTTGCGATACAACTTCTTAAAGCGGTGTGAGCAATGAACGAGGTGCACTCAACATGTTCTAACCACTTGAAAAGTTCTAACCATTTCTCCATCATGCATTGCATAGGAGAGATTTTGATATTGTAAACCATGGCATAAGGATACAATGCTCATCCTCATAGATAGGTCTAAGATTGCCTTGAGGAACACAAGTCATAGCAAGCCATTCATGCATCAGGCATAAGGTAGGATGTGATATTTTGCCAAAGAGCATGCTTGTGAAGATCAGGAGTTGTAGAAACAAGTCTTGCAAGCAATGCTTATGAGAGCCTAGTAGTAGACTAAGATTGTTCCATGAAAGCAGGTAATACTTATTCTGGAAGAACCAAAGTAAAACCATTGTCTACTACTAGCAGGGTGCATAAAACTGTATGGCAAGTAGGAGGGATCTTACCACACAAGCAAAATCATCCCACCCTATGGCTTCTAATCATGGGCAAAGTTGGCATTCATACCTTCCTTGTGCAGCAATTCCGGGTCATGTGCTCATGGGTGAGCATAGACACGGTTTCATGAGTGTTGTAGGCTTGCTTCTCCTTCTCGCACACCAAGATGGGATTGGTGTCGAAGAGGAGTCTCGATGTGTCATTTTCATTGTGGTCTACCTCTCCATGTGATCCTTTTGAAGCTCTTCATGCCAACTTTCTCAAGTTAGGCATGAGCTCAATGGAGGGGTATGGATATGTGCCACATCGAGAGTGACTTGGGTTTGAGCTTGTCGCCTTCTTCAACACATTGATGAGCCGCTTGTCGGCTCTTTTCATGGCTGCACACAAGAGCAAGAACACAAGAGCAAACTCGAGAATGGGTTACGTTAGTTTAAGCAATGTGGACCATTTGTCGGTTGCTCTCGCAAAGCTCTTTTTTTTTTCGCAACTAAAGAAAGCAAAATAAAATCAAAAAGAAGAAAAGGGAAAATCTTTTTCTTAAGTTTGAGATAAAACAAAATTGTCACTTTGAGAGTTTGAGAAGCTCTCAAATTATTACCCTTCTTTTTTTTTTGAAAAACAATCGTCTCAATTGTTTTTTTTTTAGAATGATTTCAAAGAAAAATAAAGAAGAGTTGGAAAAGATTCCAACATAGAAGAAGTTTATTTTGGAAGACTCCAAATGCAAATGGAAAAACCAAAAGAAGGAAGAAAATCTTTTTCTTGAACTTGAGACAAAATATAATGAAAACTTGGAGAAATGCAAGAACAAGAATTTTGTTGTAAGGGTGCTTAAGTGAAAATGAAATGTCATTGAAAAGTTCGAGCACCCTTGCATCCAAATATAAACAAATGAAGTTCAACTTGGTCAACAGTCCCACAATGGCTATATGCTGAAAAGTCAAGGGAAGCTGTGCCAAAATTCCTTCAAAATTTTGTTCAAAGCATTTTCCAACAAAAGGTTGTCTCAAATTCATTTTATCAAACTTGTTCTCACAAAGGAGATTTTTTTTTTATTTGAATGTGCAAATGCAAAGTGGTTTGAAAAATCCCAAACATGAGTTGGAAGGATTCAAACATGCAAGAATGCAAATAAATAATCAAACATGCAAGAATGAGTTGGAGAAGTAAACATGTATGCAATTGGGAATTAAAAAAAATGCAATTCGTTGGTAAAATCAAACATGCAAAAGAATGCAAGTGGAAATCCAAGGAAGCAAATAAAAGATAATTGTCGATTATCCTATCGACAAGGGCAGCGTCATTTTAAGTCAGACGAGCAAGACTCTCCCCCGTCACGTTGAGTTTGATCATGAATTATCTTGTCTCGGAGAATGATCTGCATGGTTAGTACCAACATACAACCACGATATTTGCAATATTTATGATAAACAAAAGCATCTACAACCATTTTAAAGAACAAGTAGCAAAACAAGGGAACAAAGTGGTTGTAGGTAGCAAAAGTGGTTTTGGCACTAACGGGTGTTGGCTCTAGAGACTCATGATGTGAGCATGTATCATGTGGTTGTTCAAGGAAAAAGCTATCATGCTCACTCAAAGATTCCTCTTTGGATTCTAGAGTCGATGCCTCGTGAAATTCCATGGCCCAAGGTTTGTTTTCAAGAAGTTCTTGATCAACATCAAGAACGGTGCATGAAGGGCCAGAGGGAAAAGGTTCGAATGGTGAAGAGGATTGTTTGGGTTCATAGACATGAAGAGTTTCATTCAACTCATCCTCTTCATGGGTGGAAAACTTTGCATCCTCATACCTAGTATGCTCGAGCGGTGGGATTGGGGATATGAACTTGATTTGCTCGAGTGGTTCATGATCGAGATGAGGTTTCACCAAAGGATTTTGAGTGGTGGTGGTGAAAGTTGTTTTCCCAAGACGTTCCTTCATGTCCTCCTTGAGGAATGGTTCCTTGAGAGGATCGGGAGGAGTAGGAGGCATCGTTTCCCAAATGTAGTTCGAGGTGTTTCCAAAATTTTCAAGAATTCCTTTCTCGAACTCAAAAGGGAACTCAAGAGGTTCATCTTCCTCTATCATTGTTCTTGTGTCAGATGAGGACTCGGGTGTCGGGTCTACCATTGTAGGCACCAATTTTTTTGTTTTTGGCACAACGAGTTCCTCATCTTTTGACTCCGGCTCATCTGGTAAGTCAGCGGAAAAAGGTGTGTTTTCCACAATTCGATCCAAAAGTTCTTGCGCTTCCGCTATGGTCTTATGAGAAAAAGATCCACCAGCGGTCGTGTCAAGATAAAGTGCGGTATTGTTGCTCAATCCCGAATAAAAATGTTGCAATAAAACTGGTTCGGGGAGCAACAATTCTGGTCCGGAGTCTGTTAATGAACAGAACCGGATCCAAGATGCACTTAAGGTCTCTTCTTCTTCTTGTCGAAAGTTAATTATTTCCGCTCGTAGAGAAGTGATACGAGATACGGGAAAGAACGCTAGACAAAATTTGTCTCGCAATTTCTTCCAATCACCGTTCACTCTCTTAGCGGTATAAGTGTACCATTGTTTCGCCTTCCCATTGAGGGAGAAGGGAAAAAACTTCCACTTCAATGTTTCTTGTGTCATGCCATGGATCAATCGGCATGAACACAAATGCTCAAACTCTCGCAAGTGTTCATAAGGATTTTCATGTTTAAAACCCGAAAAGGATAGACCTCTTATCATTGAAATATAATCGGGGCAAAACTCATAGCCAGATGAAGAAATTGGGTGTGATGATGATGGTGGCTCTAAGAGATCACCCCGTGGAGCAGAGAATGATTGGATTGTAGGTTGTGGCTCTATGATATATGTTTTTGGTATTTTTCAAGTAAGTGGGAAATGATGATGATAGGATAGATGGTGAAATGTGATGATCGATAAAGGAAAAGCAATAAAAGAAGAAATGATAAATAAAAGGATACAATACGAGGACCAACTAGGTTCGAAGACAAAAACGAAAATCGTTCCCCGGCAACGGCGCCAGAAATGCTTGTTGGTATTTCTTACGTCACAGACAAATCCGCAAGCGCACGGAATACCGTTGTAGCACTTCACCCGTGAGTATTCAAGGGTATCGTTATTTATATTTTCCCAAAGGAACGGTGTGTGATTATCTTCTAGTCTAATTAGTCCAAGGACACGAAGAAGAGCGGTAGATTTGGGTAGAGAGGATTCCTATGGATGAGTTTCTTAGCAAAAGATAAATCCTGTCTCTAATTGCTTACTTCAAGCGCCGGCTTAGGCTTTGGTCTGCCAAGACACTCCGGCTTATAGCTCTACTATGTACCCGAACGTGGAGGGTTCCTTTGGATGGACAGGGCTGTCACTTCCTGCCACCTACCTCTACAAACCGTGGAGCACACAGCGGACAAAGGCGACTTTCAGCCTAGACACCACGTCTATGCTATCGATCACTACTCTAGCCCCGGCCTGGTACCAATTTGGAAGACTAGAGCACTCCTTGCGGAGCGATGATCCCGTAAACAAGTAAAGAAAGAACTTAATCTAAATACTAAGTACACAATCCAATAGGAGATCAAGAATACTTACTTATGATGAAGATGAACGAACGATGAACGACGAACGAACGATGAACGAACGACGAACGATGAACGAACGATGAACGAACGAACGAACGATGAACGAACGACGAACAATGACTATTATAAAGAAGTATTCTCAAAGATACAAGATTGGGGCTAAGTCCTCACAAAGGGAGGACTACCCTTCTCCTCTACCCTACTCTCTCCCTACTCTACTAGTATACAAGGGGCTCTAGGCCCTTGGGAGTGGAATGAGGCTCTCCTTCTTGTGTGTTTTGTGTGGGAGGGGGTACCCCTCTATTTATAGGCTTGAGTAGGTCGGTTTGGGGCCTCCACCGCCTCACCCACCGCCTTTGGGCATTAAATGCAGGCAGAACCGACATCAGGAAGGCGGTGGCGACCAGCTGGCCAAAGATGGGCCAGAGGGGCCACTGTAGCAGGTCGGCCGACCTCACTGTAGCAGGTCGGCCGACCCCCCCTTGGCCCATTTGGCCTTGGGCTTTGGCCGAGGGGTCCTCCTTGATGTCTTGTTCAATGATCTTCGTGCATTGGCCCAAGTTGGTTGGGTTTTGTATGACTTTTGATCCATATCTTGTTGGGCTGCCTGTGCTGATTTTCTCGGAGTGATGTGTTGTGGCCTTCTTGATGTGAATTCCCTCCTTTTGATATGAAATGCAACTGCACTCAAAATCTCACCAAGACTTGTGGAATTTGTTAGTTTTAAGCCCTAACACTATGTTTGGTGTTTACTTTGATTCCATTTGTGCAGGTATTTGACGGTCAAAATCGTGCCGTAACGACCGTCAACAAGACCCCCACACTTGAGCCTTTGCTCGTCCTCGAGTGAAGGTGGAAGATTAAGATAAAGCATGACTTCCTATGGTATGATGCTAGCATACAAGTTATTCCAAGCCATAACTGCACCTGTGAACTTTGAAGTGGCTAACATGCTATCTTGGGCGGTTGAGGAATGGAACGGTCTTGATTCAAGTCATCAATACCCCTCTGTTGAGTAACTTGGGTTTTTGATAGAATTTTCAAAATAAAAACATAGCTTGTACTCCTCAAATGATAACTCTCAGATAGCTCAATGTGTTTGATTCCTCACCAAGGCAATGTATTTACCTTTTTTCATCCTACTTCTACAAAAGGCTTTTTGTGGAGCTTGGTAGGGATGAAAAGGGGCATACTTGTATCACTTATATTGCAAAGTCAAAGGGTGGATCCAAAGAGAAAACAAGTCATACAATCTGATCAAGAATGTGCATGTGTGTGGATATGTGTATGGTGAATGGAATGGGGTGGAGTGAGATGGATACTCCTTGATGCTATGATGTTTCTCTCTTGATTGACTTTTATTTTGAGAACATGGCTATCACTTCTTTTCTTTTCTCTTCTCTTCTTTTTTTTTTCTTTCTCTCTTTTTTTTTTCAATCGTGCTCAACATGTTTGCGCATGTCTTTCTTTATTCATGCTCATTCAAATGAGCATTCTTTTTCTTTTTTTTTCTTTCGATAGCCATGTCTCTTTTTGCAAGAATGTTTGGAGAGAGACATCAACAACAAGAGATGGAGTATTTATTTGGTGGGTGGATGGATGGAAATGGTGTTGCTAACTTCCAGTGTAGAAGGTTAGCATGTTTTATGATAATGGTGTATGTGCACGAAATCTTGATCAAGAAAGTATGACAAGCATCTCACAAGGGTCGCACAATTTGACAAAGCTCAAAGCAATAACAAGTAGCATTTGTAGAGGTTTTCAAAGTGATTCTTATTTGGCTCTGGTGGGAATATAAGATCATTGAGGAGTGCAAAGCTATGGATTTAAAATTTTGCAAGATAAATTCCCAAGCACTCTATGCAGAAGAAGCATGATTTATTTCATCCAACCATATCTCATTCGCCAACAACTTAGATAAGCATGGGTTCCTATGAGATTGGTGTTCACAAGCAACAGGTGTATGATGCGAGGAATAAAGAGTATGCAGGCCAACCAGATAGAAGTATGTTTGTTGAGAGGATAACACAAGATTTGTTTTATCATTGAGTTAAATTTTAGTGATTGACCCAAAAGAACATTTTAACTCATGAACTAGGGAGATAGAGTAGTAGGATAGGATGCGCAAACCATCGCCTTGGATGAAGTGGAGACCAAGAGGGATCATGGGATATTTGATTGAACTAAAGGTTCGACCGAACTTTGTTTTCTTGTTCCCGATGGCTCCACCATTGTATGTGTCGATCAGTGCGAGCTTGTGCATCGTGTTGGTGGGGAGATCTCGAATGTGTGCGTGATGAAGAACTCGAGAGATCTCCCCCACACTTGTTCTTGTACCTGGCTTATTTATTCAAAACAAACAAAAAGAATGTGGAAGCAAAAAGGACTCTACCGGGGTTAAAGACCGGGGAGCCTAAATTTATTGAATTCAGCACAATAACTCAAGGCGCATGATATGTTTGAAAGGGAAATAAAAACGCCTAGTTTATTCGTGTACTTTTCATTATTTAATTTCTTTATTCGATTTTAAATTATTTTCAACTTTTTATTTTATCATGCAAGGAGAAAGCAAAAAGATACAAGTTGCGATACAACTTCTTAAAGCGGTGTGAGCAATGAACGAGGTGCACTCAACATGTTCTAACCACTTGAAAAGTTCTAACCATTTCTCCATCATGCATTGCATAGGAGAGATTTTGATATTGTAAACCATGGCATAAGGATACAATGCTCATCCTCATAGATAGGTCTAAGATTGCCTTGAGGAACACAAGTCATAGCAAGCCATTCATGCATCAGGCATAAGGTAGGATGTGATATTTTGCCAAAGAGCATGCTTGTGAAGATCAGGAGTTGTAGAAACAAGTCTTGCAGAAGTGATGTGTTGTGGCCTTCTTGATGTGAATTCACTCCTTTTGATATGAAATGCAACTGCACTCAAAATCTCACCAAGACTTGTGGAATTTGTTAGTTTTAAGCCCTAACACTATGTTTGGTGTTTACTTTGATTCCATTTGTGCAGGTATTTGACGGTCAAAATCGTGCCGTAACGACCGTCAACAAGTACCATCAAATTGTCGAGACATCCGGCGATACGGGTGGTTTCTTGGTAAGAATCGTCGATGTCGCATGTACACTAGCTTCTTTGAACATCGTAGATACACGTGGGATGTATCGTCAACGCATACTACACAAGCTGCCTTGCCTTTGACCTGTGCTGATAGCGTTCTGAGTGCTGGACAATCATTTATTGTCACAAAAATGATGGCTTTCAGGGTGAAGTATTCTCGGTTATACTCGTCCCACATACGTACCCCCTCTAACCACAATTTCTGCATGTCTTCCATCAAGGGTTCCAAAAACACATCTATATCGATACCTGGTTGCTCAGGCCCAGATATAAGACATGTCAACAATATGTACTTGCGTTTATGGCACAACCAGGGAGGGAGGTTGTAGATTGACATAAGCACTGGCCAAGTACTGTGGGGGTTCCTCATTTGGCCAAGCAAATTCATTCCGACTGTACTCAATGCGAACTTTATATTCCTTGCTTCATCGGCGAAATCTTTATGTGCATTGTTGAAGTTTTTCCATTGACTTCCATCAGCAGGATGACGAATCTTTTCATCCCCCTTACGCGTGTGCCATGTCATCAATTTAGCATCTCTGGGGTTTGCAAAGAGACGCCTCAGACGATCGACCACAGGTAGGTACCACATAACAAGAGCGGGAATCTTCCTGTCATCGTCCGCATCGATGGTAGTACCCTTCTTCCTCTTCCGTCCTTGCTTCTTCTTTGTATTTTTCTTCTTACCAATTGCAGTCTCATCGTTGTCAGCATCGTAGTCGACATGCCTCTTGTAACGGCTGTGATTGCACCTTGGACATCGCACATCATTTTCGTACTCTTTACGATACAAAATGCAATGATTCGGACAAGCGTGAATTTTTTGCACACCCAACGATAGCGGGGATATCAGCTTCTTTGCATAGTATGTCATGCTTGGTAGAGAGTTAGTGAAGCGTCTCCGCTTTTCGCAGGATCGAGTCGGTCAAGCGCTGATGAACAGACGCAACAGTACAGCATATAAAAAGCACAATTTAAGTCTTTAAGTAGTTACATTAATCCATTTAAAACACAGAGTCGCACAGCGGAAATAAACGATACAAGTCTAGAAATAAGGTACAAGCGCACGCGCTCACGATACACAGGAACCCGCATCCAAAGCCGTGAAGATGCGGACTCGAGGGGAGATCACTCCTCAGTCTCCCAGTGGGCTGTCCAACCATAGGGAAGCTGGCCATCCCACTGTCCACCTCCACCCGTAGAGTCGGGGATAAAGGTGCTACCTGCAACAAAATCATAAAGAGCCAAACCCTGAGCAACTAATACTCAGCAAGTCTTACCCGTCAAATTGGCTATCTACAGCCGACTCCTAATATGCAAGGCTACAAAGGGGTGGCTGACTCAATAGCATAATTCGCAATAAATACTTGGTCCTTACTTTCAAGTTTTAATTCCAATTAAATACTTAACCAATAAAGCAGTGTTTATATATCTAGAACAGGTATAGTAACAATACATCAACGGTGACAGTATATATAGAGCAATGAAAATAACAGTACTGTAAATAGACTAGCATCATATCATCGATCATATCACACTACGATGTGACGCAGTGAGCAAGGTTGCTCTTGACCGAGAGCGGCGGCATCGATGTACATCCTGCAGGAGAAAACCTGACCACACGCCATACGCGGCAAAGGCCACATACGGCAACCGTTTACGCTACGTGCCACCAGAGCTGTACCAGATTCTACTCCTCCCGAGGAAGGGCTCTCCCACCGCAGCCCCCGTCCCAGACGGCTGACTGCGCGGGACGCCACCCTACCTCTCCCAAATACCATGATAGAAAGAGTAAAGTATCTACCAGACATCCAGGGCGACGCAGGCTACTAGGTTTACTAGGCCCATAAAAACACTAGCATGTGATCAGTACGTTCGAACTTGCTCAACAGGGCCAACAACGGACGGTCCTTAATCGACACAGACGGGGCTACACCACCGTGAAGGCCCAGCCTTCTCCAACCATCCTATACAATCAATTCCCCGTCCGGTCTCAACAAATCCTAAATCCAGCTAGTACAATCCAGGGTCCCTATCATGCGAGTGGGACTTACCACTCGACTTCTACCGTCCGCTAGCCACTAAGCCTAGCAAGTTCTAACGTAACCTAGACCACATCTACAAAAATAGGACACAAGGTAGGATATGGAAGGATAGTCCTAATGCAGTTCTAAGTTTTCACATCAACTCCTAATAAACCTAATGCACAATCCATTACTAGCCCCAATCAAGTGCGAAAATAAAATCCTAATTAGGGAGGCATGCACCGGGGCTTGCCTGGCTCAGGAGCGTAGCTAACTGGGTCAGCGGGGTCAGTGTCCTGCTGCGGCTGCTCCTCCTGCACCTCCTGGGTCTGCTCCTCCGGCAGCTGGAAGTCGAGCGGCTCCGGAGTCGTCTCTGTCACTACACGTTATGACAAGGATAAATAATGCATGTTAGATGCAATGATAATATGATGCAATTAAGGAATTTATTTCTTGATAGGACAGTCATTTACACTGTAAGTGCAAATGATTAACTTTGTTAATTATTTTCGTCTGGAGTATTTCCTTCATTAACTTTTAATTAAGTTCACCATTTAATCAATCGTGAGTAGATTAAATAAGTAATTCGATTTCCAAAAATTGATTTATGTCCAGTGGCATTTTTCTGGTGAAGAGTGCCACTGGAAGTAATTTATGGTGAAGTTTCATGACTTATTGCAAAATAGATTATTTATAATAATTTATACAGTGCAGAACATGATTTAAATCATAAGAAAATAATTAGACAACATGTGACAGTGGAAAAATGCTCTGTAGGTGTGTTATCAGATTCTTAACAGTCATGCAAGAGTTCAGGATTTATTGGCCAACAGATAATTTATAATGAATTAAACAAGATCTGGACAGATGAATTTTTACAGAAAACTGAGAACAAGATTTGTGTGATTTCGACTTTTTGCTGGATAGATCTCAGTCTAAGGAATCAAGGAAAATTGGTTTCATATTTTTCTAAGGTGTATTCGATTTCTTATGTATTTTACAAGTTTCTGCGAATTTCTGAAATTTTACAGATATATGAAAAAGGATTTGAATTTGGAGGGACCACTCAGATCCGGGCCACAAATGTGGCCACAAGGTCTGGGCCGCACCGGATCTAACGTGCGCCACACGGGATCCCGCCAATGAGGAGTGAGCCACACGCGCGACCACAAGAATATGGCGCACCGGATCCAGATTCGCCACACCGGATCCGGCCGGGGCTCGCACGGCGCCAGCGCGCCGGAGGGCGGCGGCGCATCGCCGGAGTTGAGCTCCGGTGGATTTCTGGCGAAGATAAGGGTACGGGGAGGGAGAGCGTAGTGCAGAGGGTTCACCTCGACCAACGGGGACTTGCGGGAGAGGTCGGAGGATGGTCGGCGGCGAAGACGGACGGGTGGCGGAGGTTCGGCGATGCTGCGGAGGCGGAGCAGGGCTCGGCAGCGAGCCTCGTTTGCGCGAGGAGCTTCACTGCAGACTGGGGAAGCTCGGCGCGGGTGACGTCGACGTCGAGGCAGGGCGGAAAGTGAAGCTCACCGCGGGAGTCGCCTCGGGGAAGAAAGCCAGCGGCGGGGGAAAAATTGTTTTCCGGCGACTCGGGCTGCGAATGGAAGAGATTAGTGAGGTCCGAGGGGTGCGCAAGCTCTTGCTGAATGACTAGGGTGAAGGAATCGAGACATGGCTCACCGGAGAGATGGGAATCGCGCGGCGGCGCGTTGAGGTCGCGGCAGCCGGACTTGAGGAAGAACGCCCGAAACGTGACGTTCACGGAGGGAGAGGAGGAATGGGCGCCATGGAGCGCTTGAGGACGTCGCTGCGCAGCTCTAGGCCAAGAAGCGCGGCTGGAGTAGCTCCACAGCGGCGGCGCGACAGTGAGCTCCCGAGCGGCACGGCAATGGTGGTGCGGCGGCTAGGGTGTGAGGCAGCGAGGAGAGCGTGCGAGGCTGGGAGAGAGAGGAAATGGCTCCTCTGGAGCTTGTCCGCACGGGATAGCGAGGGAGAGCGGCGTGGGCGGCGCGGCGGAGCCGTACATCGGCGGCCACGCGGCGGCAAAGTGCCGATGCTGCTCAGCGAGAGGGAAGAGACCGACAGGTGGGTCCCACGGGTATCTTTTCTTTTTCCCGATTTAATTCAAACTGAAAATTCCCCAAACTTTGGAACTCAATTTGAACTAGCAAACGAACTCCAAAAATTGTGAAACCGGTTGCATTCGAAAGATCATGAGATGCTCTTTCCAGTGACATAACATGCACATCTCAATTCGAAATAGAATTCAAATGGCAGCTAGTCAAAGTTGGACATTTTTGGAGATTTGGGGATTTATTTGAGCATCGAAATGAATTTCAAAAATCACCAAAAATTCTCCAAAATTCTTATTTCGCAAGGGCTATCTACTGGTATTTTTGGTTGCTCAAGTTGTTGTGCAAAAATTTGACTTCTTTCACAAGCTATGGTTTGAACCGCGTTTGAATTTGAATTTCGAATTTGAAATTTCTGTTTCTGTTTGTATTTTGTTCAGTGCAATGCGAGTGCCACGTGCTCTCAGTGACACGGGGTGTCACAGCCCTCCCCCCTTAAAGGAATCTCGTCCCGAGATTAAATAGAAAGAAAGAAAAACGGATGGTGAAAGAGCGAAGAACAAGATGCAAAAAGGGAATAACTAAATAACGCACCTCGGAGGTAGAAAACCTGGAAAATGGGAGTTTAAGAACTCCGCTGTCTCCCACGTGGCCTCGGCCTCAGAGTGGTTGCTCCATTGCACCTTATAGAATCTGGTAGTGCTCTTCCTGGTGACTCGGTCCTTCTGATCAACAATACCAATAGGCTGCTCGGGGTATGTCAAATCTGGCTCAAGCTGCTCAACACCGCTGACCACTCTGTCACTAGGAACCTTCAAGCACTTCTTCAGCTGCGATACGTGGAACACATTATGAACACTGGAGAGGTTGGAGGGCAACTCCAATCTATAAGCAACGGGTCCACATCTCTCAATTATTTGGAACGGTCCAACGTATCTTGGGGCTAACTTTCCCCTGACACCAAACCGACGTACACCCTTCATGGGAGAGACACGAAGGTATACGTGGTCGCCAACTGCAAACACCAACGGTCGGCGTCTTCTATCAGCATAGCTCTTCTGTCGAGACTTGGCTGCTCTCAAGTTGGACTGAATGCGGCGAACAGTCTCCTCTGCTGCTGCCACTAAATCTGGTGTGGGAATGACCTCCTCATCAGTCACAACTGTCTCCTCTGCTGCAGCTGCGGACCTTGCCTGGAAGATGACTCTCTCGCCGGCCTCAACCCAATTAAGGGGAGTCCGACAACGACGTCCATACAAGGCCTCAAACGGTGCCATCTTGATGCTCTCCTGATAGCTGTTGTTGTATGAGAACTCTGCAAGAGGTAAGCTCTCATCCCAACACTTGCCATGGTGTATCACACAGGCACGAAGCATATCCTCTAAAATCTGATTCACCCTCTCTGTCTGGCCATCTGTCTGAGGGTGATAAGCTGCACTGCGAATCAAAGTGGTGCCCAAAGAAGCATGTAGCTGCTCCCAGAAACGAGAAACAAACTGTGGTCCTCGATCAGAAATAATGGTATTGGGCACTCCATGTAAACAGAGAATCCGAGCAATATACAACTCAGCATACTTCTTCACATTGTAACGGGTGTGCACGGGGATAAAGTGAGCAGACTTGGTCCACCGATCAACAATCACCCAAATAGAGTCATGCTTCCGCGATGTGAGAGGCAAACCAACAATGAAATCCATGCTAATATCCTCCCACTTCCAAGCAGGAATACTCAAAGGCTGAAGTAACCCTGCAGGCTTAACATACTCTGCCTTGACTCTCCTGCAAGTGTCACACTCAGAAACATACTGTGCGACCTCCCGCTTCATGCGGGTCCACCAGAAGCGACTCCTCAAATCCTGGTACATCTTGTTGCTACCAGGGTGGATATAATACTTGGACAAGTGCGCCTCATCAAGAATCTTCCTGCGCAACTCAAAGTCTTTAGGAACTACCAATCTGTCCTTGAACCATAGGACTCCATCCTCATCCTGCCTGAAACACTGGACTCTAGCTTCCCCGAGCTTGAGTCTCCTCCTGAGGTGATTCACCTTCTCATCCTTCTTCTGCGCTGCCACAATCTCATCTCGCAGGGTCGGAACAAGTGATATATTGGCCAAGGAGCCATAAGCATACACTCTAAGACTGGGCTCTGCCTCTGCATAAGGAGCTGCGATAAGATTATTGCAATGAGCCTTGCGACTCAAAGCATCAGCAACCACATTAGCCTTCCCTGGGTGGTAGTGAATCTCCAGATCATAGTCCTTGATCAGCTCTAACCATCTCCTCTGGCGCATGTTCAGATCTGACTGTGTGAATATATACTTGAGGCTCTTGTGATCTGTGTAGATATGCACCAGATTTCCCAACAGATAATGCCGCCATACTTTCAGGGCAAGTACGACAGCTGCAAGCTCAAGATCGTGAGTAGGGTAATGCTCTTCATGTCGCTTAAGCTGCCGAGAGACATAAACAATTACCCTGCCATCCTGCATCAGCACACAACCAAGACCAGTACCGGAAGCATCACAATACACATCAAATGGCTTGGTGATATCAGGCTGAGCTAAAACTGGAGCGGTAGTGAGAAGCTTCTTCAGATTCTGGAAAGCATCACCACACTGCGAGCTCCACACAAATCTCATGTTCTTCTTCAGCAACTCAGTGATGGGCTTGGAGATCTTAGAGAAATTCGGAATAAACCGACGGTAATAACCAGCCAAACCCAAGAAACTACGAATCTGAGAGACAGTCGTAGGTGCATTCCAATCCAGAACATCCTGCACCTTGCTAGGGTCAACAGCAATACCCTCAGCTGATATAACATGGCCAAGAAAAGGCACCTCGCTAAGCCAGAACTCGCACTTGCTGAACTTAGCGTACAGCTGGTGATCCCTCAAACGCTGCAACACAATCCTGAGGTGCTGCTCATGCTCCTCCTCTGTCTCTGAATAGATCAAGATGTCGTCAATGAAAACCACGACAAACTTGTCCAACTCTGGCATGAACACTGAGTTCATCAAGTACATGAAGTAAGCAGGTGCATTGGTCAAACCGAAAGACATCACCAAGTACTCATAGAGTCCATATCTGGTAGCGAAAGCAGTCTTCGGAATGTCCTCTGCACGGATCTTAATCTGATGATACCCAGAACGGAGATCAATCTTGGAGAACACCTTAGCTCTAGCTAGCTGATCGAACAAGATATCAATGCGAGGCAGCGGATACTTGTTCTTAATCGTCACAGCATTAAGTGGCCTATAATCCACACATAGCCTGAGTGCCTGATCCTTCTTCTTCACAAACAAGGCTGGACAACCCCAAGGTGAAGAGCTAGGACGAATGAAACCCTTGTCCAATAGCTCCTTCAGCTGCATCTTCAACTCTGCTAACTCATTAGGGGCCATCTTGTACGGTTTCCTGGAGATAGGTGCTGTGCCTGGCTGCAAGTCAATGCGGAACTCCACATCACGATCTGGTGGTAAGCCTGGCAAATCATCTGGAAACACATCGGGGTACTCACGCACCACAGGAATCACATCCAGACTCTTGCCAATGGCCTGATGCACTGACGGTCTCGATGTGGCCAACAAAGATAGCTGAAGAGTGACCTTGCCATGCATAGGAGAATCTAAGTGAACCGAACGAAGAGAGATATCCAGAACAGCCTTATGGTACTTCATCCACCTCATACCAAGAATCACATCTAGTCCTTGCTCCTGTAGGACAATAAGATGTGCAGTGTAGATCTTTCCCGCCAAATTAAGTTCACCATTTAATCAATCGTGAGTAGATTAAATAAGTAATTCGATTTCCAAAAATTGATTTATGTCCAGTGGCATTTTTCTGGTGAAGAGTGCCACTGGAAGTAATTTATGGTGAAGTTTCATGACTTATTGCAAAATAGATTATTTATAATAATTTATACAGTGCAGAACATGATTTAAATCATAAGAAAATAATTAGACAACATGTGACAGTGGAAAAATGCTCTGTAGGTGTGTTATCAGATTCTTAACAGTCATGCAAGAGTTCAGGATTTATTGGCCAACAGATAATTTATAATGAATTAAACAAGATCTGGACAGATGAATTTTTACAGAAAACTGAGAACAAGATTTGTGTGATTTCGACTTTTTGCTGGATAGATCTCAGTCTAAGGAATCAAGGAAAATTGGTTTCATATTTTTCTAAGGTGTATTCGATTTCTTATGTATTTTACAAGTTTCTGCGAATTTCTGAAATTTTACAGATATATGAAAAAGGATTTGAATTTGGAGGGACCACTCAGATCCGGGCCACAAATGTGGCCACAAGGTCTGGGCCGCACCGGATCTAACGTGCGCCACACGGGATCCCGCCAATGAGGAGTGAGCCACACGCGCGACCACAAGAATATGGCGCACCGGATCCAGATTCGCCACACCGGATCCGGCCGGGGCTCGCACGGCGCCAGCGCGCCGGAGGGCGGCGGCGCATCGCCGGAGTTGAGCTCCGGTGGATTTCTGGCGAAGATAAGGGTACGGGGAGGGAGAGCGTAGTGCAGAGGGTTCACCTCGACCAACGGGGACTTGCGGGAGAGGTCGGAGGATGGTCGGCGGCGAAGACGGACGGGTGGCGGAGGTTCGGCGATGCTGCGGAGGCGGAGCAGGGCTCGGCAGCGAGCCTCGTTTGCGCGAGGAGCTTCACTGCAGACTGGGGAAGCTCGGCGCGGGTGACGTCGACGTCGAGGCAGGGCGGAAAGTGAAGCTCACCGCGGGAGTCGCCTCGGGGAAGAAAGCCAGCGGCGGGGGAAAAATTGTTTTCCGGCGACTCGGGCTGCGAATGGAAGAGATTAGTGAGGTCCGAGGGGTGCGCAAGCTCTTGCTGAATGACTAGGGTGAAGGAATCGAGACATGGCTCACCGGAGAGATGGGAATCGCGCGGCGGCGCGTTGAGGTCGCGGCAGCCGGACTTGAGGAAGAACGCCCGAAACGTGACGTTCACGGAGGGAGAGGAGGAATGGGCGCCATGGAGCGCTTGAGGACGTCGCTGCGCAGCTCTAGGCCAAGAAGCGCGGCTGGAGTAGCTCCACAGCGGCGGCGCGACAGTGAGCTCCCGAGCGGCACGGCAATGGTGGTGCGGCGGCTAGGGTGTGAGGCAGCGAGGAGAGCGTGCGAGGCTGGGAGAGAGAGGAAATGGCTCCTCTGGAGCTTGTCCGCACGGGATAGCGAGGGAGAGCGGCGTGGGCGGCGCGGCGGAGCCGTACATCGGCGGCCACGCGGCGGCAAAGTGCCGATGCTGCTCAGCGAGAGGGAAGAGACCGACAGGTGGGTCCCACGGGTATCTTTTCTTTTTCCCGATTTAATTCAAACTGAAAATTCCCCAAACTTTGGAACTCAATTTGAACTAGCAAACGAACTCCAAAAATTGTGAAACCGGTTGCATTCGAAAGATCATGAGATGCTCTTTCCAGTGACATAACATGCACATCTCAATTCGAAATAGAATTCAAATGGCAGCTAGTCAAAGTTGGACATTTTTGGAGATTTGGGGATTTATTTGAGCATCGAAATGAATTTCAAAAATCACCAAAAATTCTCCAAAATTCTTATTTCGCAAGGGCTATCTACTGGTATTTTTGGTTGCTCAAGTTGTTGTGCAAAAATTTGACTTCTTTCACAAGCTATGGTTTGAACCGCGTTTGAATTTGAATTTCGAATTTGAAATTTCTGTTTCTGTTTGTATTTTGTTCAGTGCAATGCGAGTGCCACGTGCTCTCAGTGACATGGGGTGTCACAGTTAGGCTTCGGTAACATATCTCCAAACACTTGCAACATCTCTGTGAAACTACCATCGGACCAACCGTGCTTTGCCTTTAGTTTCATGAGCTCAAGGATAGCACGCAACACGGTATACTCCTTATCACATCCCTTTGATTCCTCATAAAGAAGGTCTTTCGACGCCTTCTCTAGTGTCTCAAAGTTATCAAGTCCTTTTGCTGTCCCAGCCATTAACACTTGCGGTTCGAGATGACGCAACATTTCTTCCACATCAAAATCGTTACCGCTGTCATGAGCATCGTCTTCCGCTCCTACCTCAACTCCTCCACATGGTGACTGATCCACCTCAATCGACTCGTTCACTTCAACGTAATCCCCATCTGACGCCTCATCCATTTCACCATGTTTTGTCCATGTCGTGTACCCCGGCATGAACCCTCTCTTAATCACGTGCGAACTGATCACATACATATCCGTCCAAAGAATCTGATTCTTGCAGTCAATGCATGGGCAATATATATCAACCGTGCCTTCGTGCTTAGCATGTTCTTTAGCAGCTTCAATGAACGTCGAGAGATGAAGGAGAAACAGTCCTCCCGGTCTTGGCACGTTGTACATCCAAGATCTTTCCATCTTGCACCTTCAATATTGCATTCACAAGTAAAAACAAATAACATATATCAAATCTCATAACCAAACTCAAATGACACAATAAGAAAATATAAAGCATGCAAACTATCTATTGCTAGATCCAAGTGTTCAAGTCACAAAATGTTTAAGAAGCCACTAAACATTGAAAGTAATGCAAGCACATGTTGAAGGATGTCCAAAAGTACAATCCGAAGCCACCCTAACACCACAAATCGTTAGAATTTTGGCCGAATTTGATGAAATCCGCCAAACATTGAAACTCAAAATTGAGCTCGATTTTACCACGAAATGCGACATAAAAACATGGCATCACTTGGGTTTACCTTGATCTAAAATCTCATCCAACAGAAATGAATTGAAAACCTCCCTCCTCGTTTTTGCTAAATTTTCGAAAAATTCGGGCCGCCACTGTTCGACTGAAACAGAGAGCGACCCGAGGGCGTTTATATACCCCCCAAGCATCTGTAGAGGCGGACCTCATCAGAAGCCGCCGCTAGAATACGTTTTTAGCGGCGGTTTGTAATGAAAAGCCGCTACTAATTAGTAGCGGCGGTTGATAATACAAGGCGCCGCTAAAAAGATATTTGTAGCGGCGGTTTCTAATATGAGCCGCCGCTGGAAATGGCATCATTTTTGTTTTTTTTACTTGACAAATCAATTTTTTAAACAAAGTGATTTATATAGTAATTGCACATTACACATTACAAATATGAGGAAGAAGCCACTTGCACATTACAAATACGAGGAAGAAGCCACTTGCACATTACAAATACGAGGAGAAGCCAACTCCTCAATACACTAACAAACGAATACACCATGCAACCAAACTAACTAATTAACAAAGACAACTAACCAACCTAGCTAACTAGCTAGCTAGAACAACCAATGCAAATTACAAATTCACAAAGACATACTCAACAACTCAACAAGAACTAGTGGTAATCGCGCGCGCGGTAGCACAACGGTTTTCTTCCCAAAATGGCGCGCGGTCGTCGGCGGCTTCTTCCTTCATTTTGCGCGTGGTCGTCGCACGCGCGCACCTACTCCCAACCGTGGTTGCGAGCGAGGAGGTGGTGGCGGTTCCTCCCCACCTCGTGCACATGCTCCAAGCGGCGCATCTCCAACACATGCATCATCATCCTCCCCATCGACTCGGTCAGCATTCCGGGGCAAATGGGGCAATGATAGGTGATCTTGCCGGAGGGACATCTTCGGACACGGATGCGCAGCCCCTCGTCGGAGCCTTCTTGCCGCGCGCGGGGTGGGTTGCCCGGAAGAAGGTTGCACGGCGGGCACCGCTCCGTCGGAGGGCGGCTCCCCGCGGTGCGAAGGGTGACGCAACGGTGGACGCGCCGGGAGCTCGAGCCGTCCATGGCGGGAGCGCGCGCGGGAGCTACCGGCCGCGACGTGCGGCGCGCGGCCAGCAAATGGAGCTCGCGCGGCGGGGATCGAGTGCGCGCGGCGAGCTGGTGGTGGTGGAGTGGATAAGGTAGCACGGCATGCGGCGCCGATTTTATAGCGGGCGGCGAGCTCCGGAACCTTCCGTCGCTGTGCGCTCGTGAAAGACGACGACAAAGCGCCTCTGTTCCGCGCGTGAGAGAAGCGACAAAGGCCGGCGCTGTTCCTCGTCAATGGCCAGTTTCTAGCGGCGGCCGGAGAAAAGAACGCCGCTACAAAACCTTTAGTAGCGGCGGCGGCGGAGAAATGCGCCGCTAGAAATCATTTTGTAGAGGCGGTGGCTGAAGCCAACCGCCGCTACAAACAGCTTCATTTTTAGCGACGGAATCTGTTAACCACCGCCGCTAAAAAAGGTTTCTAGCGGCGGTTGTTGTTACGGTGCGCCGCTAATAATCGTTTCTAGCGGCGGCCAGTCGTAACAGTTCCGCGCGAGCCATTATAGCGGCGGCTCTTTTTGAAAACCGCCGCTACGTGTTTTATATGTCCGCCATTGTAGTGGTTTTGTGTTGTTGTGACTCCAATTGCGTTTTGCAAGATTATCCTTCCTTAGTTTTTTTTAAAAAGTGATCGCCCAGGTGATCCGCTCAACCTGGATCACCCTGCTTATGTGACCCGAGAGCATGGAATCTTCAATGAAGAGGCACGATTTCACTTTCACCAAACATGCCAAAAATTGTTGAGTCCCCGCGTGACAAAACCTAGCACGTCGTGGTACACCAGGCTTGCCGTGTAAAGTGCTGCCTATCACCTGATCGATCACCGTGGTAGCTCACGGATAGGTCCGACTTCAAAAATTACTAGCAAAAGTGCTCGTGCGTTGCTACAGGCTGATCGGGAAAAATCCACAATTAAATTTAATAAATCTAAATATCTAAAAGGGACCTATGAAAAACAGTATAGCAAACAGTATATCATGATAAAGTAAATTATATGAATAACAATATAGGAAACTGATATAATCTAGCAACTTTAGCTGTGCATGTATTTACTATTTTAATTAATATTTACATCTTGGGAGTACTCTTTTCTTTGATCATGTTAAGATAGCGTTGTATCTTCAGGTATAACGTCTTGATTTGATTTTCCGTTGTACCTCAGCATGTCCACCAATAACATTCTTCACATTGTTCTCCCATCCTGTGTAAACAAATGTTAGTTTATATGTATTTTGAAGTTATAATTTTCTTTTTAGCACACTCACCGTATACTTTTCTTTTTATATGTTTTTTGGGTCAAATATCATCAGTGTTTTTTGGGTCAAATATCATCTTCAATTGGTTTTGGGTCAAATATCATCAGAGTTTTTTCATCGTGGTCTATCATGAAGAGTGCGGATATCCCTCATATTGTGTATGGCAGAAGTACCTGAATGTTTTTTTCATGATCAGTATTTTTTTTAATTTTGACAGTGTTTGTAAAGAGGGACTTACTTATCTGTAGTATGAGATGTCGTAACATAGAGAAGGCCAGCTATTCAATGTCTTGGATAGTTCATTGACATCCAGCTCCGTACGAAACTTTGGGTGTTTTCCAAATTGGGAGATCGCCTGTGGAGTTGAAATCATTTTTGTTATCATCCTTTGAAATATATCATATATTTTATTATAGTAGAATTTTAGAAATTTTCACTTATTGTAAATCAAAGCAAGTTGTTTTATTCACGCAGAATCTGCTGTCCATGTAATGATTTCTGATCCTCTGTTTTGTTCTTTGCAGGGTCTGGTGTTCCCTGCTTAATTGCTAGAATCCGTACTCCCATGTCGAATATGTTGTTCGACATTGGTTGATCCATGCGTATGAACTCTTGCATTTGTCTTAAACTGATTGCTATTTCGTGAGGGCGGTAGCTTTGCACCCACGTTGTCCTGAAATAAAAATACTGATTTTGCGATTTGTATGTTAGCTGATAAGTATTCCCAGAAATATATTGTTGGAGTTTTATTAGGAACTTACTCTAGCACAGCCTGATCATTCAATCATTGTTATCATGTAGCAGACTTTGAACTTCCTCTGTTGGCTCGGGAACGTCTTCTCCTTCGACACCCAGCAACTGCGCCAGCTCTTCGAGAGGTATGTCGTCTATCATATTCCTTTATTATCTTCTTAACTTTCTGAATGGCAAGTCCTCTTGCTATTTTGTTCTTCTTTTTCGGCTTCGTGTATGATTGCATCAAGACTCTTGTTTGTATCATCAGGCAGTCCATCCTCTTTTCCGTTTTTGCTCTTTAACGGTCTTCTCTTTCTTTTAGAGACTGATTTTTCTCCAGGCTTTTGGGTTTTCCAGTCTTTTTCTTCTATCATATGTATATCTGATGGGCTTCCAGTGTCGTGGTATTGCTCTGGTGGTAGACCCGTAGCCTTGTTGAGCTTACTGATCAGCAATATAGAAGCCAACTTGAGCCTGAAGTTAGCCATGTCTTTCTGTGTGTGTTTTTTTTTTTATAAAAAATAGTCTTTCGTTTATGATGTATGATATAGAATGAGGTAATAAATGTAATGATGCTCACCGTAGTATATTTGCCTGATAATTCTTCTCCTGTCCAGTATTCTGCATTAGTTAAGGTGTACAGACCGCACGAGCACCTGCATATTTGACATCGTATATGTTAACGTTTGATCGGGCAGCAAAAAAAATGTTTATTTAAAGAATGATCCTGTTACACTTACAAATCATTTTGTCTGGTAATCATCCCACTGATTTCTTTGAGAGCCACTCAGCAACCTTTAGGCCCGCCATTTGGAACTCTTAAGCTCTTTGGTTCTTTGCACCCTGTCTATCTGTCGTTGCAATCCTTTCAGCTATGATGTTGACACAATGTAAGTTAGTTTGTTGTGCTGTACAAAAGCGAAATAAATACATTCTTTGAAGGATTGTAGTACTTACAGAACCTTTCAAATGTTTTTGATCTCTCGGACCAAGAGAATCGAGTACTTGGATCTGGCGTTTTTTTAGCATTGATCACTCCAAGATACCAATGCACTTTTGGTTTGTTTATTGGTAGAAAAATCTTGAATATATTTCGAGGCAAAGACCATACTGGAGGAAATTGTAAAAGAACTTGGAGGAACGAAGCCTATATATAAAGATATGACAATATCCCATGCCGCCATTGACTATGAAGTGTCATTCAGGATTCCAAAAAGGACTGCTACATATAGTGTGAAATAAGCGACGATGATGTATCATATACAGCAAAAGGAAAAAACTCTGAGGAATCAAATATGGTCGAAATAAAGGCATGGGGATCAACTGATTACATGGCTCTATATGAGGAAATGAAACCTGCTTCACACTACAATCTGAAATGCTACGATGGAACAGAATCTTACGCTAAGGAAATCGCTGCACATGAAGCTCTGCAAAGTCTCCGAGATGATCACGATGTAGTTGCCATCGATTACAACTGGTACGAGGCAGAACAAATAAGAGAAAATTCTGGTCAGCTGGTTCACAAGATACAGCAAAGTAGAAACATGTACGTCTATGCAAGTTCGCAATGCAAACACGTCATAAACGATCAACAATCCATGACAGATCTGCTACTAAAACAATGTTCTATCAAAGGATACATAGCGAATCCCTGTATGCACTGAAACAATGCAATAGCGAGGCATACGGACTGGAATGGAAGGTACAAACAGTGTTAAGAAATCATACGTGAAAATACTCAGGAAAAGAAATCAAATAAGCAATCAAAATGTACATTTTCAGATTATTATTAATAGTATATATATTAAAAGTATCTTAAGACTAACCTAATTATGTTTTCATATTGCAGATAGACATGTTGAGTGTTAGCTGCGCTTTGAAGATGGTATTAGAAAGATTGGCCGATAGGGTTGGATTCAATAACCCAGTTTTAGCGGTCGATAAGATGAGTCATGGAAAATACAGAGGATCCGTAAATCTTACTAAAGGTGACAGTTATGAGCAAAGTGTACAAGGTTCATCTAAAATAAGTTATGCAAATGCATAACACAACGCATTATTTCACGCTGTCAGCTTTCTAAGCCGCCAGAACAATATTATCATCATGGATCCAAGCTACTTTGTATTGAAAGACATGAGAAAAAGTAGAAAAGTTATTATCACCGAGATGCTGCATTTAATGGGAAACGTAAACCACATTTTGAACATTGGGAGTTATATAGAAGTTGAGATTAAGAGGCTCAAAGATGAAATCATCGGATTAACTAACAGAAGCAGTGATGATTTAGTGGTTGTCAATGTTATATACGTTCTGGAAGAAGACCTAAAGGAACATCTTAAAAGAGTTTCAGAGATTCAAGAACTTGCATGGAAGAACTGGGCTGATGCTTTGTAATTTTACAGTATTCTCAATTTCTTTATACTTTTAGTGGAACCAATAGTGTATTTATGAAAACACAGTTGAAAGGTTGTAAGCATCCATACTTTTTCAGTATACTTTTCCACTCTACTTTTTCAGCTCTGTAACAATAGTTTCTGATTAACCAAATTAAAGGGTTCACAACAGAAATTTGTTTTTATTAGCACAAGAGAATGCCAATCATCAATACTCCCAATAGATTTACAAGACAGTTGGTATGCAACTAATAGATTTACAAGACAGTTGGTATACAAGACCCTGTGAATTTTATTATCATATTATATGTAGTAAATAGCAACTAATAGATTTATGATTCAGCTACCAATTCAAATGACATGTCTAGTTAGATGAAGTCTACTAATATTTCTACTGCACAAGATCCAGTTATCAACAAAAGATCCCACGCAAGAGGTTGTGGGATGGTAGGCTCACTATCACAACTACCACTAAGAAGTTAGTCACTAATGCTGCAGTTCAAGACTCACCTCAGTATGCAGTACCAATTTAACCTCGTAGAAGCTGCGCACTGATAACATTTGTAGACATGTCAAGATAATTCAAGAGAATACAGACAAGTAGATAAAAGTTTGCCTACAAGAAAAAGGTATAAACGGCATCATCATTCTTTTAAGTATGCAGAACGGATGTTTTTTACACCTTGCAACCGGTTGCTTCTGATTGGAATTAGTTGATGGCATAACAGTTCCTGAGACTGATGACCTTGAGACCACATTATATCCTGGTCTAGTTTTATTATGTCATTGAGCTTGTGGCAGAATAATATCCTGTATGAAAATGATCAGTTTATTAAGGGGCACCCCAGAAACACTCAATTATAATTTTCTTTCATTTGCTGAGTTCTAAACAGAAAAAAAAAATCATCAGCCCATGGCAAACAAGTGGGAGATTTTGTGAAGTGAATACCTCACGCTCTTGAGAGCGACCTTCTGCACAAACAAACATACCTCACGCTCTAGAGTCTAATTCATCTATTGTAGCTTGGTCATGTAGGAACTGCATAAACATCACTGGAAAATAAAAATAATAGTTTGAGTCTTGCATGCGAATAACGACAGAGTAAACAAAAATGCCTTTTCCAACCTTAAATAAGGATGTTAATCAACACAAGCACATGTACTGTAGTGACTACACAACCCAAGTGTTTCAGCCATGATTGGTGAAACATGTGTCATAGAAGAAAACCAAATTGTTGAAGCAAAATTATCAGGTATAGGAGTGACTGTAAAATTTACTGGCAAGGAAATCAACCAAAGTATAGAGAAAAAAATGTACAATTCATACTGATGTGGTACAACTGATAATGGTCTTTACTCATGCATGTGTCTTTTGCTATGCTTATTTTGCTTATAAAACTACTTTTAGCACAAATACACGTGACATATAAAACTTAATTACGCTTATTATGTTTTTCACTATGTACACGAACATGGCGGTTCAATGCATCGAAAGGTTATAGACACTAATCAACCCAACCAGAGCAAGTTTCCTAATTTTCTCAGACCAACTTGATTTTACACCGACAGACACCCTGAGGACTATGCATTGTAGTAGGTATATGAAAACGATCTTTCACCTATCCCTGAAACAAGGGGAATGATGCATTGGATTCTTCCACTCACCACGAAGAGAATTAGTGCTGTATTTGCCCGAGTGGCTGGACCTCCAAATATCGATGCAGGATTCAACAGCCTCAATGGAGAAGACTGAACCTGATACCGCTCCAACACCAGCCTCCCGGAACATGCCGCTCTCCGTGGACATCCACACATGAAGGCACTGATGAAGATTCCAACCAGCGAGCCCACCGAAAATCACCGCAAAAGCAGCCAGGTCAGAAGAAGGATAAGCAGACAATTGCAAGCAGGTCAGAAACAGATTGCAACCCACAATCAATAACCCACAACAGAGAGCAATCAAAGAACAATTAATCGCCCTGATGACGAAAGTGGCATCAATTAGTTTACCAATTATCGGTTTTTCAGATCATGCCGCCTCAATTTCTCAAACATATATGCAGAATTCTTGTTTGCGTTGAACATGCAAAACACTAAAAGGTGTAGAGGATATCAATGAAAGAGGCACCCTTAATATGGTACCGATACACAATTGTCACTACAAGAAATCTTATGATAGGTGACGTTTCGTTAACATCACAAAACTGGAAAAAATTGTCATTGCTTGAAATTTGTGACAATCTTTTGGTGTTTAATTAATGTATGCCACTTCTCACATTGTCATCTATGATGTGGTGAGGCCAAAATTAGACATGTCAACAGCTGAATATTTTGGTAGGTTATCCTGCGTACGATCTGCCATCTTATGATCTGAATTATGAATGGACAGGATGTGTTCTTCGGGGGAATAGAGACATCGGCTTGAACACTCGACTTCACCATTGCCGAGCTCATGCGAAGTCCGGATCTGATGAGCAAACTGCAAGTTGATGTGAGGAGAAAAGTACCTGAGGGACAAGAACTTGTCAGTGAGACCAACCTAGCTGACATAAATTACATGAGAGCTGTCATAAAAGAGACGCTGCGGCTGCACTCCGTGACGCCGGTCCTCGCGCATTTTTCCATGTCGAGCTGCAGCATCGACGGATTCGAAGTCCCTGCGAGGGTGTGAATCCTGATCAACGCCTGGGCCATCGGCAGGGATGAGCGATTCTGGGAGGACGCGGACGAGTTCATCCCTAAAAGGTTTCTCGACGATGGTGGCGCGGCGGACGTCGAGTTCAAGGGGAACGATTTCCGATTCTTCCCGTTTGGCGTTGGACGTAGGATGTGCCCTGGGATGAACTTTGGGATGGCTGCCATCGAAGCGATTCTGGCGAACCTCATGCATCATTTCGATTGGGAGTTGCTATCGGGCCAGGAGAGGCGCAATATTCAGCTTGTTCGCCTTGTTATTTTACAGCAGCTGCGATTCAACAGCTACAGTGTTTCAGTTATTTCTTCAGCAGCAGTTACACTATTCGCAGTTATTTCTTCAGCAGCCACTACAGTAAAACAGCTGCCTGCCGAACAAGTCGATTGATATTTTAGAGTTGTTCGGGATAGTGGTGCACCGGAAAGAGAAGCTACTCTTAGTTCCAAAACTGCGCGTAGCAACCATCTTGTAACAAGCGCTGCCTTAAATAAACAAGAGTCAAAAAACAATAATGCATGCATGGATGCACACAATTTATATACGTGTCTACCCTAGCTTTTTCTCCCCATCTTTAGATTGTGTTTGTATGGATTGATCGCAATATGTAACAACTTGTGGTAATAATAAGTTTCCTAAACTATATATAAAAATTTACTAATAGGTGATCAGCATATTTACGAAGAGAAAAGTTACGAGGGGAAAATTTCAGTGCAAATGAAAATTGAGTGCAATGGTGCAAACATGCAATTTCACCCGTATGATTGTGATCTAAGGGATCTCGTTCCTTATAAATATTTTCAAAATAAAGATAGACAATCGGGAAGGTGTTTCCAAAAGATGACAGGTGGAATTATGGAAGGAATAAGAGCCCTTAGATCACGATCATACGGGTGAAATTGCATGTTTGCACCATTGCACTCAATTTCTATTTGCACTGAAATCTTCCCCAAGTTACTAATAAATCACCCTCCATGCCGTGGCTGGAGATCACACTTCGGTTATTCAAAACAGAAGAGGTTACCACAGCAACATTGGCGTCATCAATTTTTCAACATTTCAAATATGAAGGGATAACATTCTTCATATTGAAACCCATCATATTCATTTGCAGACTTCAAACATATAATACTGTGTGCACACATTTTTGCCTGACAAAAGAAATCCACATACTGATGGTGAAAGAATTACGATCTGTCTTCTTTTTCATGGAAGGTATGCACGATGGCTCTAGAGGGTCGCACCATCTGAGTGACGGGTCCAATAATTCGCATTCAGTGAGTGGTACTGATCGCTGATGATGTGACTTCACGAGAAAATCGATTTGTACTCGATATAATAGGAAAGATATCACACCTCGTTTGAGTGACGGGTCAGGTTAGTGCAAATCGGTAACGCCGGTATAAAGTTTCGTTTTTCTGGCATTCTCGTTGCTAACTGTCATTGTTCTGACAGGTAGAAGGAGTAGGAGCAGTTTGCTCCGATTAGGATATATTTTAATCTAGGTTACTATGCACGTACATATGGGTGCAGTGTTTTAGATAATGAACTGCCACTGACTAGCTGATGATTTAACTTCGAGATGATGCCTATATAGGACAGAAAACGAGAAATCACTCTTGCTCCAAACCTTTTATCTAAGCTCTGAGATCTGAGAGAGAGCACAACATCCTTCTCCATGGCAAACCTAGCACAACAATTCATGAGTGAGATGACGGCCTCGGGAGCATGGTTTCTCCTGCTCGTTCCCCTCTTCTTTTTGCTCGTACGCTACTCGGTGGCTACGCTGCTCAGCAGCAAGAGAGAGCAGAGGATGCAGGCAGGCCTCCATCTGCCGCCGTCCCCTCCGTCGCTTCCCATCCTCGGCCACCTCCACCTCGTCGGCTCCCTTCCCCACGTCTCCCTCCGTAGCCTCGCCGCGAAGCACGGCGCGGACCTCATGCTCCTCCGCCTCGGCGCCATGCCGGCGCTCGTCGTCACGTCGCCGCGGGCCGCCGAGGAGGTGCTGCGGACGCACGACCACGTGTTCGCGTCCCGGCCGTGCTCCTTGGCCACCGATATTATCCTGTACGGCCCCTCCGACCTCGGCTTTGCGCCGTACGGAGAGTACTGGCGGCAGGCGAAGAAGCTCGTCACCACACACCTGCTGAGCGCGAGGAAGGTGCGGTCCTTCCGTCTCGCTCGAGAAGAGGAGGTAAAACGTTTTTGGCTTATTTGTACATATTTACTTTGTTACAAGCGCTTGAAATTTATTGTTTGTTCAGTCGACGCGTCGTGCGTCCGATCTGTTCCCATCGTGCGTTTGATGGAATTGTGCCGTTTCGTTTTGTATCGGGCCCGCGTTTAGTTATTGGATTGTACCCAAACCCGTTAGTCGGGTGAGTGGATAGACACGGTCACACGGGATCATTTCCTCTCGTCCTCTCCACAGAGCCAATGAAAGCGATGCGCCGGCGATCTCCATGGGCCGGCGATGACCTCGCCGTGAGGCGCGCCGCCGCTATCATGACCTCTCCTGCTTCCTCATCCTCTTGTTCTACAGCCTCGCGCGCGCCTCGTCCTCCTCCATTGCTGGCGGCGTCGCCTCCGCCCTAGTCCCCGCCTCCCTCCCCGACGCGCTCGTCGCTGCCGCGGCCAAGGCCGTGGTCACCGCAGTCGGCGAGCGGAGGAGCATATCCAGACGTCGTTGTGCAACTACGGTCAAGTCCGCATGTACCGAGCCTTTCAACAGTAAGATTTGTTCTCTGTAGCTTCTTCCTGTAAATCTGATCTCTGAAAGTTAACCCTCTCTCGATTTTAGCTAGGTTTTGTCTCTGTTTCCTTCCTACTTAAAGTATTTGAGAATGAATTTATCAGATTTGTAACTTAGGATGCTAGTTTCTTCCAATTTTTAAACCAATTTTGTCTTCCCGTTGGCATCAACAATGGTCAGTTCGATCTGTACGAAATTGCTCCCTTCACTTGATTTAGCTCTATTTTTGTAATTCCAGTCTATAGGATCAAATAAAGTAGGTCGATTCTGATTGAATTTTGGATTAGCTTAGTTGCTTTTCCTGCACTTCATCGATTTGTGCATCTAATCGATGCTGAAAGGTGTTGGGTCGGGTGGAATCTGTAGCTTCATTTGTGCATCCATTTGTTGACCAGGAAGACGAATGATATGTATCTGGAAGTTTAGTGTTTGCTCTTTGCTGGTAGGTCTAAGCAGTTTTGTCATGAATAATCAGTAAGTCAGGCATGTTTCTGCTGCCTAGAATGGCATGTAACCCAGAGGGGAAGTTTAAATTGTGCTGTAAAACCTGAATTGTGGCCTGATTGAAATATATCTGGCTGGGGCGTCTTTGACACTCTAGAACTCTAAAAAAAAGTTATTCTGTAGTCAGATCATATCGATTTCATTTTGTTTTCCTATAATGGTAGCATATGTATTATCTTATTGTGTTGGTGATGTTTTTGCCAGCAATGCATCAAATTCACGGCCTGCTTTCATTCTCATTTTCCTTAAGCCCTGAATGGTCCACACGAAGCCAAGTTGAAACAATGTATACAGAACGAGAACTTTTGATCTACTTGTTGTCCATGAAAGTTGTATTCATTAGTAGTAGCTCGAACGTTGGAGCATCCCTTCTTTATTTTTTGTTTTTGTTTCGCACGGGAACATTGCCTCGTGTCATATGCACTCCTTTGTGCACTTCTAGTAATTTAATCAAATGACAAATGCAAAACCAAATCATGCAGCCAAGATAAATCACGTTAAGGGGATACTTATGTCATGGTTGTGTCATACGATGTTAATTATTTTCCCCACTTGAGTTGTGCACGGTTGTAGTTGCATGAAAGGATTTTTTTATTCACTTTTGCACCTTACCTAGCTTTATTTTCCCCACTTTAGTTTTATTGGAGTAACATCCTCGTATGCATTCATAGTGATTTTTTGGTGATGTGGTTTGATCAGGAGTGAGTCTTACCTAGCTAGTTGTGGCTTTTGTATCTGAAGCTCATGTGTTGGACTTTGCTTTTCATGTGTGCTGCATGTAGACTCGTACTTTGTTTTATTATTTATCATATATCCAATGTACTTCATGCTCGCGTGTTGGATTTGCTTTTTATGTGATCCGCCTGAAGATCAATCGTCAGACCAAATTTTCTTTGTCCATTTGATTACCTCTTATACATTGTCAAAGTGATCATATTCTCTTTTGTTAATTTAGCTGCAATATATGCATTCATTGGCTATGTTTTCATATTAAATGGACTCTTGATGAAAATTCTCTTTGTGTCGGTGTTATTTTTGCAGCCATAAATCACACAGCCTTGAGCTGCAGTATGAAAAGTCTATATTACCTCTAGTTTTATTAAAAGAAATCAAGTGTCTTAGTATGTCTTTTTTGTGTATTTCTATTACATGTGGTTCTATACTTCTTATATAGTTATATACATGCAATTGCATTCATGATATTCCATAATTACACAAGTATTAACTAGTCATTTTGAAGCCCAGAATCAGCAATTTTATATAACACGACAATTATTATCAAATCTTCTTATTGTATTATACAATATATTGACATATTCAGATATTTATGTATTCTTTTGCTCACAGTATTATTAAACACTAAGGTTGTTTTTCCATCAATGTCTTGTCTGAGTAGGAGAATGCAATATTTTTTATGAATTCTCTGCATGAACTTGGAGCATTTCAATTAGTTTATCCATTGTTCTCTGCTTAAGCCGTTGTCACTAATTGGATTACAAAAGTTCACTATTCAGTACAGGTGTTTTGGCCAGTTATAATCATAAATTACATATGCCCTTAATATAAGTTGCAATCAGAGGTCATTGTAATGTGTGCATATATCCGCTAAGGAATGTTCCAAGGGAATAGTATGTTATTGCTTTTTGTATGAGCCAACCTTTGTTTCTAAAGTAGCATCTGATCGATGAAACCAAGTTATGGTGCTGGTTTGTTTATTTGGTATTGTGCTAGTAACACTCACGATTTTTCTTTAAGACTGCACTCACATTTTTGTTCCTGCATATTATGTTATTTGTTGCAAAAGAGCAGTACTAGTTCTACTTTGATATTTTAATATGATTGTAGGTTTGATTATTTTCCTTGCTTTATAAAATGGCCATTACTTATTTTGATACTACAAACCAAATAATTGCTTAATCGTTTAATGTAAATTGCAACTGGCAAATACTGCAATTACTGTGTATGTGATTCGCAACTCAAAAAGTGTAGTTTACCTAAGCTGAAAAATAGAATCACTCATTTCCTGAGTTATACTTGTGACAAGTGTGTATTTTGTCAAGCATTATGCAATCTTGTGTCTTTTGGTACACATAACAAATTTGTATCTATATTGATTATAGAAAAAAACAGTTTAGTTGTATTTACTGGTGACAAGTGAGCGCAATTTGTTATCCCATTCTGTTCTCTCACCCTTTTTCTTTGTTTATGTAGATTGATCTATTGGAAGGCAAATATCTGCTGCTTTTTGTCACTTTGAAGCTCCATATGCTTATCTTGTCGCAGAATGTCTGTCCTTTTGTGGATTTACATTCTATTGCTTCAAATTATTTTGTGAATTTGTATTCATATAAGAATGCAATTTTGCCACCTACACTTTGACTGGAGAGAAATGGTTAGCCAGGTGCATTTGGAGTATTTCTATTACAGTTTGTATTGGAGAGCGCAATATATGATGTTGCTTTGTTTTAATTTATTCACTGGGAGGTGCATTTGTGTTAACCGGTCTGATTTTTGTGTCTCAATTTGACTTGTGTGTCTGTTAGAGAGCTCAATGCTTAACAGGTTTAAACGCGGACCCATTAGAGTTTGCCAGCACTTACCGGGTCTGTTTCCCGCTTAGGGCGCTTGTTTTGTGAAAGGCATGCCTTATCGGATCCTTTTGACGGGCCCGTTAATAGAAAGAACTGCCCATTTTGCACAAAGGTATACCAGAAACGGTTAGAACCAATTTCGGACGCCAGATTTGCATCTAACGGTTGTCCATGTCGCTTGAAAGGACCCCTAGTTTTCAAGCACTTGGAAAATAGCAGGGCCCTTATTTGTAATATACTTTTAAAAAATTGTTAGAGTAATGATTATTTATTGTATCGGGATGCCAACCCTCTCGGATTATGAATGAGACGTAACATAAGAAAATTACAGTAACCTTTACAAGATTAATTACTAGCATATTATTATTATTATTGTTATTATTATTACTCCCTCCGTTCCAAAATATAAGCATTCCAGTGTTTGGTCAAAGTCAATCATCTTCAATTTTGACTTTTAATATCTATAAAAATAAAATATTTCAAATATGAGGAGTCACAGATTATGATAATTGATTTCATGATGAATCTAACCACATCGTTTATAATTAGTCAAATATTCTAATTTTTTCGTTATTAATAATCAAAGTTGAAGAGAATTGACTTTAACCAAAGCCTGGAATGCATATATTCTGAAACGGAGGTAGTATCTTCTTCCGATATTGTTCTCTCAGCTTAACAACATATTAGCAAAATATCGGTGCATGAAAGACAATTGATATATATCATCGGATTATAATATTAGCTAATATTGCCTCCCTCCATAATATTAGCTAGTATTTTGGACTTAAAGTCCTCAAACAGGAAGCTTTACGGATTGTACCATGTTTTGTGGCTGCTAGGTGAGCATAGTTATGGCCAAGATAGGAGAGGCGGCCGCCGCCGGCACTGCGGTGGACATGAGCGGGCTGCTCGGCTCGTTCACGAACGACCTGGCATGTCGCGCCATGATGGGCAAGCACTTCCGGAACAAGGGCCTGGACATGCAGCTCCGGGAGCTCATTGGCGACACCTCGCCGCTGATCGGTGGGTTCAACATGGAAGAGTTCTTCCCGTTCCTAGCTCGCTTCGGCGTGCTCAGCAAGGTGGTCCGCGCCAAGTCCGAGAGAGTGAAGCGGAGGTGGGACGAGCTGCTGGATGGGCTGATCGAGGAGCACGAGAGCGATTACGACTCGGCCTCGGCAAGGGATCCCAAGGACCGTGATCATTTCATACACGTTTTGCTCTCCGTTCGGCAGGAGTACGGCCTCACCCGAGAGCAGATGAAGGCTATCTTGCTTGTGAGTAAAATGTCCCAACTCCTTAAACCGGTGAGAAGGCGTCACTGGCTCACTGCGGTTAGGCCAAAAGCATAATAAAGTGTGAGCCGGAAATTAGACAGTCAAAACATCAGACTATTCCGGTAGGTGAAATGTAGGTAATCTTACGCACGATGTGATCAATATCTGAATTCTTAATGGACAGGACGTGTTCTTCGCTGGAATCGAGACAACGGCTTCGACACTCGACTTCGCCATCGCCGAGCTCATGCGGAGGCCGGATCTGATGAGGAAACTACAAGCTGATGTGAGGAGCAGAATACCCGAGGGACGGGAACTTGTCACCGAGGCCAACCTAGGCGACACGACTTACCTTAGAGCTGTTGTAAAAGAGACGCTCCGGCTGCACCCCGTGACGCCGCTCCTCCCGCCGCATTTCTCCATGTCAAGTTGCAGCATCAATGGGTTCGAGGTCCCTGCGAGTGTGCGAGTCCTCATCAACGCCTGGGCCATTGGTAGGGACGCGCGTTTCTGGGAGGACGCGGAGGAGTTCGTGCCTGAAAGGTTTCTTGACGATGGCGACGCAGGGGGCGTCGACTTCAAGGGGAACGATTTTCGGTTCTTGCCGTTCGGCGCAGGACGCAGGATGTGCCCTGGGACGAACTTTGCGATGGCCTCCCTCGAGATGATGCTGGCGAACCTCGTGCGCCGATTTGATTGGGAGTTACCACCGGGCGAGGAGAGCCGCGGCATTGATATGTCGGAGGTGTTCGGGTTAGTGGTGCACCGTAAAAAGAAGCTTCTCTTAGTTCCAAAACTATGTGTGTAGCATCGTCTTGCATCCAGGTGCTGCCTAGCCTGCCTTCAATAAAATTTGCATGAGTGGACACAGACATATATGCATTGTGATAATTACATGTGTAGCTTGTATATATGATTGGATTGATGACAATATATATGTAACCGCTTAATAAGTTTTCTAAAGCTCTAATTAAATTTTTTTTTAAAAAAAGGAAATGTATAGTGACTAACGGAGTGGCCAACACATTTACGCGGCTGATATCAATACACCATTTTGATTTTACTCTAGCATCACTCATTTTCTATTATTATCACTAGTACAATTTAGCCCTTTGGTGGCGGGCAAATAGAGCCCGCCACTCCGGCTCTGCCGCTGCTAGGTGGAAATAGCAGTGACAGGCGAGGATGCCAGCCACTGCAAGGGGACCAAACAAAATAAAAAAATAAAAAGCCGGCCGGCTGGACGGACCTAGCCCAGCCTGCCCGAACCCTAGCCACCGCGTGCGTCGTTGCCGCCGTGCGGCATAGCTGCTGCTGATCCCGCCGACGACCCACGCGCTCGCCTGCTCAAGGTTGCTGCGCTGCCTACTCGTCATCGATCCGCGCAGAAGGGGGAAGGGGAGGGAAGCCGCACTGTGCTCATCGGATCTGCGCCTAGGTTGCCAGATCCACGCTGACGTTGCCGGATCTGCGCCGAGGACGTCGAGTTCTCGCCGAGGCCGTCGTCCTGGAAGAGGGGCATGGAAGAGGGAAGGGGAGGGAAGTTGCGTCGAGGTCGCCAACGCCGCGCCGCGCTCGCCGAGGTCGAGGGCGGCCATCGTGAGTTCTCGCCTGCCCCGTCCCTGTGCTACCTCGTTGAAGCCGAGAAAGGCCGCCGTGCCACCACGCCATATGGTCGAGGGAGGCCGTCGTGCGGCCTCGCCTGGCCCATCCCCTTGCCGTCTTGCCGAGGCTGAGGGAGGCCGCCACGCCATGCTAGGTGAAGGGGAAAGTGGAGTGGAGATGCCGGAGTGGTGGAGGGAGGAGGAGGCGGCGGCGGCGGCAGAGAGTTTGGAATGCGATGGGTTGGGAGGAGAAAACAAAGAGGAGGCAGCGGGTTGGGACATGGGAGGAGAAGTGGGAGCGGTGGGAAACGAACAAGCTAGGGTTGAAGCATTTTATACTTGAGCATACATTTGGGCTCAAATGGACTAGAATGGGCTCGGCCGCCACTGCACTGGCTGCTGACATCAGCAAGCCCACTACTGGTAAACAAACACCAACGGCGGACGGGCTAACGTCAGTAGGCACGTCACTGGTGTGTCTCGAATGCTATTTCAGATGCTTACGTCATGTTTGTCCGCCACTAATATAGGTTTTAGCCCCCAATATTGACGGAAATCAGGGTGTCCGTCACTAAAGGCTCGTTTTGTACTAAGTGTATTATGCACTTTATGTGGCCAAAATTTGAAACCCCGGGCACTATCATCATCTCTTTGTTCAATATAGATTCAGCTCTCTACAATAACAATTTATAAACATGTATAGTATTTTAGGCTAATTGTTACATAATAGTAGTGGTAGTAATTTATAGACATGAATTACAGTATTTTAGTTTATATTTATATTTACAGCAGTGTGTAATTTGTATTCTCTGATTAACATAAATATATTATAGCTCTTAAGAGCAAACTTGGTGGATTCTTTCCTTGGTAGTATAATCTAGCAGCAGCCCACATAACTGTATGACAAGATAAAGTATACTTTGTCAAATTTATACTAAAAATGCTAATCAACTAGATAATTATGTTACTGATTTATTAATTGTTTACATTAATGGTTTATTCATATAAGTTGTAGCATGCAGTATATAGTTCTGAAAGTTACAGCTCAGTCAGAAATGTGATGTTCATCATATTTTTCTCTTTGCCTTCTCAATCCCACAGTTGCATTATATAAGATCACGCCTGGTGTGGAAACACAGAGTTGAGAAACTATTTTTTCTGTTTTCTAAACAAAGTTGCATTACGTAAGATAGAAATTACCAGCCAAGCTATGTAGAGTTGATATGTGCACGCATGTTAAGAGAATAAGAGTGATAATTTTAATGGCATGGAAGTTCACCATATTATCTTGGCCACATCGGCAATAAAACGGCTACCGTATATATTGGCTACCTCGGCGATAAAAGGGATACCATCTGCATAAGCGCTAGTTGTTGTAGCATCTGCAGTGCGATATCACATCGATGGTTTACTAATTTCAACTTTTTTTCTCCATTTTTACCATCCGTAATTAGTCCTGGCCAACGGGCCGTGACGGGCCGGCACGGCACGGGCCCGGCCGGGCTCGGGCCGCTGAGAAAAAAGCACGGCACGGCCCTTATAATAAACGGACCGGGCCGGGCCGGCCCACGGGCCTTCATTTCAAGCCCAAGCACGGCACGGTCTGTTTTAAACGGGCTAAACGGGCCACGGGCTAAACGGACCGGGCCGTGCTGGGCCGGCCCTCTGGATAAAAAAATATTTTTACACTGTTTTTTATTTTTTAAAAATATAAACGGGCTAAACGGACCGTGCCGGCCCATTTAGCACGGCCCGAATAACGGGCTAACGGGCCACCGCTAAACGGGCCGTGCTCGGACCAGCCCGACGGGCCTACGCCCAAGCCCAAGCACGGCCCGTAACGGGCTGCGGGCCGGCACGGCCCGTTGACCACCGGGCCCGGGCCGTGCTCGGACCGGGCTAAAAGGACCGGGCCGTTAGCGGCCCTTTTAGCCCGGCCCACCTGGCCAGCTATATCCGTAATACTCCTGATACGACTGCGAGCATATTAGAGTGTATTCGGCGGTCTAGGGTTCAAATCACGCACTAAGTCTCCATATTTTATTCATACCATCTGGAGGATTAATGCAACTTATCCCCACATAATCCAGCAGCTGTGCAAAATATGTCCTTCCTTCACATAGTACTAGCATTCACTAGCTAGAAAACAAGTTCTGTCCCGCCGTGTCTAACTTGAGATTAAGGCTGCATTTGGGGCAGCTTATGACTGTAGCTACAGTCAGTAGCTACAGTGCATAAAGGGGGAAAACACCAAATCAGTGGTTTTTTTCGGTTTCTCCGAATTGCCTTACGAACAGTAAATTTGCTGTAGCAACAGAGTGTCACTATAGTGCATAAGCCGGTGAGCATAAGTTCCACCAAACGACCTCTAAAAACATCTCTAACAAAGGTCTTTACAATTGAGCTTTTACATGCCATTTAGGGATCCGCCCCTACAATTAAGCCCCTAGAAATTGCTCCAACTCTAGCAACAGCCCCCGTTTTTTCAGCCACTAGATGTGTGGGACCTACTGGTCAGTATCTAGTCACCTGTTCCTCTTCCTCTCCACCACGCATTGCAACTTGCAGCACCACGCATCCTCCAACCACGACCGTCACCCAAGGTTTGAAAAACCGGATTAACCAGAAAAACCGAAACCAGTACCGGTAAACCGGAAAAAACGGCCGGTTTCCAGTTCTGCTACAGTACCAAGTGCCGGTTTTTACTGAAAAACCAGCTGGTTTTACTAATCGGACCGGACCTGTTCGTTCGGTTTTGAAAACCGTTTGTCGCCTCGCCTCGCCGCTCCGAGGTCACCATGGCCAAGCGAGGGCAAATCAAGGTCGTCTGGGGGTGAATCCAGGGACGAATCGAGGTCTGGCGGCAAGGGAGAGATGAGGCACCGAGGCAGGCTTGGCGAGCTAGACCCGCGTCCAGCCACATGGCGATCTGGGGCATAGCTCGGCAGCGGCGAGCCCTCCCAGGCCTTGCGCATCGCCGACATGGACGAGCAACGAGGGCGTGAGGACTTGCGGCTCCCGCGCGGCACGGAGGAGGGTGCGGTGGGATGCGGAGTGGCGAGGAGAAGGGTGTGGTGGGCTCAGTGGTGATGGCGATGGCGGCGATGGCGTGTGCTGCCCCAGCACGCGGCGGCCTGACACGGCTACCTAGCGCGATGCCCGGCATGCGGCGGCACGGCATGGTTCCCTGGCATGTGGTGGGCCGATGCGATAGTGAATCGAGGCTACACGGGGGGGCAATCGACAACGAGCGGTTTTTCTATGGCGGGGGTGCAACCTCGCATGGCTTCGACGAGCTCTGCCACAATCAATGGCGACTCGATGCCGGACGGGGGCGATCAACAGCGGGTGGCCAAGCGCAGGCATTCATGGGGCGCGGCTGTCCAGCACGACTACGCGGCGGGACTAGTGTGGTGGCTCGGCTGGCCATGGCGGGAGAGGGGTGAGGGCATGCACGTCGTGGTTGGGGGACCCCACCAATGTAGCGACCCCATAGCGGGTCGCCACATCTAGGGGCTTCGACGTTGATTCTCTATTGACTCTATAAGGGCAGGGGCTTGAGTAGGCGTCCTATTGGAGTCCATTTTCTTGGCTCAAGCCCCTACATCCCATCTAGAGGCTTATGTAGGGGTTTGCTGCAGATGCTCTAAGACCGCTCCAAACGTCTACCACGTTTCATTGACTAACAGTGTGGTCTCCAACAACAAGATTGCATAGGACATCTCTTTTTTTTATCATCGTACAACGCAGACACTCACAACGCACGCACACTCACTCCTATGAACGCACATACGCAAACTCTACCCCTATGAGCATCTTCGAAGACTGAGCTGGTAAATCCTTAAGATTGACGAAGTCACCACTTACGTCTCGCTGTCGACGGCCACGTCGCCTACCGCTGAAAGCACAAAGCCGTTAAATCTTAGAAAATTCGCTTCCACGGGGAGTCGAACTCAGGAACTTAAAGGTGCTACACGGGTACCTTAACCCAAGACCTCAAGATTACATAAGACATCTCTTTAGGTAGCCGTCTAAGCATGTGTACATCCGAACAGGGCTAGCACTAGCAACATCAGTTGTTGATCTGGTCAGCAGATGCCGTGTAGATCAGGGCTTCGGCAGTTTGCCGTGGTTTTCCGGTCCTTGTATAATTGCATTTCTAGATCATTTAATCTAAGCAGCACCAACGCTTTATTCATGATTAAAACTAGCAACAGAACACAGGCCTCATGATCGGCCAAAATTTTAACAAAATAATTTCCGTCTATGTGTTTCCACACATAGCGTTCAGATATATTACAATTTTTTAACTCATTAGCTTGAGATCATAAAAACGAATTAAAGACAAAATTTATTATTAAATTTCCACCGCTCTTTGCGATGAAGTCCATAGCAACAATCTCCATGGATAAGCTCGTTGACTCGGAGTGTCTTCTTTGTCATATCATGTTGCAGCAAAGCCGAAAACTGCAACAAATACGTTCCCTTGAAGAGCTGCATAAAGGAGTAACATTTGACATTTTCAAAAATCACATCATTTCGAGATCCCAAATGACCCAACATAGGGCTGCCACCTTTACTAATATTGTTTTTTTCTCTCTTTTATATGAACCTCCACCAACATTTCCCAACATATGAGCTATAGATCTAGGAGGGGGTAAGCTGGTAGCAATATTAATTATATCCTCCAAATAGTTTCGCGTTGTAACAGTCAAAGAAAAAATGTTTGATCGTCTCATTGCAATTGCAGAAACAACACTTTGAGTATTATACTTTTTGAAAGTGATCGGCCAGGTGATCTGGTCAACATGGATCACCCTGCTTCTGTGGCCCGAGAGCATGGAATCTTCGATGAAGAGGCACGATTTCACTTTCTCACCAAACATGCCAAAAAATGTTGAGTCACTGCATGACACAGCCTAGCACGTCGTGGTACACCAGGCTTGCGGTGTTAAGTCCTGCCTATCACCTAATCGATCACCGTCCTCATTGTTGTTTTATGGAATATTTGGAAATGTAGAAACTCTAAATTTTGCCAACAAGTGGATGAATCAACTCATTGTTGTGACGATTTGTCCCTGTTGTCTCACCGGTGCCACCAGCCTGCTGATAGAGATCTTCTAAAAAATTGGAGTAACAGACTATCCATCCCTTACTCTCTAGTTTCTTGTATTAGGCTTTTTTCTTTTTGCTTTCTCACTTGTAACCTCATCATATATTATACTTTTGTAACAAAGATGTATATCTTGTTACCAATGCAATAAAAGCTCAGACAATCCCCAAAGGAGTTTCCGTAGTTTCCTTCAAAAAAATCACCATGGTAGCTCCCAGATAGGTCCAACTTTAAAAATTATATGCAACTTCAGCTGTTATGGTATATTTGTTAGTTCTAACTTGTACTGTCATATGCGCAGGAGGGGGCGTCTTGCCGTCGAAGTATATGGGCTCTCTTTACACCACAACTCTAATAACAATTTCACATTGTCAATACAGATAAGCACTCGTCAGTCCTGATATTTCTGGTTTTTTAAGAAAATTACCCACAATACTACTAGCATGTATTACTGGTTCAAGGAAAACTTAGCTAGATCATCGGCTCATAATATTGGTCAGTATTGTGTACAAAATACTAGCCGTTATTATGTACCATAAAGGTCTTGCACTCAAATATGCCTTCACGGTCTAGTTATTTTCTCGATACACAGCTGCAAACCTTGTGAGTTCGCGAGAAGCCACGTTTTCCATCAGTTTCACATCAAACTGTGATGCACTGTACAAACAACATAATTCAACAAAAACCAACTTTGATAACCATGACTACGTAAATTTGCAAGATGAAGGTCATATGAACATTCCTGTTAGCCACCTCCAAAATTCACTTTCTTCTTTTACTGCAGCGTAGATGACCAGTTTGTATCACTAATGCTTTAACTTCGTTTGTATGGTCTGACGATCCTTTCCAACTAAATCTGTGATCTCTGTAGTAGTTGTTAAGTCTTGAGGTAATTGTGTTAATTAATCAGATCATTTATTCATATAGGTTAAGCTGACACCGTGGGATTTCTGCCCGGGTTACATTTAAGACGTGACGCATGAAGATGACATTGGTAAAGAAAGCGAACAGATTCAAAACCGAGTTGACTGCCAAAGTCATTGCCGTACATTTCCAGCGAAAGTAAAGAAATTGGGAAGCGTGGATGCAGGGTCCTCCATAAAGTACTGTCACTGCGGCGGATAAGCCAATGGCTTGGTGGTAGCACTTGTTTGGGAGAGTGGATTTTTCCACAACCTCCTAGACTTAGAGGCTTATCTAGGCCGTTCATATAGCCATTGTTATGTACTATAAAGGTCCTCCACTCGAATACATCTTTCACAAAATAGTTATTTTCTTGGTACATAGCTGCAAACCTTGCGAATCCATAAGAAGCCACGTTTCCCATCAGTTTCATATCAAACTGTGCTGCACTGTACAAACAACATAATTCAACAGAACCTGATAAACACGCTACCACTGGTCATGCTATGCATATATAGGCCATTCGATTGTGAGTTGCATCTGTTAACGTTGATAACCATGACTGCGTAAAGTTGCAAGATGAAGGTAATCTGAACATTCCTTTAAGCCACCTCCAATTTCACTTTCTTCTTTTATTGCAGCGTACATGACCAGTTTGTATCACTAATGCTTTAACTTCATTTGTATGGTATGGCGATCCTTTCCAACTAAACATGTGATCTGTAGTAGTTGCTAAGTCTTGAGGTCGTTGTGTTAATCAAATCATTTATTCACATAGGTTAATCCGATACTGTGGGATTCCTGTCAGAAGACCTGGCGCATGAAGAGGCCGTTGGTAAAGAAAGCGAACAGGTTCAAAACCGAGTTGACTGCCAAAGTCATTGCCGTGCATTTCCAGCGGAAAGTAAAGAAATTGAGAGGCGTGGATGCAGGGTCCTCCATAAACTGCTGTCAGTGCGGTGGACAAGCCAGTGGCTTGGGGGTAGCAATTGCTGTTGGCGGAGAGTAGATTTTTCCACAACCTCCTAGACTTAGGGGCTTATCTAGACCGTTAATCTAGTATATGTGTGGTGCAGATCTGCACACCACTTAGTAGGAGTAGTGACTCAGCATATATATACCACACATGTGCTGAATGAACGGTCTAAATAAAGTCCTCATCTCAAGTGCACCTTATATTCGAATTAGCCTTGCGGTTGGCAAGCTATGTTTTCACCACAAGATCCTCCATCACTGTAACACCTTGACGATCCCTTCAAGAAAGATTTAGCACCCGAGAGCGTTACGGTTATCGGCACTGGCACACTGGCAGGTGGTTGTCGGCACTGGCACACTAGCATATGAGCATTCGCCCGATGTTGTCTGGAATCCAGTTTACTCTCTATTTTCATCTCGATGATCCCAATTTGTTCAAAGATCAAACTGCCCTTTAAGAGTATAGTTGCTATCAGAAACACAATGTTGCACCGGTCACCGGGTCAGTTACCTTTGACGAAGGCTATTTGATGGCCTTTAAAAAGTTCGCTATCTTTATTTCAGCTGAAGTGAAAAAGTTTCCAGGAGACCAGGACTTGGCTGCCGGTCAACTGGGGGTTCGGTGCGCACATAAAGCTGACACTGAGACACCCAACCATGGGTGTTGTTGTCCGGCCTTTATTTCAATGCCAAATGCACGAGGGCACCACTAACACATTGAGGCCAGTTAAATCCATGCGGGCGAGGGCACTCGTGATTCCGTCGCACTGCTTTATGTGCTGACATACTTTAAAAGTACTACGTACCTTCGTCTCAATATTATTTGACACTTTATCTCTGAGCATAAGAATTAAGAAAAAATGAAAAATGTGAGTGCTCATGAAACGAGAGAGAGAGAGAGAGAGAGGAGAGAGAGAGAGAGAGAGAGAGAGAGAGAGAGAATGTCAATTATTTTGAGAAACTGAGGAAGATTAGGATGCCAAATATTCTGGGACCGGAGGAGTACCACTGTAAGTGCATTGAAAGAACCTGCCCACCATAATTAGCACTCCATAGGTTCGAAATTATATTTGACATTTTAGTTTTATTCAAAGTCAAATATTTTACGTTTGGTCATCAATTTTTAAAAATTCATATACTTTAACAACATGTGAATTTTATAGTATAAAAATATTTCCCATGGTGAATCTAAAAACAAAATTATCAATTTTTTAAACTTGTTAAACTATACAAATTTTTAGAAACTGATTATCGAAGATAAAAAATATTTGATTTGGACCAAAGCTGAAATGATAATAATTTGAAACAGTGTGGTACCTTTTTTAGTTTCAAAATGATTGGTATTTGTTCACTTCAATTCCTTTTGATGGAGACTAGTCGCAAGCATGTGCACTGCAGGGCTAGTTCTAAAGCTAACTTTTATTTTGTTTTGAAATATCAAAGGTTATAGATAAGAACCAATTAGTAAGTAAGGATATGCTTTTCTAATTTCTCAAATGAACTTGTAAAATGATACAAAACAAAGGATCTACTACAAATTTCTTACAAATTGCAGCGTTAGGAATTTCAAAGACGAACTAAGTGGAAAACCCCTCAATTTCTGCGGGGTTGATATGAATTTTCATTTGGACATGACTTTTTTTCATGTGTATGTGTACAGTTCATTGCCTCTTTTTTCCTTTTTGTTTCTTGTGTCCAGAATTTATTTGGGATGCTATGCAAGAGCTCAGTCTATTAATCTCGGATGAAATCTGTTAGCATGACTGAGGGAAAATTAAATGGAGATGTGTGTGGTCTGAATAGGTTTTTTTTTTCTTCTTTTTTCTTTGACTGATGTGGGAGAATTTATTCAGTACCCGTATGTAGTGAATGTCTAGAAATTCACATGAGAGGAGACCCATAGGTATCAGTTATTACTAAAAAAAAATTACACATGTTGTTTCAGGATATAATGCTGAGGGTTTCACTCCGATCTTGATTCCACTCGAATCAATTATTACTAACGTCTCGTTGGCTTCTTGCAAGTTGAGCTTGTGATGTGTAGGTTGCTGATCTGTAAGGTAATTGTATTAATCAGGTCAGTAGGCCAAGTCCCGCTGGTGTGTTAACGTTACACTGAGGGCATTACACCAGGGAGGGAACGCTGATGGAGTCAATCTTTAAGTCGATAATGATGATCGCGAGTCTTCCATCAGTTTCTATATATATATATATATATATATATATATATATAGAGAGAGAGAGAGAGAGAGGTCAGCCCAGTGTATTCAGCCATCACTTGCTAACACCAGAGCTATTGCACAAGCTTGCAAGAGAAAGAAAACTTCAATTGACCTCCGTTTTTCCATTCCCCTTGTTATGTATCCCCTCATTCTTTGTGGGTTTCTTCTCTCCCTTCACACTCTCTCCTGCTCTGGGACAACGGATACACTCTCACACGGACATTCACTCACTGGGGTTGATGAGAGGCTTGTGTCTGAAAACGGCAAGTTTGCACTAGGCTTCTTCCCACCGAGCAGCAAGTCCTCCGATAGCACTGTCAATTCGTACCTTGGTATATGGTTCAACAAAATCTCAAAATTTACACCAGTGTGGACTGCAAACAGGGATAAACCAATCTCCAGTCTCACCTTACAAAAGCTCATGATCTCTGGCGATGGAAACTTGGTCGTCTTAGCTCAAGACAACATCATTTGGTCTACCAATGCCAATATCACAGCTAACAACACTGTTGCTGTACTGTTGGGAAATGGGAACCTTGTTCTCCGGAGTTCCTTGAACTCTTCTGACATATTTTGGCAGAGCTTCGACTACCCAACAGATACCCTTCTATCAGGCGCAAAGCTTGGCAGCAACAAGGTCACCGGCCTCAACCACTATTATGTTTCTAGAAAGAATTTGATTGATCAAGCTTCAGGTGTTTACTCTAACAGGCTAGGCTTTGATAGGAGCATGAGAATATCATGGAAAACATCTATAGAATATTGGTCTTCTGGGGAGTGGAATGGCCGATTCTTCAGCTCAATACCTGAGATGTCAGGTGACTCTTTCAGCAATTTAACCTTTGTTGACAACGACCAGGAGGTCTACTTTTCTTACACTTTGCTAGATGAGAATACAACAAATTTTCAGGTTTTCTTAGATGTCTCTGGTCAATGGAAGGTGCGCATATGGAATGCACATGATTGGGTCACATTTAGCTACTATCCAAAATATCAATGTGATGTCTATGGTGTTTGTGGGGCATTCACAATCTGCACTAACAATGAAAATCCGCCCTGCAATTGTATGAAGGGGTTCTCCAAAAGATCTCCTGAGGACTGGGAACTAGAGGATAGAACAGGTGGCTGCATCAGAAATACTCCATTGAATTGCCGTAGCTTGGACAAAAATAGAACATACAAGGTAGATGAGTTCTATTCTGTGCCGTTCATTAAGTTGCCTCAGAATGGTAAAGCTATACTAAATGCCACAAGTGCAGAAGCTTGTGCGCAAGTTTGTTTGAGTAAATGTTCCTGCACTGCATATTCCTATGGCAAAGGTGGTTGTTCTATCTGGCATCACGATCTGATAAATGTTGTTAATGATGCTGATGGAGAAACTTTGTACCTTCGTCTTGCAGCAAAAGAGGTACAGAGATGGAAAAGCAAAAAACATGTGCTGATTATCGGTGTCGCCATTGGTGTAACCACTTCTACTTTAGTTGTGATTTTTCTAATGGTGATTTGGAGAAGTGGAAAGTGGTCTAACCATGCAATAGACAATGATCATCAAGATACCATTGGGGTCATTGCATTCAAGTATGATGATATGAAACGTGCAACCAAACATTTCTCAGAGAAGCTAGGTGGAGGTGGTTTTGGTTCTGTATTTAAGGGGTACCTAACTGACTCAATAGCCATAGCAGTGAAAAGGCTGGACAATCCCCGCCAAGGAGAGAAGCAATTTAGAGCAGAAGTGAGTTCAATTGGGATCATCCAGCATGTTAACTTGGTCAAACTTATTGGGTTTTGTTGCGAAGGTGATAGGAGGCTACTTGTGTATGAACACATGCCAAACAGTTCCCTTGATGTTCATTTATTCCAGAGCCATGGTATTGTTTTGGGCTGGGATATTAGATACAAGATAGCTCTTGGTGTTGCTAGAGGACTCGCCTACTTGCATCATAGCTGTCGAGATTGCATAATACATTGTGATATCAAACCGCAGAATATACTTCTCGGCACATGTTTCATTCCAAAAATAGCAGATTTTGGGATGGCAAAGTTTCTAGGGAGGGATTTTAGTCGTGTTGTGACTACAATGCGAGGAACTATTGGGTATCTTGCTCCTGAATGGCTTAGCGGAACGGCTATTACATCAAAAGTCGATGTTTATAGCTATGGTATGGTTTTGTTGGAGATCATATCAGGAAGGAGGAACTCTGGTAAAGAATCTTCTACCGATGATGATCATGCTGGGTATTTTCCTGTGCAAGTTGCAAACAAGCTTCTAGACGGAGATGTTGGAACCCTTGTGGATACCGACTTACATGATGAAGTCAACATGGAGGAAGTTGAAAGGGTTTGCAAAGTGGCATGTTGGTGTATCCAAGACAATGAGTTTCAACGACCAACAATGATTGAGGTGGTACAAATTCTGGAGGGCACAGTTCAACAGGAAATGCCTCCGGTGCCAAGATTACTCCGTGCTATAGCAGGGGACTCACATTCTACATGACTGATATGCTGCTTTACAGAAAAATTAGCAGTGAGACGTATCTTAATATCTTGTATTGTGGAAATAGTATTGTCTTCAGGTAATGTGTAATACCTTTATTACGCAAGAGACATATCTAGTCTTAGAAATAAAGTATCGGTTGCAAATCATGACAACACAATTACATATCCCACCCCATCTGAGCTCACAATTTTTATAATGGTAATCTTGTTATCTGAACCAAGCTACCAATTCCGTGGACTGACCACCCAAGAAAACACCATAACCAACGGCACCATAGCTATACTTGTTAGAGTATATTTGGTAGTATGATATTATGTATGTAGGATGTAACACCCCAAATTTCAAAGCATTTTAAAAAAGGAATAAAAATCACACAAAATTTAAATTTTTGTTCAACTCTTATCTTACCATGAATTTTCAAAACAAAATGCATTAAACAAATTAAAACCTAGTGAGAATATGAAATTTACAAATATTAAAATAGTGCTCAAGTGTTTGTCTTCATTTAAAATTTACTAAAAGTTTGAACTTTTGAATTTTACAACAAACTAAATAATTGTTTGATTTAAGATCTCTAGCAATTCACCGTGAATTCAAAAAGTTTTGATCTTAAAATCTTGCAAAAAGTTCATCATGTGCGATTCTGGTTTTATTTGAATTTATTTAGCTTAGCTGTTTGATTTTTATTCTTGTTTGAATTTGAAATCCATTCAAATTCAAATCCCAGGAAAATATCAAACCTTTCCTTTTCCCTAACTCCCCTCGGGCCGAATCATTTCCCTCCGGCCCAGTCCACTTCCCCCTCTCCTTCCTTTACCCAACCGCAGTTGGGCTGCGCAAAACCTTCCCGGCCCAACTGACCAGCCCAACCGGCCCTCTCCCTCCTTCACCCGCTGACGAGTGGACCCCGCCTGTCAGCCCCTCCTCCTTCCTCCTGCCAGCGCCAGAGGCGCCCATGCCGCCGCCGTGACGCCGCTCCGCGTCAGCTCGCCGTCTTGTCGTGTCGCCCACGTGAAGCCGCTGCGTGAAGCACATGCCAGCCCCGAGCTCCCGTCGTCCTATCGCATCAACAGGAGGCCGGAGCAGAGCTCCCATCCGACGACCGCGCAAGACCCGGCGCCTCCCACACCTCGACGTCACCCCCACGCGAGCTCCTCTCTCGCTCCGTCTCGTCACCACCGCTGTGGCCATCCCAGTGCGCTCGTCATCGTCGCCTGTAGCCGCCACGTCCTCTCCCATCGCGAGCCATCCCATCGCCATTAACACCGACGACCGGAGACCGCGGTCGCGACCACCCTCCCGGCCTCCATCTCTCCTCCCGCCTATAAATCCGAGTGCGCAGCACTCCTCTCTTCCTTCCCCCACTCTCCTCTTCCCTCCCCGAGCTCCCTAGCTCGGCAATTTCTTCTTTTCCCCTTTTCTTCTCCACCACCGGCCACCGTCCGATTCGTCGGCGTGAAGCTCGTCCTCACCCTCCTCGCTCGCGCGCTGGCTTCGCGTGCACACCCTGCCTCGCCCGCGACCCTCAGCGCAGCTCGGGAAGAACGGGAGCGCGGTCCCCGCCTAGCGTCGCCGCACACCATTGCGCGCGCTCGACGCCGGTGACCCTCCCGGCCTCGCCTCATCCGCCTTGCGCACGCACTGCCTTCACCGCGTCTCCGCGCCCGTCCCCAGCCCACGCAAAGACGACTCGGTGCTCTTCTTCACCGTAGCCACCGAGCGCAGCCGCCAAGCTCCACGGCCCGACATCGCCGACGCTTCTCCGCCCACGCGCGACGTCGACAAGTCCCCGCGGTGAGCTCGCCGTTCTCCTCTCTCTCTCCCAGTCCGACTCCCATCCCATTTGGCCCACCGGAGCGCCGGAGCGGCCAACTCCGGCGAGTCCGGTCATGGCGCCGCCGCGCCCGACGCCGCCGGCCACCGTGCCAGCCGTGCGCCGCCCCTAGCCGTCCATTCCTAACCCAACGGCCAGGATTAGAAGTAGGATACCCTTTCGATTTCATAAAATCGTGGCCGTCCGTCTTAGATCCAACGTCCCAGATGGATCTGGCCCATCATGAACCCGAGCCATGGACCCGGTCCACAGACCTGTGGACTCGGTCCATGCTTTTTCCAATAGGAAAATAAACCCAGAAATCCTACAAAATTCCCAGCCCTTGTATTCTTGCAGATAAGCCCCTGAACTTTTGCATAATTATGTTTAGGTCCTTTTTTTTACAGAAACAACCTTATACTTTTCTGTAATTATATTTTAGCCCCTGCCTTTTTGCACAAAAGCCCCTAAACTTTTCCATAATTACAGATTGGTCCCCAAAACTTTCTGTAATTACATTTCAGTCCCTAAATCCTTTTGGTAATTACAGATACGCCCTCGGTATGTTTCTGTAATTGCATGTAAGCCCCTAGAACCTTTAATTACTCATATCTTTTCAACCGTAACTCCGTTTTGAGCCATTCTTGCGCTCACGCGTTCGTAGAAACGCATAGTACCCTTTGGTACTACTCTTGGAACACTAGAACAAACCTACAAGCCATCCATGTCCAAAAATCCCATATCGGCCAGTCATATGACGTCGATGTCACTTGTCGCAAGTGCGTGTTCGTCATTTGGCGTTGGGCCTAAACAATCCTGCAATATCTCTTTGCCTCACATCCTAGTACCTCCCTTATCTCAATACATCTTTCCGCCTTAACCTTGTATGTCGCACATACACCCTCACTCGCTAGCAGTAAACCTACCCAATCTTTCGTGTTGTATCGCCTTGAAACCTAATACCCTAAATCCCATATCGGTAAATCATGTGGTGTCGATCTCGCACATCAATGCTCGTTTATCTTTTGGCAACGAGCTTATCCAATCTTGTCGCACCGCTATATATCGTAACCTAGCAACATCTTTCATCGCAACTCTTTTACAACCCAAAACCTAATTCAATCGTCGCTCAATCAATCTTAGTCTATTGATTACCACCGATCCTTACCGAGCTCTGTTATTTATTGCTATTCTCGTATTTATGTGGTCCTTCATTGGAGGTTATTGGATTTATTGTTCATTGTTATTTTAATTGCTCGTTGGCCTTACCGATTGATCCTTGTCTTTTATTCGCAACCGTGCATCCATGTCATGCTCAATCACGTACACGTGCCATCGTCATGCGCTTAGCTCATGGCAAATAATTAGTGGAATAACCTTAGTAATTAATCAATTTAGTAAGTAATTAATGGCTAATCACCATTAGTTAATAACCTAATATAAGTAGGTAATTAAAGTGACACACCTTACACTTGTACGTTGTTGCATGAACCTTTATATAGGTTACGACCTATATAAAGCCGTAATGCTGCCAATGTACAACTAACACGTACACACGCCGTTTCTACCTACACATGCAAGCAAGGATCTTGGCAAGATATGCAGTTCTTGAAGAATGAAAAAAAACCGCACTTGTCATGGTTTAGCATCCCTCTTTTACATCAAAAAGCCCTAGTGCTCGATGCATCACCCCTAATAGCCTCTCTTAAGATAATAAGATCTTCCTAAAGTAAAACCTAATGCATCATGCATAAAGTGTGTCCTTTGTCTTTTATCGGTGATCTATTGGTTCTTTTAGAGTTAATTGGATCTTGTGTGGTTCTTCTCGATCTTATTTCCTCTGCGGTAGTTTGTTTATACGGTACCTTTTTATACGCTAGCTTACGCGGGATTCGAGGAGGAGCCAGAGGATTCAAAAGAGATTCAGAAGACCCAAGCTTCAAGGGCGAGCTTCGACGAAGGACTTGAAGACATCGACCCCGACATACGAGTCAGAAGATACAAGCTTCTAGGAAGGACCTGAGGACCCGGAGTACGAGGACGTGAAGAAGAAGACTAATTAGTAAAGGCAAGCTCTACATCTCCTTGATCATGATTGAACCTACTGTTTTCGCAATGCACCTATAGAGCCTATTCTAGTAATATGCATTACTTGCTATTTTACTGATTGTGTAGCTATGGACCTACTTGCTTATTGATATTGATGTCTGTTGCTAGGGCGTTAATATCTGAATCCTTGTTTACCCCTTTGTTTACCTGTCACCTTGATAACCCTAGGATAGTTCCATCATTTCTATGATGGCACTTTTACCTTGCTACTAGAATGCTTAGGACCCCTGCAATGTATCTACATTGCTACACTTTACACACATATATGTTTTACAACTGTGTTAAATGAGTTTGGTGGTGTGTGTGATATATAATGGGTTTGGGAGTAGCACAACTGTGTTAGGTGATGATGTTGATGGTGGCGGTGATGATGGGATGGGTTGGATTGCGGGCAAGGCCACTAGTGAATGGATGTTAGTGTTATAGGCCCCCTAGTGTGGGATATGGTGCTTGTCCGGCCATATAAGGACCGGTTCTGACGCCCGTTAACATAATGATTCTCGTACAACCACGGAACCCCTATGGGAAGGACCTACCCTATCTTCCTGGTATTCTTGCAAATGCCATCTGGAGGCCAGTCGAGGCAACGAAAGCTCAGAAAAAGGACATAGGAAACGTACCTATGATCCGGCTCGCGGAACCCGCTATAGGTTACGGGAGTGCCGCCAGTCCTGGTATATGTTACAGGATCCTGCTATTTGTTACAGGAGCATGACGTTAAACTTGTTACTATGAGGATCTAAATTTAATTGGCACATGGTTTAATCTTCTTGCAGAAAGAAGCTGAAAAACTTCATCTCGAGGAGCAAACACTAGATGAACATATAAGGTAGCTGGTGAAGGTTTCAAAACTATTGAACACCGTCTTTATGCTACTATTTCGAATTAGAGTAGTGATATCAGCTATTTCTCCTTGCAGTGAAATCCGTGAAAAGTTGAAGCAGCTAACTGAAGACGAAAGCAATCAGAGGTATTTCTATCTTGTTGGTCTGTTGGGATGCTTGCATGCATTGTTTAACTGTTAATCGCATGGTAGTTTATTTTTTGTTATTCTTGTTTTAGGTGGCTGTATCTTACTGAAGATGATATCAAGGGACTGCACTGCTTTCAGGTTTGAAGAATTCAAAGAAACTTTATATTGTTATTTAGCAATGGTCATCCTATTTCTGTCTATTTAGGCTATATTTATACAGATCATAGTTATATATATTCAATTAATCCTGTTGTAAGCTCATATAGCCTTTGTCATTCTGCAGAACCAAATACTAATTGCAATAAAAGCACCTTATGGTACTTCTGTGGAAGTACCCGATCCTGATGTGGTAAGGAACCATTATTTAATGGCTGTTCATTTACTATATGTTGTATTTTTAGTTACTACTACTAACTGTTGCATACTTTTGTTTCATATGTTCCATCAGAAGGCTGGGAACTATTATCAAAGGAGATACAGAATAATAGTACGGAGTACAATGGGTCCAATTGATGTTTACTTAGTTAGGTAATGTTTAAACTCTTGAAGGTTGCAGCTTGTAAAGAAAATTGCCTGACTAACATCCTTGCTATGTTATTAGTAAATTTGAGGAGAAATCAGAGGCACAGCAGGGTGGTGTTGCAACACCAACAAGAAAGACAAATTCGGCAAAGCATGTGGCTGTAAAAGCCTCAAGAACAATAGAAGCTGGAGAAAGGAGTAGTACAAAGGAGGTGCTGCTTAATGCTCGACGTTTCCAGAAAACTACAGATCCTAAGGCTTCATATGATTTTCAAGCAGCGATGATGAAGATTAATCCTTCAGATGTTGATGTAAGTTTGATTAAAACTGGATTAAGTTTACCCTTTTGTATACATATTAATAGTATTCAAGGTGAGGCTATCCATAATCATATCAGTGAACTTAGAAAATCCAATCTAAACTTAAGATTATATCAAAGTTGGGGAAATATCAGGTGCACAAGATGTATTTGGTGCACATGTGCACAAACTCATTGAGAACCATTGGATTGCATCTAGACGTCTAAAATCATGGGTGGGAATTTCTATTTGATTAAGCAAATGTTTTTGGAAACACAATCTGCATTTATGGTTGCTAAAATCATAGCTGAGACTTTCCAAACCTCCAATAGTTCAGGCCATGAAGATTAGATCTTACGGTCTAAAAAGTTTGTGCACATGTGCACCTGATATGTCCTCATCAAAGTTTATATGGTTTTGAACTCCAATTCTTTTTCACAAGTGCCTTGATTTCCTTTTCACCCTTGCACTTTGGCATCATTGTTACTTGTGGACGATGCTTCTAGTTTGCCCTTACTGTAATTTTCCGCCTGACTCAGTGACTCATGATCCTACTATACTTTGCAGAGTGATGCGGACTACTGGCTTCTTACAGATGATGATGTTAGCATTACTGATATGTGGAGACCAACACGTATCCTTTAGAATGTATTCATGAGGTCTTGTTCAGATACCATCTAATCTACTATAAGTGCTTGCAGTCGCTGCATTGAAGTACTTAACATGTTATAAACAGCACAGGTGCAGTGGGATCAGATTGACCCCAGGGATTTTTCAGATGAAGATGTGAGCACCCCACGCGCACGCGACCAGCAGCCAGCTGCAGTGGGTGCACCTAAAGCTGTGGCCTCTAACTAGATATAACCCATACGTTTATACAGTGCTCTCGACCAATTAGGATTGGAGCACAGAAATTACGACCTTAACGTGAGGATGTTTTGGGACAAACCGAGGCCGTCTTTTGGATAGCAAATGTTCTTGTTGGGACTCCTTGAAAGCTTGCGGAAGGCAGACTTGCAGCAGTCAAGTTGTATCCTGGGGTTGACATTTTGCTGTGGAGTGGTGGTATATATTTTGGTAAATGATACAGTTGCAGGACAGTATTCCAGGTAAGTGTGTATATGGAAGGGCTGCCTGTTCAGGTGATCTTTCCAACTTAGGTAGGTTCATGGTTACGGCCATCTTGAAGAGTGCCTTAAAATGGTGCTCAATTTTGTGTAAGTATTATGTCTAGGCTGGTCAGATATGTAGGAATCACAGTTTGGTTACCATGACTCAATTTTGCACACTGATTAATTATTGTTCTATGTCATGCATCCTTTGCAGATTTTGTGCTGAACTTTGATGCATCTGAAATTCTGAATTATCATCCTCTAGTTTCAAATTCTCACCTCAAAACACCGATACACTAGAAACGCGTGTTTCAGAGAATTTTACACAGCAGCAGATTTTGGTAAATGATACGGTTGCAGGACAATGTTCCAGATAAGTGTATAGTCTACTGAAGGGCTGCCTAATCAGGTGATCTTTCCAACTTAGGTATTCAGGTGATCTTTCCAACTTAGGTAGGTCCATGGTTACGGCCATCTTGAAGAGTGCTTTGAAATGGTGCTCAATTTTGTGTAAGTATTATGCCTAGGCTGGTCAGATGCGTAGGAATCACAGTTCGCTACTATGACTCAATCTTTTGCAGACTGATTACTTACTGTTCTATGTCAAGCATCCTTTGCAAATTTTGTGCTGAACTTTGATGCATCTGAAATTCTGAATTATCATCCTCTAGTTTCAAATTCTCACCTCAAAACACGGATACACTAGAAACGTGTGTTTCAGAGAATTTTACAAATGCAGCAGCAGATTTTCCTGGTATCCCCCCTACAACACCACCTAGTATATGCATACACAGACTACAGTGAGTCGCCAAAACAAGCGCACAACGAAGTGCCTATACTGATTGCATCGATCAGCATCAGTCGCCCCCCTTCCTGATTTTGCCAATCCAGCTGGCCACCACCGGCGTGAGCGCCACCGTCGGCGGGAACCTGATCGGCGACGCCGCCTTGTGCGCGGCGTAGGCCAGCGCGAACGTCCCGACCTTCTCTCCGGTCTCGCCCGTCACGATCCCGACCTGCAAACGGACAGGAAGCATCCGTGACCTGCAATCAATCTATCGAAAGCGGGCGGGATTCGCGGCCAGCAAATTCAGTTCGGCAGCTTGGCTGGCTCACCTTGGCGAGCAGGTCCCGCACGTCGACGCCGGCGCTGATGAGTGCGTAGCAGAGGGCGAAGGAGATAAGCGAGAGCGTGATGGAGGTGGCCAGGTACGCGCCGCCGTACTTGGCGAGAAGCTCCTTGGCCTGGTCGGTCCGCGACTTCTTCCCCCCTTCGCCGCTTTCGCCCTCCTCCTCCTCCTTGGAGCTGAATATCTGCAGCAACGCATCGCGGGACTCATTCAGCTCACAATTGAGTGCATGGCGATTGGGACTAGTTGCTTTGCCGATGCTTTTAGCTTACTTTCCAGAGGCCGAACTCGAGGCCGTACTTCTCGGTGATCTCCTCGGCCGTCTTCACCTCCCCCTTCTTCTTCGTCTCTTGCACGGCCGAGACGACTACCGGGAGCCGCCGGCGCGGGGGGCGGAGAGCTCGGGGAAGGAGAAATCCACGCTGGTGCTGCGCCTGCAGCAACCGGTTGCGGCGGTGCCTGGCCGCGGGCGCGGCGACGCTGGGGAGGAGCACAGCCGTTGCCGCCATGGTTTGGGTGGAGCTGAAGGAGCAGAGGAAAGGAGGTGGGGACAGGACAAGATAGGAGAGAATCGGGAATTGGTTCCGTGCTGGTTCACGCTTGTGATGGACGGCTGAAATGCGTTTGGGCCTCGGCTGTTCTGGGCTTGTAAGGCTGATGTGGTCGGAGCCCATCTGCTGCAACGTGAGGCGGGAGCTGGGGACAAGTAGCCCATTGCTGTGCCATGAAGTACGGAGGTGCAACGGTTGGAGCATAGGACGACAGAGTATGCGACGACTATGCGAGGAAGAGGACAAGAGCCAAGAGGTATTACTTTTTTTCCGGAGGTATTACTGAATTGTGCTAAAAAAAGGAAAATATGTATTACTACAACGGGAATGAAATAGTTTGTGTCCTCGGCAGCTATAAGGAAGAACATTTTGGTACAGCACCAAACTCTCCCTGTCGTACAAGAGGATGCATGCTGCCGATTCCACGCCTCAACATTAGAAACCAATAATATTGCGATCATGTGCAGTTCCTTTTAATAATAACGTGCAGTTAAACATCGTCGGGATTAATATCATTTATCGGCAAGTTTTTTTTTTTGTGCTTGTGAGGAATTTTCATCCTGGTAGTCTTGTTTTTCGTTCTTGGTATTTTAAAAGTACATTATATATGCATCAACCAGTAATTGTTTCCGCCAAATTAATCTATATTATTGATGGAACTTTGAGCAACATTTGTGCATCACTGCATATCACAATGCAAATACAGCCACGCCATTTTCTGTTTTTCACCGTACTAAGGGTGTAGTGTCCCATGCACATGTAGAGTTCCTTGCTAGTGTCATTTATTCGTATAAGCCAGAGAACACCAGCAGCTTAAGTGACACGGGCTAACGTTAATCCATCAGATCTGCAGGCTCGGCAGCGTGTACTCTGCAAAATGGAAAACATCAAGAGGTCACTTGCAATGCCACAAAAATTCATATCATAATTAAACACTTTATTTCTTAGTAAAGAATTCATGTATTAACATGGTGCACTACTGCGCTGCCCGCACACACGTTACGTACCGCCGCACTTGTACCCGACGGGGCGGCCGGCGATGTTACAGCGCTTGGGGATGGTGATGGCCAGCTCCACCTTGATCCCGGCGTGCTTCACGGGGTCGGACAGAAGCATGGCGCAGAGGCAGTCGGGGGTCTGCCGCTTCCAGATGTCCCGCACCGCCGCGCAGCAGCTGCCCGACGGCGTCGCGTTCGGGTCTTCCACCGCCGGCGCGCACGGCGCGAGCTTCAGCGCCAGATGCTCCGGCCGCGACGCCCCGCACCCACCGGCGCCGGCCGCCGCCGCGCCAAGGTCGACCTCCGCGCTGGCGGCCAGGACCAGAGCAAGTAGGATGAGCGGTTTCACTGCCATTGCTGTGTGCGTAATTAAGCTTCTGACTTCGTCGTTGCTTGTTTAGTTCCCTCGTGCCGTATGTGCTTTGCTTGTTGCCTGAAACGGCTTACTCGCGGCACCCTATATAGTGTCCAGCATACTACCAGGAGACGCCTGCCATGATGGCATTCGACACAAATGGGATGAACACTAGGGACACTTGGCAATCCTAAATATTCCATCCAGTAGACTTCTGCAAGCTCAGCTTTCTAGTGCTAATGCATTCGAGCCAAAATCTTTGGCATGATAGAAGTTTGGTTCATGATTTTGTACCGATGTACAGCCTTCAAAATTGTAATTTTCGCCAAACAAAAGTTGCATCACGCCTTGTCTGCGCACGTGTAAGCACCTCCATCTACCTCTGACTTTCGAGCCATGCTTAATGGAGCAACCGCATTGTGGTGAAACCGCGAAAGAGGATGGCACGAAGGCCATGGCGCGGCACGTCGACACCCGGCACGAATTGGCGCTTTGGACAACGAAACCTGTAGTTTTCTTGGAGATAGTTGTGTTGGGCTAAAGCTGCATTTTGAAATTTTGATGCCCATCCCGATCTAGGGTGTCATGGAGCAACAAGTAGGTGCTTCTTTAATTTCTAAACTCATTTTTCTTTGGCTAGGCGCTCTATCTAGAAATCATGTGACCATATCCTTTGTTCTATGGGCATTTCGATGTGGTCACGCACCTTAAAAACAAAATATTTGGTCTGCCCCTGCTGAAGGCAGTGCACAATAGATGTTTGACAAAATAGAGTAAAGAAGTTTAGAAAGGCTCCAATGGGAGAGTGCAAATATTTATATGCCACCTAAAAAACCTTTAATACCTCACATATCATCGTTGTCTCAATGATAGGTGGGACCGGTTGTACCACTGACATGTAAGCCAAAATGACATACAAAGGGTTTTAATTTATGCCAGTGGCATAACAAATATTTTTTCCAATCTGATAGCTTAGACGTTCTATCTTAGTCAGAAAATCTGATTGTGCAGTAGAGAGCCCGTATGGAATTTATTTCTGCATAACGTAATAATATTGGTGTATGAAGAAAAATCGAAGTTAGAGAGTAAGAGAAAGCGAAATAAAAGAGGGCGATGTAGGAATCCTAGATCTTTTAAGAAGTTAGCTAATCAAAGGAGAAAAACAATTCATAGTGTTAACCGTCGTGATGGGAGTTGTTGTGGACTCCTTCTTCCGGAAGCATTACCAACGTCGCAAGAAGTCCCAGGAGATTACTAGTGGCTAGTTGATTGCAATTCGGTTTGTTAGCGTGGCTGGTTAGGATAGGATTGTTAGTCGGCAAGTTGTGTTAAGTCGTGGTCTGTTAGGATTGTGTGTCAGCTCTATATATCTGAGCCAAGTTTCGTCAATTAGGGGGGAGGCAGAAGCAGTACCAAAACTCAGAGCCTCAAGGAGGGCGAGTTGGCTACTTCTCTCTGCGTTTTTCAGCTGTAATCTCGTCGAGTTGTTTGAATAAATCCAGCCATATCAATTTGGTATCAGAGACTTGATCTTCCGACCTGTGTTGCCATCACCGATCGCTTCCAGCATGGTGGACGGCGACAAGTCCGCCGCCGTCGACACCGAAGACGGCAAGGCGCTCGTCACCGTCGCTGATTTGGAGACAATCGTCGGCAAGATGGTTGCCAAGATCAACGAGCTCGGCGCCAAAATCGACTCCGAGTCCGCGGCGCACAAGCAAGAATCCGCACGTCTAGCGGCGTCCATCCAGAACGTCCAGACTCAAGTCCTCGAGAAGCAAGGCAAGTTCGAGGGCTCGTCCGGCGAGTCACACGTCGCGCCGCCGCCGCCGTCGATCGTTCACAAGCTCCGCTTTCCCAAGTACGATGGCGTCGACGATCCGCTGAGCTGGTTGCACAAGTGTGAACAATACTTTCGCTCCCAGAACACGCCGGAGAATCAGAAGGTTTGGACTGCCTCCTTCTACCTTGAGGGCGCAGCCAGCCAATGGTACTATCGCGTCGAGAAGAACCGCGGCAGCGCGCCGCCATGGCCAGAATTCGTCGACGGGGTCAATAAACGCTTCGGGCCCCCCGTCCGCAGCAACTCCCTCGGCGAACTCACTCACCTCCGCCGCACGGGTACGGTCGCAGAGTACCAGGATCAATTCTTGAAGCTGCTGGCTCGTTGTGACATCACGGAGCGTCAACAAATCGACATCTTCATGGCCGGTCTCCGGAATCCAATGCGCACAGACGTTGAGATGCAGCGCCCGGAGACACTAGAGGACGCCATGGCTCTCGCGCGGGCGTTCGAACGACGTTCTCAGCTCGACGAGGACGCGTCACGCCCGGCCCTTGCGCACGCGGCGTGCACAACATCGCGCCCCACGGCCGCGACCTCCCTGCCGCAGAAGAACCAGCAGGCGGCACCAGCGGCAACATCGAAGCCGACCCCGCCCGACGCGAAGGACAACAATGGCGGCGCCCGTTTCGTGCGTCTGTCGCCGGACGAGATGGCACGACGGCGCCTTGAGGGATTATGCTTCAATTGCCCTGAGAAGTTTTCCCGGGAACACATTCCGCTGTGCACCAAAAAGGGTATATACTATCTGGCCATACAGGATAATGCTGAGATTGACGAAGCACTCTTGGAGGAAGACATGCAGATTTCTATGTGTGCACTCACAGGGATTAAGTCTGATGCCACATTGCAGCTCGACACCCAGGTACAGGGTGCGCCCTTAGTTGCTTTGGTGGATTCCGGTTCGACGAACTGCTTCCTATCCGTCGATGCAGCGCAGCGTTTGGGCCTGCAACCATCGTCGCGTCCCGGCCTCACGGTGGGGGTCGCCAATGGCGAACGTGTTCCGGCCTCTGGAGTGTGCAAGGGCATCGGCATCACCATCAACGGGGAGTTGTTCATCATCGACTTGTACGTCATACCGCTCGGCGGCTTTGAGCTAGTCCTCGGCTGTGATTGGCTGCGGACATTGGGTCCGATTCTTTGGAACTTTGAGCGTGGCACCATGGCATTTTGGCACGGCGGCCGTCGCATCAAGCTCACGGGTACCACGGCGACTTCACGTCCTCATCTTGCTGCCATCAACATGAACGAGTACATGCAGCTGCTGCTCCACGAATTCGCCGACCTCTTCACGCCACCAACGGGACTGCCGCCACAACGTGCCTTCGACCACCGGATTCACCTGCTTCCGGGAACGGAGCCTGTCGCAGTGCGTCCCTACCGCTATGCCCATTTACTCAAGGATGAGCTTGAGGCGCAGTGTACTGCCATGTTGGAGCAGGGCATCATTCGTCCAAGTACTTCAGCGTTCTCGTCGCCTGTACTGCTGGTTCGCAAGAAGGACGGTTCGTGGAGGTTTTGCGTCGACTACCGGGCCCTGAACATGAAGACGGTTCGGGACAAATTCCCGATTCCGGTTGTCGAGGAGCTCCTCGACGAGCTGAAAGGCGCACGGTTCTTCACCAAGCTGGATTTGAGGAGTGGCTACCACCAAGTCCGTATGCACCCGGATGATGTGGAGAAGACGGCGTTCCGCACCCACCACGGCCATTTCGAGTTCCTGGTCATGCCATTCGGCTTGACGAACGCGCCATCCACGTTCCAGGCATTGATGAACGAGGTTCTTCGTCCCTTTCTCCGTCGTTGTGTTCTGGTATTTTTCGACGATATTTTGATCTACAGCAGGTCGTGGTCGGAGCATCTCCAACATGTTCGTGCGGTGTTCACTGTATTGCGTGATCATGGACTAGTGCTGAAGCAATCCAAGTGTGTGTTCGGTGAACAAAGCATGCACTATCTCGGACATGTCATCTCCAACGGCGCCGTGTCCATAGACGCCGACAAGGTTGCGGCAGTGCAGGCCTGGCCACTGCCACGGTCACTGAAGGCGCTGCGCGGGTTCCTCGGTCTAGCCGGGTACTATCGCCGCTTCATCAACAACTACGGCTTGATTGCAGCACCATTAACGGCATTGTTGAAGAAGGACGCATTCCTTTGGTCGCAGGCAGCGACGGAGGCGTTCCAAGACCTCAAGCGTGCGCTGACAACAGGACCGGTCTTGCAGCTCCCTGATTTTGACAAGATGTTCATCGTGGACTGTGATGCTTCTGGCTCCGGGTTTGGTGCAGTGCTACATCAAGGCCAGGGACCTATTGCGTTCTTCAGTAAGACAGTAGCTCCTCAACATGCCAAATTGGCTGCATATGAGAGGGAACTCATTGGGTTAGTGCACGCTGTACGACATTGGCGGCCTTATCTTTGGGTGCGGGAGTTCATTGTCTGCACTGACCATTGCAGCTTGAAGCATCTCCTTGATCAGCGGTTGTCCACAATTCCTCAACATACTTGGGTGAGCAAGCTCTTTGGTTATAGCTTTCAAGTTGAGTACAAGCCGGGCAAACAAAATGCAGCAGCGGATGCTCTGTCACGACGGGATGAGAATGAGCTGGGTGTTCGTGTGCACGCAATTTCGCATCCTGAGTTTGAATTGTTTGAAGAATTTCGGACAGAGTCCCAAGGGCTGCCTGAGGTGATTAAAAAAAAGAAGGAAATTGCAGACGGCACGGCAGGTGATGCGTGGACAGTGGTTGATGGCCTTGTTCTGCACCGAGGGCGGATTTTTGTGCCGGAGTCATCCACGCTCTGGCCGCAGTTGCTTGATCAAGCTCATGGCATCGGCCACGAGGGCGTCCAGAAAACGCTTCAGCGGCTGCGTGCGTCATTCTTCAGTCCTAATGCCTCTCAGCGCGTGCGTGCTCATGTCAAAGGTTGCATAGTTTGTCAACGGAATAAGACTGAACATTTGCATCCAGCCGGGTTGCTCCAGCCCCTTGATGTTCCCATGACAGTCTGGAGCGACATTGCAATGGATTTCGTGGAAGGTTTTCCAAAGGTGGGTGGCAAATCCGTGGTTCTGACTGTTGTTGACCGGTTTTCCAAAATGGCGCATTTCATTCCTCTTGGGCATCCATATTCAGCTCTCACGGTGGCCAAGGCATTCTTCGACACTGTTGTCAAGCTTCATGGTTTTCCTTGTTCGATCGTAAGTGACCGTGATGCTGTCTTCACCAGTAACCTGTGGCAGGAGCTTTTCACATTATCCGGCATTAAGCTCCGCATGAGTTCTGCGTTTCGGCCTCAAACTGATGGGCAGTCCGAGGTGACTAATCGTGTTCTGGGTGTTTATTTGAGATGTTTGGCAGGAGATAGGCCACGGAGTTGGCTGCGCTGGTTGCCATGGGCAGAGTATTGCTACAACACATCATTTCAATCTGCTCTCAAGACAACGCCGTTCCGTGTTGTGTTTGGCCGTGATCCGCCCACCCTCATGACATATCAGCCCGGTCTCGCAAAGGTAGTAGCAGTTGATCAGCAGCTATTGCAACGTGATGAGTTCCTTGCTGAGATTCGCGAAAGACTTCTTCAATCTCAAGATTACATGAAGCTCGTGCATGACAAGAAGCATCGAGATGTGGAGTTTCAGGTGGGCGAATGGGCATGGTTACGTTTACATAATCGTTCTGCTGCAGGTATCACTAATCACGCCAACACCAAGCTAGCACCTCGATTTTATGGGCCCTTTGAAGTGGTGGAGCGCATTGGCAGTGTTGCATATCGTCTGCGTCTTCCGGCCAAAGCGAAGATTCATGATGTCTTCCATGTGGTCTAGCTCAAGAAATATCAGGGTGATCCTCCAGTTGAAGTAGTGCCGTTGCCGCACATTGTTCATGGTCGAGCTGTTCCAACTCCTGCCAAAGTAGTGCGTGTCAAGCCAAATCGTGTGAGCTGGGATTTGTTGGTTCAGTGGACAGGCCGGAGTGCTGCTGAAGCTACATGGGAATCATTGGAGCAATTCAAAGAGCGCTATCCAGATTTCAAGCTCGAGGACGAGCTTTTTGGTCAGGAGGGGGGAAGTGTTGTGGACTCCTTCTTCCGGAAGCATTACCAACGTCGCAAGAAGTCCCAGGAGATTACTAGTGGCTAGTTGATTGCAATTCGGTTTGTTAGCGTGGCTGGTTAGGATAGGATTGTTAGTCGGCAAGTTGTGTTAAGTCGTGGTCTGTTAGGATTGTGTGTCAGCTCTATATATCTGAGCCAAGTTTCGTCAATTAGGGGGGAGGCAGAAGCAGTACCAAAACTCAGAGCCTCAAGGAGGGCGAGTTGGCTACTTCTCTCTGCGTTTTTCAGCTGTAATCTCGTCGAGTTGTTTGAATAAATCCAGCCATATCAGGGGTGCATATACTATTGAAGATATTTTAAAAGTAGCCACGGACTACTTCAGAGATCCTTCAAAATTCTAGCCTAAACCAAATATAGACATCGCTGAAGACTAACTCTTCGTGGAGGAGAAAGTTTCTATAGAGTAAAATAATTCTCTCAACCGAAACTTCCTTTATTACAGAACAAAGTTTGGCTTTAATGAGTTCACAAAAAAAAAAGCTTGCCTTTAATGTTTTATCAAAACGTTATGTGGTATATTCACTCGCAAAAAGAAAGTTATGTGATATTACCAATGTTTTAAATAGCGGGCTAAGAGGTTTAGTGGCATGTCTTTAAAACAGCTAATAACGGAGCTAAATCGGGCTATAACGGGAGATAGCGGTTAATTTGTACATGAACACAAATAGCGGTACACTGCCTAAAAAAGCTATAGCGGGCTTTAGTGGCAGCTATAGCGGGAGATTTAAAACCTTGGATATTACTAAACATGGTTTTCATAATATCAAGATAGATATATACAAGATTACATTTGCTCCGGCCACTGTTATTCCTAAAGAAAAAGAATGTTTGAACTATATGTGCCCAAGTTGTTTAGATCAAATCATTTGTTAATAAATTATGACCAATATAAGGCCCATTATAAGGTAATCGGTAATAATGAAACTAGTTTTATCAAAGACAGATATATATTGGAGATTGTAGTCACAACTCTAAAAGTTATTCGTAATTTATATTGTAAAAATTGTAGAAAGTTATGTATTTATGTTAGATTAGGGAAAAAAATCGCAAACCAAAATAAATTAAAAAATAAATTTCTTCTTTGTTGGATTTGGAGGCTTGATGTTGGGTGAGTTGGTCATGCCGAGAAAAAAAGCCAAGCTGCTCTAAAATTGTAGACAAAGATGATTTTACGGCATGAGACACCGTACATCGGCATGAAGTCTAGCGGCGAGATCAACGTGTTACCGCCACAAGAAACAACGAGCTGGCGCAATAGAGTCCGAGGTGACAATGCCGCTTCGACGTGCCGACAATGGCGAGGCATTCGACTAGGAAGACCCTCGGTGCTCGCATCTTAGTAGATCTTGTTAAGCCTAAATCAAACTTGTTGAGCCCAAATGTGCTTCTCACATCTTAGTAGATCTTCACAAATACAAATTAGCTCTGTTCGGCGTATGTTTGACCATCATAGCTTAATCCAAAGTAGAGAAGAAGCATGTCATGCAAGTGAGGCAAAGCAAGTGTGGTGGTCCAACTAGCATTGTGATTACGCACAATTAATGATTCTTTAAAATTGCAAGATTGTACTAAAAAAGTAAACCACATTACTTATTATGTCGTTATAATTTAATTAAACTATCTAACAAAATAGAATGCATTATAGTTAAATCTAGCCACACTTCTTTTTTACCGTTATTATTTTGTGATTTTAATTTGTAATGATAAATCAAGATATATAACTGTCTGGTGATTTGTTTTGCAGTCCTTGGAAAGTTGAATATACCAAATTATTCTAGAACCAAACCAGTAAACACAATTTTGATCAAAATAACATTGTATATATACTCCTACATATATACTCACGGTGCAATTGGACAAGTGTCCACTGGCCTCTCTTTTAGTCTTTAGATCATCATCTGCTAGATTTAGAGACTAATTCATGTCGTAACTATCGGAACGAATGTGGGGATCAATCTTACTTCTCCGCTAATGATATATAACACATGCATTTGTCCAATGCTCCCAAAAACCAAAACCGCATCCTCATGAGGATAAAAAGGTAAAATTGATTATAAGAATGACTGTTACGAATTCCACAAAGATTAAGAGTTCAACAAACATGATGCATGCTTTCATAAGAAAAAATGCCGTGAAAGGGCTTCTAGCCTAGTGGTTAGCATGTCTCTAAATTGATTGTTACTCGTCGATGAAACAAGCTTTATTTTTTTGGAGAATGCATGACCACAGGTCCACAACTCAGGAGAGCCCTGAGTATTAGTACATTTCTAGTGACACACTCATCGCACTACAGTCCCCCATGGAGATATAGCACTTGCAGTTCCCGTTTATTGGCAACGACACACATACACACACATCTACTACAACACGTATACACGACGACCTCGTACTCCCGTGGTACTCCGTACTCCGACAGTTCATGCAACAGCTCTGAAGTCCTCACCGCTCATGGCAGAGTGTAATCTGTAAGGAAGAACAAGACAACCATCACACACAGGTAAAACTAACTCATGCATTCTGCTCACACTAGCTAACGACGGACAGCTCGATCGATGAAAACGATTCGGCATTAGTAAGAAGCAGGGAAGAACAAAGGTTAATTACCTCCGCACTTGTAGCCGACGGGGCGGTCGGCGATGTTGCAGCGCTTGGGGATGGTGATGGCGACCTCGGGCTTGATCCCGGAGCTCTTGGCGGTCTTGGACAGCATGACGGCGCACAGGCACTGCGGGCTCTGCTTCCCGATGGTGCGCACCGCCGTGCAGCACGCGTTGGACGGCGCCGACTTGGGGTCCTGCGCTGCCGACGCGCACGGCGCCAGCTTCAGCGCCATCCTGTCCGGCGGCGTCGCCCCGCACTCCCCCGCGCCGTGCACCGCCGCGGCGGCCGCGGCCAGGGCCACGAGCAGCACCAGGAGACCCTTGTTCATCATGTCGTCGGTGCTGATCACTTCACTGGCTAGTGTGGCTACTCGTGTGTGCTTTGATGTGTGTGAGTCGTGTGGTTTGTGTGGCTTCATCGCTGCTCCTTATATAGCGGCGCCGAGCGTGTAATGTATGTGTGGCGACGAGCAACCGAGCTCATGATGGCCGGAGACGATCGGTGGAGCGAGCACTAGGGCGCACCGGGCCGTGGCATGGCAGCGCGCGGCGTGTCGTCCAGTCACGTCGCGCAAGCGCGGCCACGCAGCTCAGTGCGCGACGGTGGGTAGCCGTCGCGCCGGGCCACACCTGCAGCTTTGTGGCGACAAGAACAGTGTCTGAACGCCCATGGGCATTGTTACGGGGCGCCGCGCGCGCGCGGCACGTCGGCGAGCCCATCGGCATGCGCACGCAGCCGCTTTGGGAGCTTCAAATCGGAAAGCTTTGTGAATGAAATGGAGATATGATCCGGTGGTTTCAGTGGACGGCACACCATGTGGTGTTGTCAAAAGGTGCTGCTGCCGAGCTTATTCTGGCGAAGAAAACTAACGGGCGTTTGTTTGCTGCTTTGTGGTGTCGGTGGTGGTGTCATCATTTGCTTAAGGGTGTATTTCCACAGATGGATTGATGGAGAGCTGTCATCTAGCGAGATAGAAAGTGTATCTCTGCATTGTCACTTGTGTATCAGTCACTGATTAAAACAGAGTGGACGGACGATTTAGTAAACTCAAACAGCTGGTTAGAAGTGGCAGGTGCGCAAGCAAAATGGCTTCTTTTAGAATCAAGGCTCAGCTCAGTGTATTAGCTACGTGCCTCAAAGGAAACGTGATTAAGTTACACAGATGGCATTTTTAGCGAGTAGACAAGTGTTTCCTGTATGGTGACACTTAGGCGTTGTCATGCTAAATGATGAGTGTATAAGATAAAATAAGATTATTTATTTATTTATTTTTAGTATACAATAAGAACACAAAAATTCACAACTTCAATTTCATGGGTTTTATTTTTTTATTTTAAATTTTTTGAGGGGAAAAAGGAAAGACAGAGATACAGGAGGAGCTGTGATGTGTATAGGCCGCCACGGCAGCCACAAATTACCACTGGGCCCAAATTTTCTAGAGAAAAAGAAATCACATGAAGATTGTGCAGGTGGTAAAGCGTTTGAATCAAGGCTTTAGAGCGTGGAATACAAAACACTTACTCAAACTTGTTGAGTTTTATCCTATGGATTTACCAACAGATGATTTACACAAGAGTTTAGTTTTGAGTTGAAGCTTTATATTCGTGAAACTCATACAAATAAAAGGTTTAGAACGATAAAAAATATAGAGAAGTCCATATATCCCTTATGTTTACAAGCTTCTCAGATTGTTTTTAGTTCTCCCTATTGCAACTGCAATTGGAGAAGGTCTATTCGGCCATGAGTTATGTGGAAAATAAGATATAAAAAATATAATGGAGATCTGTTGAACGACTGCCTGATTATCTTTATTGAGTGGGAGTTTTTCAAACAAGTTACATATGATGTGATAGAGAGCTTCCAATCCATGGAGGAGGGTGTAATTAAATTGTGTACTGAACTAGGTATTGTGTACTCTCCAAATAATTTCATTTTATTTTTAATTTGAACAATATGTATTATATTATGAAGTTTGGTACTGTTCATTATTTGCACTACAATTTTTTTTGTCACTGCCATTATTTTTTACGGTGGCTAAAATATGAATGCCTAGCCGAGAAATCTAAGCTCCGCCAATGACAGTATGGCTACAGAAAGAGTCTCAGCCGTAACTAAAAATTAATTAAATCTCTGGGAAGTTCCATTTAGCAAGGTGCATCATGCCACCGTTACAACAGGGAGTAATCCACAACACATAGGACACGAGAAATGGCAGTGGCATTTGGGGACGTAGATTACGTATTCAGAATTACAGATGCCTAGTACAACACAGGACAACAACAAGAGACGAGCAAAACTGCACGAGCAATTGTTTTATCCAAATTGCGCCCGTTGATTCCCTTCCAAACTACGCCTTGGATCCATCAGCGGCAGGGCCGTCACGGGCGGCGGCGACGCCGCACCCCCCGCGCGCGGCGGCGGTGGCGGCGGCCGGGTGCACCCTGCTCCGCGCGAGGAGGAAGCCGAGCGCGTGTCCGGCGACGGCGGCGAGGAGCACGCCGACGTTGAAGGACATGACGGCCAGCATGACGAGGTACGCCATCCCCATCCTGGCCGCGTGCGCCGCCGTCAGCAGCGCCGCTGACGACGCCGGCACGTCCCCCCCGCGGCCGCCGCCGCCGCCGCGCCGGGCCACGCAGCGCGACACGGCGGCCAGCGCCTCGGCCAGCGTGGCGAGTGCGCACACGAAGAGGAGGCAGAGCACGTACGCCCCCGCGCCGCGCTCGCCCGGCCACCCCGGGAACAGCACCACCGCGCGGTCGCTCCAGAACAAGGACGCGTGCATCATCGACGACGCGTGCCCGGCTTCGGCCGCCGCCGCAGAAGATTTACCACTCGTCTGGTGGCCGCCGTGCGGCGGCGCCATCGCCATCGGTCCCATGCCCTTCATCGCTGGTTGGCTGGCTCCTGCTGATGCTCCTCCGCTTCTCTGGCTACTCCTACTACCTGAGCGAATGAGTGAGACTGTGTGGCCAGCTCGTTCGAGCACAGAACGAAAGTGACAGAACGGAACGCGAGCAAGCACGTGACGCGATATATAGCTTAAGCTTGTGACTAGTGGGCGCGGAAACGGACTTACTGGAATCAGGGGAATCGCGGGGCAGCAGCGGCGGGCGAACAGCGAAGCGGGTTTTGGCCTGGGCGGTGGCGTCCGCCTCGTTCCCGTGACTCAACAACAACTGGGAAGGGAGGGCCCCGGCAGCGGCAGCGGCGCGGTGCTGTAATCTGTTGACGCCTCAGGAGTGGCAACTGGCAAGCGCGCGAGCGGCCAGGAACGGAGCCGATAGTGTATCTATCTATCGGTGCCACTCGCGCTGGAGTGCGTGTAGGTGCTTCCCTACACGTCAGTGGCACGTGTGCGAAACTGCGAGGTATGGAATCTCACGGTGGCAGTCACACAGCAGAGTATTTTGAATGCAAGAAGCAGACATTTTGCAGTGCCTCGGGGTAAGTCCTCCGGCATCTTTTGAATGCCGCCATTAACTTTTTTTTTTTTTTGAGCACAAAATGCCGCCATTAACTGCGCATTGCTGTGCGTGCGTGTCCAGCTGAAGCCTCACGTGGGCGTGACCTAGCTGATCACAGCCCACCAAGCTCTACAGCAACGGAAAAGCCTGTTATGATCAAGGGAAACATAGGCCCACTTCATTGTTAGTACCCGGTACTGTTTCGGCTTTCGGCCCAGTAAAAACAATGTAGGACCACGGAAAAGGCCCTGATCAGTCATCAGGCCCATGCCAAACGCGTTCATCCTCCTGCTACGTCGCGGAGACGCCGCATATGATTTGTATCCTAACAACCTTCCAATCAGAATCAGAACACGAATCACAACCGCTTCAACAAGATTCTCGTCCGGCCGCCGCCTCTCGCGCCGCCTCTCTCCCGCGATGGGGTCCGTGCCAATCTACTACTACCAGCCTCTCCTCCAGAGCCCGACCGACGACGATGACACCGACGAACGCCGCCCCTCCGTCCGGCGCGGTCGCATCGGCCGCTCGGCAAGCGCGCGGCGGCTCAGCTCGTGCGAGGAGGACAAGCTCGCCGCCGGCGGCAGCGTCCGTCGCGGCGATCGCGGGAGCGGATCAGTCGGCGGCGGCGGCGGCCGCCGCAATGGCGATCACCGGACAGCCGGCGACGACAGCGCGTGGTTCAAGCGGTGCCAGACGGCGCCGGGCTACGTGAGCTTCGAGGACGTCATCGGCGGGGACGGACGGCGGCCGCCGGACCACGCTCCCGGAATCGTCATCAGCGACCCGCTCGTGAGGACGGCGTCGCAGCTGTACGCGCGCGAGACGGCGACGTCGACGACACACCACCAGCCGCGCCACCTTCGCCGGTCGCCGGGGCCGCTCGGGACGCGCCGCGGCGGCCCCATGTACCGGCTCGTCAAGAAGTACGTGAGCCCGTGCCTCGGCTTCCTCGCGGCCGCATTCTTCTGCGGTTCCGCTGATGCCTCGGCTACCAGCCCAATCGTCTCGTGATCGCCACGTCAACCCAACGCGATCGAACCGAGCTGTGCCCACGGTAGTCAGCCAGGGTTTGATCCGTTCTTTGGACGATATTGACTAATTGTATCAGGTTGGTATAATTAGTAGCAAAACTTAATGCCTAATTGGACAATTACGTGATTTTATTAGATCTAGGATTGCCCTGTGAAATTTGTTTTCGTTTAATGTAAATATATTATTCCCTCTGTTACTATGCAGTTCGAATCAACATTTTCTTGTATATATACATCAAAAAGTGAATCTTGTTACATTGTGAACAATGCACTCGCTCCACTCTTTTTTTCTTGGCGTTCAAACAAAGTTTTTACTTCAAATTTGAACGATTCTTGTCTTAATGTCATCCAAAAAAAAAGGAGGAAGTGGTAGCTAGTTTACGTATATTTTATGAAATACATATGTATATAGATTATATTTTATGAGATATCTTAAGAAAGAGATATTAACATACGACGCAAAAGCTTTTTCAAGAACTTCCAGGCCCAATTTATGGAAGGTTAGTAGTTTGTGCCACGCAAAGCTATGCATAGGTTGGCGTTGACATTGTTTGTCAGTACCTGTGTACTCCGTAGTGGAGTATATAGTACATGCCAGTCTGACTATGAGTGTCAAGCTCTAGTGGATCCCAACAGGTACTTACCCATAGTGATCTATGAGCCTCTTTGTGAAGGGCTCTCGCTCGCGCTCAATGGATCTACTCCCTCCGTTCAGAAATAGATGTCACTGTTGACTTTTAGACATCACGTTTGACTGTTCGTCTTATTCAAATTTTTTACATAAATTTTATTTATTTTTTTACAACTTAGTTTATCATTAGATATATTTTAATCGTGACAGATTTGTTTTTATATTTGAGCAAATTTTTTGAATAAGACGAATGGTCAAATGTGATATCTGAAAGTCAACAGTGACATCTATTTCTGAACGGAGGGAGTAACTTCTAAGGTACATTGTGGATTGATGATAGAGCATTTCTGGCTGTGAGGCAATGGGAGTCACCGACGTTAGGTCTCTACATGATCACTTGTGATTATGTGGCTTGAAGTTGCAAAGACAAGATCACGTGTGATTTTTTTTTTTTTTTGAGGGCAATCACGTGTGATTATGTGGCTTGAAGTTGTTGTTGCAGCTCCGATACAACTCCAAACAATTGCTGGTGGAAGTTGTAGGATTTTGAGTTTGTTTCGGTCATTGTATGGACCATTCACTACGGGAAACCGGTTCTTTGCCGGGTGCCCGAGGCTTTGCCGAGAGCAAATCGTCGGGCACTCGGCAAACAACCAGTTTGCCGAGAGCCACTCTCGGCAAAGGTGGAGCACTCGGCGCCGTCACTCGTACCGAGAGCCAACCTTGGGCAAAGGTTAACACTCTGCAAAAAAAATTTGTTTGCCGAGAGCCCTAGCCAGGACACTCGGCAAACCCCCCTGACGGCCGTTTGGGGCCGTTACCCTCCCCGGGCTTTGCCGAAGGTCTTCGGGGTTCTCGGCAAAGGGTTTGCCGAGTACCCGCATTTTGACTCTCGGCAAACCCCTCTTTGCCGACTGGATTTTGCCGAGAGGGGTTTGCCGAGAGTTACACTCGGCAAACCCTTTGCCGAGAGCTTAAGGGGCTTTGCCGAGTGTCCCCTGCACTCGGCAAACTCCCTGTTTCCCGTAGTGATTCTTTTTTCCTATAATACAAAGATACATAGCTAGTCTGCGTGTTCGAGAGAAAAAAAAAGTTTGTTTCGGTTTCATGTGAAGGGAGTCCGAGAGATAGACTAATTTTAATCACTTGTTTTGTTAGGCTTCCACCAAAACGGCTCCCACACCGTAGCTGGCTTCTTCACGGATGGCAGTTCAATTTAGGGCCTGGCTTCTCCGGCTCTTATAGGAGCAGGTTTTGAACACGGAGAAAGCCAGAGCCGGACCCCAGCCTAACGGGCTCGGGAGACAAAAGGGCTCCAGCTTCTCGCTTTAGCGGCAACACAGTGAGGAGCCAGGCCAAACATGAACTAGTTAACTGTTTGCTGGAGAGGAAGGGGAAAAACGAATGACAAGCATTAGATGACCATCCAATAGTTCAGATTGACAGCTGAGAGACCACTGGATTTGATAATTAGATCGCCCAATTAAATGTACTGTGAGATCAAGTCCTGTACTATAAATTTTCCCCATATGTTGGGTCCAGCATGTTCGCTTCACTGTTTTGCAGCGGCTGTTTTGCAGCAGCTACAGTGTTCGCAGTTATTTCTTCTGCAGCAGCTACATGTTCGCAATTATTTCTTCTGCAGCAGCTACAGTAAAACGGCTGCTTCAGGCTGCATATCTCCTTCACAGTAACGTTTGATCCTACCCCAAGTCTATGCGAGTGATCCTACCCAAGTCTACTGCGAGTAATCCTTTCAGTTTCTGTACACATCCTGTACATATCCTCTGCCACCTGTCTGCTAGTAACCACCGCGTGGCCGACGGTGCCTCGCCGCGTCCCTCCGGTCGCCGCCGACGCCGTAGTCCTCGACGAAGCTCGGCCTCTCCGTCCGGTCACCTCGGAAAGAGAAGAAACTCTGCGCCAACAGAAAACAGTTGAAACATGTAAACATCCGAGAAACTGTTAACCACCGAGACAGAGTTCCAAAACCGGTGTCAGCACTAACATACCCTTGTTCTTGAGCCTCTGGACGCCTGCGACCGGACGTAGTCGAGCGCCCGGATGAAGAGGTCGTATCCCCGCTCGGTGAAGTTCTTGAGGTAGAAGACAAGGATGTCGCCGGCGTTGGCGCGCAGGTACTGCAGCCTCGCCTCGATGCTGGGCTGGTACTGCATCACCAGCGGCTGGAGGAAAGTCTCATACACGATGTCTGTTCCCTGGTTCAGACAGAGCACAACAAATACTCGTTCAGACATTGATCACTACAGTATATTGCAGGTATTGATAGCCACAGCTTTTGTGTTGCTGCACTACAGTAATTGTTGTGCATGTGTTCAAGTCTGCATACCCTTGTCTTGGGGTACCACAGGTACACTAGGAAGGCAAGCTTGAGCTCGTAGTACATTGGTATCCTGCGATCGAAATGAAGGTAATTTGTCAGTCAGTAGCTTTACTGAAGGAATATCTTTCACCAAAAACATTTCTGCGGGAACATGAATTATGATTGGAGCTTTGGTGATTACTTAGAAATCAGAGCGCCAGCAATTTCGTCGAACATAACCAGGATGACTAGAATGATCCTGCAAAAGGTTGCTGAAACAGGTCAAACTTGCAGGACCAAGATATGTAAACAGAGGATGAGAGGCTAGTTTTCCAGTTTATCACAACGACGAGTCAACACGAAGTTTTCTAGTAGTATGAACTTATAACGCAAATAAAAATTTGCTACCGAATTCCACAACAATTTAATTAATCATAACTCAAATTTTATACACCTTTTTTTTATGAAAAAAATTATTCACCTGTCAGTACCGAGATAAAAGTCACTCAAAAGACAATCCCCTTTCTTGGTCTGACAAGACCTTCGCTACAGCCTAGATCCAATTCTGTCTACTGCTGCCACTATGAACAGCAAGATAACCAGATCTCAGACAGCTGAACGGATCAATTATGCAGAAATAAAGGTGTTTGGATCATTACCAGTACTCGCACCAGAACCGGAGCTGATCGGCCCTGCCGGGCCGCTGTTCGATCGACTTGAAGCACTCCAGCGCCGGCATCGCATAGCCGAAGAGCAGTCTGCAGCCAAACAGCAAGCAGGTGAGCCAGGCGCCAGGCAGGCACAGCAGATTTCCTTCTTCCTCATCTCCTCCAAGAAACAGAGACCAAACGCAAGCGGAGGCGCCCCCACGGCATCGCAAAATTCCACCAAAATTGCAGGCGAGAGGGAAATCACAAGGATGGAGGCGGTACTTACGTGAGGAATTTCGTCAGCAATTCGGTCGACATCCTGGGCCAGCGTCGAATTCTCGAGCGGGGGAGGGGGCGCCAAGGCCTATCTGAGTTCTTGGACGAACAAGAAGATGGCCTAACCGCCTAGGCCCAGTGATTTGTTTGGTGGCTTGACTTGCTTAATTGACAAGTTTCAGACAACGAGACGAGAAAGCAGGTAGTTAGCTAAACTGCTCGGGCATGATCTCTTGGAGATTACGGCTTTGACCCTCCTCAGGTTCAGAAACTCCAGGTGTATTTGGTGGTCTATGACGGGTGGGTCATCAGAGTATCAGATTGGGAAAAGGAGTTGTTATGGCACATGATGGACTGGACCGAGGAAGAATTTGTGAATATACTAAAACGAAAAGTGAATTGGGAATATAAGCTTGAAAAGGGAGCTTAGTAATTTAGGCCTAATTGGTGGCTTGGTGCCATTTGGTGTGATGTGACATAAAAGTAAACCACCTAAACTGACAGTGAGGTCAGAATTATTGAAGGGTGGGAAGAATCATGGAGAGATAGTGTTAGTATCTCCTCTTTGACGGTATGAAGACATTTTAGTTCTGTGAAAATAACTTCAGATTGGAGCTCATTTTAACATGTGAACCATGATTTCCACAAATTGTCAATTTTTCCTGCTTTCTAAGCACTTTATCAAATTCACGCCAATGCTCTCCACGCCAAGACCGTGGCTGTCTCGTGGCGGCCACAGAAATACCGGCCGCTACTTGGTTGCATGCCCAAAGCCGTGGCCGCCACTCATATGCAGGCTATTTCTTGCCACAAAGTGCGACGGCAAAAAATGACGCCACGGTTTGTGACGGTGGCACACACGGCGTGGTGAAGTGACCAAGCCGGCCCTATGCCTGTGAGAACGTCGTCGTCAGATCCCAACAGGGTTGATGTAACGAAGGCAGGAGAAACACCGATCTACTCCCTCAGCTCTAGACAGGGGAATTAAAGAAAAGTAAAAAGTATAGGTGCACTGAAAACGAAAAGGAGAGGGATAGAGATAGATATGTAGTGGGAAAAGAGAATATTTTATTAGAAAGTGAGAAAATGATATATAATTTGAGAAAAATAGATAAGACTAGAATGACATGTATTGTTGAACGGAAGGGTAGATAGTGAAAAGTACACCCCATCTAGTGGAAGTTCCATCAGGAATAAACGTCGCCGTTTCAATGAATCATATAGCTGAATTATACAACAATCGCAGCGTCTTGCCAATACATTGGTTCAGCTACATCGACTGTCCCAGTTAAGAGTGAATGGAACAATTGTTTACACTCCATCAAGTCGAGAAGCTTACTTTGAAAAAAAAAAACACTCAAGAAGCCTGAAAATGTGGTCAGGTGAGGGAAGCTTCGGTTCATGACAAATGCAGCTGAAACCAATAGCGCATATCTTAAAGAGATTCTATAGAAAGAACCATTTAGGAAAGCATTCTAGCAGATGTTTCAGATTTATTTTTTCAGGTTGCTCAATGCTACAATTCTCCAGCTACTGAAGAAATGATGTTTTCATTAACAAAGACAGAGCAGCAAACAAACAAACAAACAAAATTAGTAGCTGCTATTTGTGACATCCAGGATGTCAATTCGAGCCCAAAAATAGAATCGGCCAGTTGTTCGGCCCGTGGACCGGGCGCGAACCCATTGGGCCGCGGCACTGTAGCGTCGGAGCACTGTAGCTGCTGGGCACTGTAGCCGCAGAACACTGTAGCGCGGGTACTGTAGCGAGCCGGTTAGTCCCATACCGGAAATTGACCAGGAGCTTGAATACTCAGTTCTGGGTGCAGTAGTAACCGGGTTAACCCTTTTACGCGAAGCGAGGACGAAAGCATAAGAGTTGTTGCTGTGAGGTGGGGCCCGCACTGTAGGCGTACGGGTCTGGAGCCGTACTCTGGGCTGGGGTGTTACAGAATGGTATCAGAGCCGACCTTCGCTGTGTCACGGGCGTAGTCACGGGGTTCATGGCGCGTGGATCCGCAAGGCGGGACACGACATGACACGTGCCGGACGTGGCCAGGAAGGGACGATCCTGTGTCTACTGTCCCCTGGATGACTCGAGGAGTCAGGGGGTAAGCTGGTCGCTCGACGGGACGTCGAGTTCTAAAGGGGAGGAGAATGTGACATCCAGGATGTCAATTCGAGCCCAAAAATAGAATCGGCCAGTTGTTCGGCCCGTGGGTCGGGCGCGAGCCTATTGGGCTGCGGTACTGTAGCGTCGGAGCACTGTAGCGAGGCTACTGTAGCTGCCGGGCACTGTAGCCGCGAAACACTGTAGCGCGGGTACTGTAGCGATCCGGTTAGTCCCATACTGGAAATTGACCAGGTTAGTCCCATACTGGAAATTGACCAGGAGCTTGACCAGCTTAAATACTCAGTCCTGGGTGCAGTAGTAACCGGGTTAACCCTTTTACGCGAAGCGAGGACGAAAGCGTAAGAGTTGTTGCTGTGAGGTGGGACCCGCACTGCAGGCGTACGGGTCTGGAGCCGTACTCTGAGCTGGGGTGTTACACTATTCTGCATCAACCCTGACTCTACTTGATTACTTCTAGCATAACAAACAAAAAAGGAGCAGTCCCAGGCAAATCAACCCTCCTAACAAGAGAACTTTTACGGTGCACCATACTACTTGACGTTAGGAAGTAGTATAAATTTAATCTAACCGTCCATTGATGTGGGTATTATTGTAATTTTCATACGTATTAGCGAACCGGCACGCAAAAGAAAAGAAAAAACGAATGCAGAGGCACGGGGCGCCATGCCGCCGCCGAGAGCCAACAAGGTCGCCTCGGCGTCTTCCGCCGGATTCTTGCGTACCAGCTGGTGGCAGTTCAAATCCATTTGAGGGACGAGCGGCCGCTGCGGAGGCCTCGCTGCTAACTAGCAGACGAGCAATCGTTGCCAACGCATAGCCGACGAGCTCGCCTCGATGCCTCCGGCTAGATCCCTGCCTACCCGTCCGCGCCAGTGCCGATCCCTCCTCCATTGGAGCAGATCGCCAAGGCCTCATGCATCAGCGGCTTGCCGTTGTCCGGCGACAGCCGCTCTTCAACAAGGATCACACCATCGTTGTCGTTGGTGCTGCTATAACGACCAGCCCCTGATGAAGATGCTAAGGTCAGGGAGGAACATGTAGGAGGAGCTATAACAACAATTAAATAGTATTATGCTCAATCTCAGTCAGACAACAATAGTGTGCTTGCCTGCTTGGGTGAACCAGAGAGCAGTTTTTTTTCATGTCATGCCTGATGATTGTTTGTTTAGACTGGTAGAAGCACCAGTTCTTAGTGTACATGAATTTGCCTAATAGATTCCCATGACTTTATTACGGAGGAGCACCCAATTTTGTACAAACTCAATTGATTAATCCATGTCCAAACTCAAAATCAGTGACCGGATTCATTTCAAATGGATGAAAGGATTCATATTGATTACAAATACGAGTACAGAATGGATATTTCCAATACAGTATCAACCGAAACTTCAGCGATGTGGTGGTGTCAAAAGAGACGCGGAGGCCGGCGGTGTCGTCAAGATCAACATCGGCCGAGGCGGCTGCTGTCACTGCTCACTTCACCATGCGATCAAGCACCCAAATCCTGGCGCTGATGACGAAGGTTGTGGTGCCTTGATGTCAGAGCGGACGAACTCGCGACGATGCAGTACGCTAGCAACGGAAAGCATCGTGGGCCGCCACGCGCCGTCCCCGATCACAGCCTCCTAGGGTCGGGACATCGGGTAAATGGAGGCGGGCTCTGCTAGGGTTCGGGGATTGGGGAATGGCGGCAGCCGGCGAGCTCTGATCGGGAAACAATGAAACCAGAGAGAAAGAGGGACGAAAAGGAAATCAATCGAATAAGATCCACTAGTATTCTATAAAATCACTAAGCTGCCATTATATTTTGTTTCCAACTGTACCCTTTATTTTCTTATATCACTTTAAAATACTATCATACCACCATAGGAGAGTATGAAGTCATCTGAGTGGTTGGATTAAAGAAAATGAACGGCTCATGTTGATTTGGGTGCACCGTAAAGGTTCTACCTAACAAACGCACATTCGCAAAATTCTTCAAATAACTTCCAGTTTATGCACTGGTCCAGAAACTCATTAACTCGAAATTCCTCACTTGGTCGGTTGGTCCTTCACCACCTATCAAGAAACCACCTGATTCTCCTATTCACAAACACACAAGCACGCCTGCACTAAACATTGGCACACGAATCTCGACGATGGTCCTGTTTCGAATGCACTCATCAAAGCCTAAGTTTAGTGCAGGGACAAACCAAGCTGTAAAGCTAATCGTTGGAGCCTGCCAGGCAGAAATACAATCTGTGTACGCTTGGTGTCCTGCCAGGGCTATTCAGCATTTGCCCCTCTTATGAATGGTCAATACCTATTTGCCCTCCTTCTTAATGGCTTGTAATATTTACTCTTCTTCTAATTTTTTGATCTATAATTTGCCCTCTAGCTATTTTTATGCCGATTTTGCCTTTTCCCTCATCTTCTTCCTCTAGTGGAGCAGCACGACGGCGAGGCTCCCGTCGGTGACCACCGCGCGCCATGGGTGCCGACGCGTCCGCGCGCAAGCCGCGCCGCTCCGTCGCCGCCGCACCCTTGCCCGCTTGCCTCAAGCCGCTCCCGACCTTGTAGTGCGCGCATCTATCCCCTCGAGCTTGCTGTCAGCCCCCAATCCCGTCTCCTCTGCGCAGTTGCTACTCGCTCGCTTGCGTTTGTCTTACTTGGACTGCTATGTGCTGGCTTAGCTGCTTGCTTGTGCGATGATGCGTGTGTGCGTGCAACGCAACTCACCAAGGAGAGAGAAATTGGTGATGATGCTTGGAGCTGGTGGTGGTAGGGAAGCTAGAAGACAATGGTAGTGGATAGGTTGATTTGGACGGGCGTTCCTTGTTAAGGTCACCGTGACCCGCACAGGTGCTGGGCCGACGGACGGCAACGAGGTGGTCAAGTGGCGCGACGGCACACGAGAAGCGTGGCCACGAGAAGCGAGGCGACGGTCATTCCACGGCGAGCGGCGGCGCCTATGGGCATGGTGGGAGGAAGAAGAAGAGGGGAGGGGTAGAAACCGTATAAAAATGACTAGAGAGCAAATTTTATATTAAAAATCTGTAAAGATGGTAAAAGTTAAAAGTCATTGGGAAGGGAGCAAATGCCTACTAGCCATTAGGAAATGTGGCAATTTCTGAATAGGGCCGTGTCCTGCCTGGTGCCTACGGTTGGTTATGTTTGGTGTTATACGATATGACGCCTGAGCTGCTGATAATTGCAAGGGGTAATGCAGTTGCACAAGCATTTGTTGCAGTTTACAGTTAAAACCAGCTGTGGCTGCCGATGCCGAGATGCAAAGACCATGGGTTGAATTTTGCAAGCATGTCAGCAGCAGTCTAGAAAGCTGGGTCTTGAAGCCGTTACCAAATGTAATCCACACCGTGACTTCTGCTGTATCCGCATCGTGGTTGCCTCCCGAGTCCCCACCTCCGCTTCCTTCCCTGAACTCCATTCAGCAGAACGCCGTGCTAACCAAGGGACGAAACCTGCGAAGTAGTCGCTGTCGACATGGACTCCACGAGCCGCCGAACTACATCCGGTGACCGGTGCAATGGTGGAGCTTCAAGCTTACCCATGACCGTGTGCGGGCGGAGCTCCTAGCTAGTGAACTCAAGGCTGACACCGGCCGGGCTCAACGTAGATGGAGGATCATCGAGCTCAATTTGGTAGTCGTCGACCTTGCGGACCGCTTTGTGGACCGGCAGGATTACACAATAATCAAGCATGTATTAGTCAAGGTCGTGACTGATTACCAGAGAGTAGGGGGCGCAGGAGGCTCAGCACAAACGGTCCTTGCGGAACTTTCTTCGTAGCAGTTTCGTAAATGGGACTTCGTACGTGTAGACTTTTCCTTTTTGTAATAGCGCTTATCTAAAAATGCCATCACAAATGTGATTTGCGTAAGTGAACTCTTGGCAGGACGACACGAATCGTAAACCTGAAACTCTTGGCACGCTTATCTAACAATCGGATCCTGAACTTCAGAGAGAGCGGTCAACATGACTTGACTGGCAGTTCGCTGGATGGGGAAGAATTCAAATGGGATGTCATTCGTGTGCCATGCTCTGTGAGATTGTCAAATCATGATCAGGAGCTACAGATTCATGGACCCCTGTACGCTTGTTCCACGCATTCAAGGCAAGACAGACACTGAAAGGGACTGCGGGTGTCCCCGGACGTGGGGCAAGACTTTTTTTTTTCCATTTGCAATTTTTGTTGTTGCGATTATTCCCATTTGCAAAAAAAATTTTGCGATTATTCCCATTTGCAAAATTCAGATAACTTTGCTTGACAGCTTCGCCAACCAGTTGGAAAAATAAAAATGCAGCCATCTTGCTCTATGCTGAATACAGGTATACAAATATTTGACAGATCCCGTCAAAAAAAATGACAGAAGAATGCCGCATCAGCAGCTTTTTACAAATCGTTTAAATTATCATGGCATGAAAAATTATAATACAAAACCGTCTAAAATCCTGTAATTGAATGTGAGTAAAACTACTCTGTTACATGTTGTTCCAGATTTTTTTCATAATTTATTTTATTATGTTATTCATCAATATACGGTTTAAAATTAATGCAAACGATATGTACTCAACATCGTGTTTAAGTTATAACACACAATACAGTGAATCGGAAAGGATGTACTAGTAACTGATAAATGACATCCTGAAGCATCATTCACATATTCTGACATGTTGGATCGTCATTATCAATACTGCATTACTGACGAAGACACCGACTGTTACCCAATCCTTCAATTCTTATGATGTCACAACAAAGAAATGCTTAACAATGTTTGACTCAACTTTCGTCTGGGTCTTCATAGAAAAACTTGGGTCAAGTCATGCGCAAAGCAATGAAAACTGTTAAGAAAACAACCAGACACATCTGCCAACAGCAACAGTCACGCAGATGAACATGCTTCAGAGTTAGTTCGGTTTACAATTCGTGACACACAAGAGACAGACAGCGAAAGGAGGACAAGAACAGACATGCAGATTAATAAATTTGATCAATTAGTAATCTAGGCATTAATCTACTCTAATGGTCAGCACCAACTAGTTTTAGCAACTGTACATGGTTACCACCATCCCTCACCTTCCATTCCTCTTCCACACCACACTAATCATTGACAAAAAACTGTCATCTCTGAATGAGACAACAGAGAAAAAGAAAACTGAAGAAAAATAAAAAAGAAGAGGAAACAACTCAGCTCTTGTCTTCGTCGTCAAAGGTCGCCGAGGAGTACTCCTCGAACGTTATGCAGGACGACGAGGGTGACGGCGAGGGGTGCGTCGTAGGGCTCGCCGGCAGCGGCGGCGGCGGCGACGCCTGCATGCTGACGAGCAGGTCGATGAAGGCGCCGACGATGGCGGCGTGGACGCCCTTGGCGTTGAGCTTGAGGTACCACGCCAGGAGCTCCTCCAGGGCCTCCCAGTCCCGCAGCCCGTGCGCCGCCACCATCTCCGCCATCGACGCCCGAAAGTCGCCGTACGGGTCCTTGGACTCCACCGTCACCACCACCGCGCCGCCCTTCACGGCATTGGCCGCGTCGTCCTTGTCGGACGGCGCGGCGGCGGCGGTCGCTGCTGCTGGCTCGTCGCTCTCGACGGACGACACCGCGTCGGCCGCCTCTTCCTCGCCGCGCGCCGGCGCCGGAGCTGATTCGACTGGTGGCGCCTTCCCGTCGGAGAGGGGAAGACATGCGCAATGCGTTACCTGGTGCTTGGGGGGCAAGAACTCCGCGCCGGCCGGCTCGAAGAAGAGCCGGTCCGACCGGACGCCGCGCACGACGGCCGTCGTCTCCTTGTCCTCGTCGTCTCCGGCCTGCTGCTTCTCCGCCTCCGCGGCGGCGGCGGCGGGCAGAGCCGGGGACCTCGGGTCGACGACGCGCGACGCATCTTCGTCCATGGACGAGCGGCGGCGCACGAAGGACGTGTCGTAGACGGTGTTGACGGTCCGGAACACGGCGGCGGCGGCGTTGTTGTGCTCGTCGGGCCGCGCGCGGAACGAGCTAGTGCGCGGGTGGCGGCACGACGGCCACGGCCACGCGGAAGGCGGCGGCGGGTAGCAGCGCTGGCTGTAGTGGTGCGTGGCGGACGGGGTGGACGGCGACGGCGGCGAGCGGTGCACGTCGCGGAGCTTGTAGAGGATGGCGGCGAGGCCCCTCTTGGCCATGGCGGCAGGGTGGTGGCGCCGCTTGAGCTTGTGCGACTGCGGGGCGGGAGGGTGCAGGGAAGGAGGCATCGCGACGGCCGCCCTGGTGTTTTGGCCTTTGCCGCTCTGCTCCGTCCGCCTGCTTCCTTGTCTTAACGAGGCGGACGAGGAGGACGGGAGTGAGTTCATGCTCTGTTACTGTAGGGGTTGGAGAGGTTTCAGTACGAATCTTAATACTGTGTTCGTTTCGCTGCACCTGGGGCTGCGGCTGCAGAAAAATAACTGCGAATACTGTAGCTGCCGCTGAAAACAAGAAATAACTGCGAACACTGTAGCTACTGCAAAGCAGCTGTTGCAAAACAGCGGGACGAACATGCTGATTAATGCAGCATTGGATGGAGCATTGGATGGACTCCTAATGAGAGAGAAAAAGTTTTTTAATTATTCCTACGATACAGTCGTAAACAAGTATAGTACTACTCCGTTTCATTGCTCCAATAAATAAGGCGTTCTTCTTTGTAATGTTTCAGGAAAAACAAATCCTCCAATCCAAAGAAGCCCCAAGTATAAACCTCCATTTTTGTTTACTTTGTAATGTAAAAATTCGACCATATTTTTTCAAAATTTCTTTTAGATACTTAAGACATTTTGCTAATAAAATCGTCATTAAACATTCACTAGTATTGTGTACATTTTTAAGTGTCTATATTCTTTTCTAGAACCAACACAAAGAAAAAGCTTCCACAGTAAATAGACAATGATACTGTAAGTAAAAGGAAACAAATATTTGCGGTAACATTGTTCATATGATAAAAATGAGAGGTACTAGTATTTGCTATAAACAGTAACAGTTCTGCTCTTAGCTCTGTTCATCCTACTTTCAGGAGAACACATGATCATCTCCCTTTTACTGTTCACACGACTTCTACGATGCAAGAAAACACCATAAGGTCTACTGATTTTTTTTATTTCTTGCTTGCCTCTGATAATAGTCGTTAGAGGTTATGCTTATGTACGGATGCTGATACTCTAGGAAAGTTACGTTCTTTTTTATATTATTTTTCAAACATTTTTTTTCTTTGGGATGAACATGTCTCTTGCAAAGATTGGGTTATGCTCCTCATGTTCTTTGCCTTCTGGTTGTGATCAACAGGCAACAGCTTTTTTGTTTTAAATGTATTGTTCGGAAAGCTGCTTTATAAAATATTTTTGCACCCAATAGTTACTATTTCTGGTTTCTGCTCGTAGAAGGAAATTCTAAAATATAAGTAATGGCTGTGGCGTTAGCTGTTGAACAGTAATATGCGCTGGTCCAATTTTGACCTGTGGATTGCACCTCATTTCCTGAATGCATTGGAAGTACAATGCACCCTGTGGATTTCGTTGCTTTATTCTGCACTCCCTGAATCTCACATTCATTATCACCCTGAATTGCGACTGTTCCCTTGATGATTCAGAAAAAAAGGGGGAAAATTCCAGATGCAGAAATCAATAGGGTGCCTGGCACAATCTGCAACCTATTGAATGCAAGGTGGCAGGTGTAACAAGTCACATCTCACACTTTATGGTTCTGGCTTCGGCTCTGTCCTGCAGCTTAAAGTCTGGTTAAGGAAAAACTTGCAACAGAACATTCATGATTCATCTCTGAAGAAGCTTAAGCACCATGCACGCTGGTTAACGTGCATAGTAGTACTCCTACATCATGTACATCCAGGTGATGCACCATGCATGCACCCTGACCTTCTCTGAAGATTAACGTGACGAGATTCAGAGAACCACAGATTTGTTGGACACCGTGACAAAAATTTGAACACATCTCATAGAAAAATCTCTGCCTTGGCCTCTTCCCAGAGCTTAAACAACACATACTTGCCACTCCTGTCCTGTCCTTTGCCGTCAAGCCCAACGCCGGTGACCAGGCAACGCAGTTCTCTCGAGACGAGCTTAACCTCCACGCGCGCGAGCGTGTCGTCGTTCTCAAGACGAAACGCCAGGTCTTTGATCACTTAATTAGGCGTTCACCACTGTTGCTGCTTTTGAGGAGGAAAGCTTGTCTGTTCGTGTCATGGTTAAAAAGTTTGTACTCCTCCAAAAAATATGCAGCATTACTTGTGTTCTCTTTAGGGCCTGTTTGTTTGGGCTGGAGCTTTTAAGTTTTTAGAAAAATTAGCTGTTTGAGTAGCTGAAAAACTGTCTGTTAGATTTATAATGTTGGCTTTTGTAATATATATTAACCTTTTCAGCATGCCAAAAGTCAAAAAAGCACCTCTCAGCAAACTTTTCAGCTTTTAGTTCATTTCATCAGAAGTTAGCTTTTCGGCACTCTAAAAGCCAGATCAGAAATTTACTGTTTGTTTCAGCTTTTCAGCTGACCAGCTGGAAAACCAGCTGAAAAGCTGAAACAAACAGGGCCTTAACTTCGTGCCAAGTGGGAGCAATGCACACGTGTGAGGGTCTTCAGCCTATAGGTGTCCTGGGCCGTCGGATCAAGCAACAAACGGTCTAGATGTAGATAACCTAATCCGAGGAAAAAACCCCATTGTTTATCTTTTTTTTTTTGTTTTGGCGAAGGATCGGTTTTTAATTGATGTATTTAGAACAAAGATTTTGAGTTCGTTTTTGAGGTTAGAAAATATATTATAACGACATGAATTAAAATCCAAACGGATCCGGAGGTTTCCACATTATGGGCTTTACCCTGCTGTGTTTGTGGCACTTGGGAACTAAATAAGCAGAAAAGGTACACAACAGATTCAAAATAGAGGGGCAATTTAGCCATGAATCCGCTTAATGTGGGCCTAATGTCTCCTGTGGAGCTTGCCCTGTTCCTCAGGACAAGAACCTGGAATACAACAACCACCTGGTTCCACAGCGAAAGTGGATCCTACGGCTAAGGTTGACCCAAGTGCTGGTGCTCGAAGGGGCAGTGCTCGCTCTTTTCAGGGCGAGCAACTCCAGCAGTCTCCCAATCCACCTCACAATCCTAAAAAAACTGTCATATAGGGAGGTTGAGGGCAAAAAAACTGCTCCAACAGTCTCCCAAAAACCTACCTATTTTTACTCCTCTCCTAAAAACAGCCTCCAACCTCTCAACATTTGCTCCAACTATCCTCCCCTCCCAATCCCAACTTCCGGCGGGCCCCACCATTCCTCACGGGCGCGCGAAGCTTTCCCCTCTCCCCTGTTCATCCCGCACGCACGCCGCCTTCCCCGTCGCCGCGCCGCGACTGCCGCCGACGAGGCCGACACGACCTTCCCCGCCGTCGCCACGCCCGCCATGGTCGCGGAGGACGCCGCCGCCGTCGCGACGCCGTGTCTTCGCGTCCGTTGACTCCCGCGGCGAGCCCAGATCAGGGCAGAGTTGCGCCGCCGGCGAATCCATCCATCCCGCCATCGATTGAGTCGCGCCGCCGTTGATTCAAGCAGAGTCTAGCCCCGCCTCCGCTCGCCGTCGTCGATTCAAGCAGAGTGGAGCCTCGCCTCCGCTCCCCGCTGTCGATTCAAGCAGTCACCGTCCTCGGGTGCCCGTCGCGCCACTGTCCTCGGCGACGACCTCGCGACGTCTGCGCACGCCCTCCGCGCCAACCCCGCCGCCGCACGATGAAGGTGGTCGATTCGCGTTCAGAGGTGCCCGAATCGAGGGCCCCAAGGTCGGGCGCCATGGATCCCGACGGGCCGCACCGTCCAAGACCCTGGCCACCTGACGCTGTGTGCTCGAGGTGGCCCGCCATGGTGGTTGCGCTGCCCCTGGAAGACGCAGACACCGTGCTTGGGCTCCGCGCACCCGCGCCTGGGCCTCCCGTCATCGTCGGCGGCGCGGTGGACACTAAGGTAGAAGAAACAGAATGTATTTTTGGTGTTTTCGGGTTTTGAAAGCGTAATCGTATGAATATGTTTTCTTATTGGGAGGAAGCTATTGGGAGACTGCTGGAGTTGCTCCTCCCAATATCCTGAAAATCCTATTAGGAGTCTTCCAATAGAAGATATTGGGAGGCAGATTATTGGGAGACTGCTGGAGTTGCTCTAAATGACCTGTTCCCTTGGCAAAAGGATAACAAGAGCTGTAGCAATTATAAGGCGACAAATGCCACCATGGACGGCCCTATTTTGATTTAGAACTTTCTTCCATGTTTCTGGCTGCATTTGGTAGCAACCTTCTTGTTTTCTAATGGTGATGTTCTTTCCGCTGGTAGCGTAGTTCTTGTGTCCATGTTATGGATTTGTAGAAGAAAAAAGGTCCATGTCTGTCTGTTGTCGGGTGTGTTTTTAAATTGGGTGGAAGGGAAATAGAAATAATAGTGAAGGTGTTGGCATTCTTATTTGATTAAGATAACAGAGTGGCATGCTTTGGTAGTTCTTCTAAAGCTCTATGACAAACTAAGTGCCTCTTTTTTTTTTATAAGAAGCAATAGACACCTGAAAGGACGTCAAACAGAATTCAAACCTAAGCGATTTAGACATGCATCAACACCCACCCCCAACCAGTTAAGTTCCTAAAACATATGTCATGTCTAAAACTCTCGAGGAGTCTAGGACTTTGAGTCGTTGCATCAGCGTCAGACAAAATGTTGTTCTTTTATGGGGGGAGAAACGCGTTAATCAGCTTACTCATTTTACTCAGCGATGGCCATTAGGTTGTTCCACTGATGGTGTCTAATTACGGGAAGCAGAATTGAAGGAGGAATAGAAGATACATCTCTGACAGACCTGGGTTAACAGTACCATTGTTTTGTACTCCCTCCATTTTTAATTATATGACACTTTTTTTTTTGAATTTTGACCAACAATATATATTTAATAATTATTTTTTAATATGAAATGAATATCATTAGATTTTTTTTTGACTGGTCGAATATCATTAGATTCATTATCAAAAGCACTTTAAAATTAATTTATACACTTAGCTATTTACGTAAATATTTATAGATAAAACGAATGGTCAAAGTAACGAAAAAGAATATTAAAAAACGGAAAGAGTAGTAAGTTGTAACAGAGTAGTGATATCTGAAGAATGAAACAATAGCGAAACGAACAGGCTGCAGCGAATCGCGGTATCAACTGTAACAGCTGCAAATTCCCCATCTACACATGCAACGTTGACTTGCTTCTTGTCTCTTGCACATCTACTTCCATCCTGGGATTCCCGCAAGTCATCAGCATCGAGCATGTTGGATTGCTCGAGACGCTGGCTTGAATTTAGAGCCGGTCCACGCATATGTATGGATGGGTCGAAATGAACGACAGGATCGGCACCACGCGTGTGCCCATAATTTTCCCGTCTTAGTGCTTGATGAATCGATCATTCATACCGTTGGGAACCGCACATGAGCATGATGATGGGGATGCATTAGGTTATGGCGTGGTGAGAATGCAATTGATGAACCTTTCGACCCGACAAGCGTTGCCTAAACAAATCGAGGGCGCTGTTAGCAAGTAGGTGTAGCCCTGATTTGTTTTGGGGGACACATGCCAATTATATAAAGGTGAGTGAAGCGGATTAAATTGTTCCTTTGTGTTGGACCGGCACGATTCAGTGATTCACACGTAGCACTTGGTAGCGTGGGAAGAGGTGGCATGTCGATACTGGATAATTAGTAGGATTTTTGCAGGATTTTTATTAATTCTATGAACGTCTTGTGATATTTACTTCTATTTATTTTATGTAAGTCATTTGTAGGTCGATAGTTCAAATTTCAAACCTCCAACTTGCAAGTGGGTTATTTTTCATACTGTTGTATAGAAATGACTTACTCCTACTTGTTTTCAAAGTGCAAGTTTATATCAATGTATACTCAGTTTATTTTTTTGAAAAGCCCCAAGTGTCCCAATCCCATAGTTCAAGAATTTGGCACAATTGGCACAATTTGACAACTTCTTCTTACCGAGGAAGCAACTAATTTAAAAGTTGGTGAAAATTATCTATGAATCTGCTCAATAAAAAACTGCTACATAATTTATTATTTGGCACAACTTCTCTTTATTATTTGTGTAAATAAGCTGTGCTGAACGGAGAAATATTGACCCCCCAGCTAAACAGTTCAGGTTCTGTCTCTGTTCGAGTCAGGGCCATGAACGGTTTGGGCCAGACCAAAGTTGCTCTTACTCGGCACTGTCACAGTTTGGGCCAGACCAAAGTTGCTCCTCCTCGGCTGAGCTAGCCCAGATCCAAACTCTCAGTGCAACAAAGGAGCTCTGGTTTTGCTCAAAAAAAAAAAAAAAACAAAGGAGCGCTGGTTCGGTTCGAAAGACGAACTTTGGGTCGTCTTCGTCGCACGGGCTGCCGCATCCAGGTTGGTGATTTGTGAGCAATTTGCTACTGTTCCTCTACAGCTCTGAGGAGATTGAGCCCAATAACTTTTTATACTTGTTTCCGGATCATTTTTAGATACAATTCGTATTTGTTTTGAGCTTCGTACAACCCTAGTTTGAGCGTAATCCGTGCCTTGCCTTGCCTCGTAGAGATGGCTGCAATGCCGAAATTTGATTCAATCCAAGGTCGAGGTAGAGATCTTTTTTCTCCTTCAATAGTTACGTTTTAATGAATTAAACCCTCACACGGCCTCGATTCGGTTGTCCTGTAAAACATTTCCATTGGATGTTATGTGATATCTGCGGGATCGTTGTCTGCGATAACTTCTCCAGGACTTTGGGTCGCTTAACAGCTAAAATTTTTGGACATTGGGACATGTGATGGATGAATGGGGTCAGCATAATGGTTTTCGGATGGTGCGGTTGGGCTCCTCTGTGGCTCTGTCCCACTGCATCTGTCGATATAATTTTCAGTCAATTTTTTTCCTCATTGATTCTTTTACGAATCATTATGGAAATTGAACATCGTAGCTTCAGATATGTTTAAAGTGCAGTGTACGATGTATCATGTATGTGCATTGCTTAACCTGAACATGAGAAGCTGCGCTAGCGCAGCTGGTTAGTCTCCTTGGGGAAGAGCTAGCCGGCCAGGGTTCGAATCCTGGTTTCTCACCTTGTTCAGGTGGAGGTTTCCTCCCCCGTAGCCCAACTTCATTTTTTTTTTACCTGAACATAGATCGAAAGGCTGAAAGGGTAAGCAGTAAACATGTTCAGAGCGTAAAACAATAGTCGCAGGATATATCATTTCTGTATTGTGTCTCATGGCAAGATGTGGCTAGGCATAGTCTAAAGATGTGTTGTTAACTTGGCATTCCATACTTTTGAGATAGTGTTGCCTATTTTTAGCACTTTTGTTATGGATAGAATACATATTATTTCTCCTATTTCTTCATTATGCAAAAAATGCACCTGCTGATTAACATTTTTCATAATTACAAGTTGATTCCGTGATCCACTGTTTGCTTTTGCGTTGAAATTTGTAACTTCCAATGTTATGTGCACTTAGGCTGATGAATTTACAATTTTAGTCTAGAAGTGTGTTATAAGAACCGCGTTAGTTTCCCGAATATTCGTCAGGAACTCCGTGCACTCTTTGGCGTCAACTTGAAAATACCCATGGAACTTCAGTTTGTGAGACACTCTATATTATGTGCTTTCGGATACATTTTCCAGTGCTCGCGCTGCAATAGTTTTGATGGTTCTCCGAAGTTCCAAATATCCATAAGCCACACACCCAAAGATGTGCCATTATGCTGTAGCTCCAGCTAGTTTATTTTCTTTTGGTTAATTTCTCTCTTTAGAGAATCTTCCAGGCCTCAGAAATTTGTTGTTTATCTGTTGCACGCTGTAAGCCTCTTTGGCTTATCAGTCCTATCATACTCTGATGTGATGTCCTGCTGATTGTGCAGGTGTATCTAGTTGGTTGATTATTTGAGAATTGGGATCATTCCAATTATCTGTGACAAGGCAAGTACATTATCCAAATGTAGCAGCTTAGCATGTGATAAAGTGAAATCAGCTAATTTCTAAGGCACTGTCACAAATTACATTTTGGCCTGGGCTTGATTTATGACTTTTTTCTTATTCATTCTTGTATTGTTCCTGTCATTTTCTTTCTTTACTTTAAAACTGAGACTCCAAGTGACAGCCTTTCCATTTTCAGTCAACATGAATTAAAGGGCACCTACTAATACAAGCACATGTTTATTTGATCTTTCCTTCTTTCTCCCATTTTTTGTGATTCAAACCAACTTGTAGTATGGCTGGTCACTGTATTTGATTATGATGATCTGGACTTAACATGAGACGTCTTTATCAAGAAGTTAAAGCTATTGGCTTGACAGAGTTGACCAATGCAGCGTTGGGTAAAGGTTGCTCCATCATAATGCACGTATAACTGAAAGACAGAGAGCGACGGAGGCTGAAATTAATCTGTATGCTTTGCACAATTTAAGCATAACAGTAAGAGAGTGTCTGATTTAATCTTTTTCATTTAGGGGCGTATTTATAGTGGAAAGAGGTACAGTGACTGGAATTTCATTTCTTTTTTCATCATAAAATCTGGTATGCGATGCATGGTGTATGTATAATAGGAAGGGATAGAGTGACAGCTTCTGAAATAATCAGTATTCATTGCATGCGTCACACTGTTGTTTTTCAACTGTTTCAAGTATATCTCTTTCCAATTTGCAACGTGGAAGTAGTAACACCAATTGGTCAGCTCAGCTAACTTGTGATAAGTTCCTAAAACATTGTTGGGTTTGCATTCCTTGTCTAATACAAAACAATGTGCAATTTGGAATCCATGGCTTTGGAACTTGATGATGAGAGCTCCTATGGATATTAGAATGAGGTCACTTCAAAACTTGACATTATCAGAGGTGATTTTATCTGTTACCTCGAAATTAAAAAGCAGGAAGTCTGGTCCTATGCCTAAATAAAAAAACTATTACACTCAGGGCCACCAAAGAAGGAATTGAGGACAGAGGATCTAGGTTCAGTGTATCAGTGATATATCAAAATTGTGATCCTAACACATGGGTGCATGCTAGCTTTGCAAAATTTGTATGGATATATCACAGTTACACTGAAGAAAATGACCAGAGAAAAGGGAACTACTGGACCTAGGACTTCATGTCACACTTTTTCTTGATGTTGTTGTGCCACCAAACAGATCATTGTTCATCCTCTCCTGCTCCTCCTGCTGCTATTGCTGTTGTTCTTGTTCCTGTTGTTGTTGTTGTTGTTGTTGTCCTGTAGGAAGTCAAGGAGCACAGGGCTCTTGCACTGGGGGCACCGAGGATCATCCTGGGGGAGCATGACATAGATGAAGCAGCGGGGGCAAGCAGCAAGCACCATGGATGTCGCCTCCGGACTGTTGGACCACTGCAGGCCGTGTTCGTTCTCCGACGAGAGACAGGAGCTTGGTGATGACTCCTCGTCAGCCATCGCCCTCCTGGAGGAGTCTCCTGCTGTCGGCAGTGAGAGGTTCAGCTTCAGGTCAAGTCCCCTAGAGCTCTTCCTGTTGCTACGGCTCATCCTTGGAGGTATGCCCTGTCTGCATCCATAAAACATTGAATTAACTGATTGATATACACTTCAGAATAAATTGCTGATTGCTAAAAGAGATTATAGGCTGAGTTACATGTAGGGAGGGAGCTTACTGTTTTGTGGGATCGCTGAGCCGCTGGAGGTATGCAGATGATGAAGATGAGAGTGATGCGAGTTTCTCCAGGACCAGAAGAGAGAACTCCGAGCTTTAGAATGCTCGGAAGTGTTTCTTGGTGTTGTTCCGGAAGAGATGGCAGGTATTTATAGGGGGTGGAGGATAGAGGGGTCAATTGGTTTTCTTTAATGTGACAGCAATGGGTACGCTCCCATTTAATTACTCTCCCTATCTCTAGTAGTAGTACATATATACACATTTTATTGCCTATCATATTCATGGTTGGGGAGTGGCAAGGGGAAGATTGAATATGTGTTGGGTGGAAGAGAAGTGCGAGGTGAGAGGGTTTGTGGTGGCCTGCTGGGACATACGCTGAAGGTAGACAAACCTAAAAGAGGAATACTGGAGTTGCGATGCATATCTACAGTTGAGTATTTGGTTTTGTTTTGCAAAAAAATGTAACTCATTGTTGGAAATCCTTTTATTATGGTGGTTAACATGGTATTGGTATTTTGATTTGTAAACATTATTTTCTTTAACAGCTAGTAGTGTGAACTATAATTGCTCCGTCATGTTTTTTCTAGAACTTGACATCTTTTTACGGCATGTCTGAGTGAGAGAATTGAAACTTCCTATTGATATCTCGATCATGTTTCGAAATTTTCAAAATGACATCCAATGAATTTTATTAGTGGGTGAACATGAAAGGAGGTTAGCTGGACTTGTCATATAATTATGACAATTATTATTTGTTGTGTAGTTGAGTGTTGAAACTCATCAGTTTTCGTTTTCTTGGATTTCCAGTAGTACCGTGCTTTATATCGGAAGCTTGTAAAATTTGACTGGCCTCCAATTGATTTCACAACTTGATGTGGCAATGAATGGAATTTATTGGGCACGGTATCTCAAATGCACTGTATTGCTAAAAGAGCACTGAATGGACTTGAATGTTGAGCCATGGTTTTGCTAATTGAATAAATGGTCGCTCGAATAGATGAGCATGATGCTAGCTTATGCAATTAGGTCTTTAAATGGCGCAAGGCAATACCTGCACACCCATGCGTTGCCTGGTGCGCATCTTGATACAATGGGGAAGAGATAAGCATACGCATTAAATTTGCTCTACCCAATAGTTTCGGTTTAAATTTGCTCTACCCAATAAGCATTAAACAATGCACACCCAATAGTTTAAATGCTGGCAGCATATACTATGAGCAACAATGTTTCCAGCTTGCAAATGTTTAATTTTGCTTGTTGCCTGGTACTATACAGTATTCAATTCGATGGTTGACTTGTTAGTATTCTGGAGATATTGCATCCCGGTTTGCAACTTGATCACCTTTCATTAAGAAAAGAGAGAAATATTGTTCCTTATAATGTAATCCCCCAAGATTGCTTCCATATCTCACATTGGTTAATGATGATGACACACAACTCACTTAAAGTTGTTTCGGTTTGTGTGTTGCATTGGGTTTGGTCAATGCTACTGCTACTCTACATGGTCAAGAGAGGGCCATCTGGAGATTTCTTTTTTGTTTTGCCTTTTCCTCTAGAACTAATCCTACCATTAATGCCACTTTTGGGGCAAATGGAGGCAGCAATGAATGGTTTTGGGATCCAGAGCCAAATGGTGGTATTGGCCTTGGGATCAAAGATTAAATTTGCTCTACCCGATCGTATATTATTTTGCCATCATTCTCCATGATACATTGTTGATGTGTTTAACATTTGCAGGTAAAGGCTCGGAGTTGAACGCAACTTCAGCCCGACTAAAGAGACAAAGGGGGGTTGACCTGAATGTGGGCTCATAACTGTGGCACTTGGTTACTTAGTACAGGATATTGTTTAAAATGCCTTTCGCATGTATAAATTGTGATTAGTCGGTGTTTTGGGGCCAACCCATGTGCCCATCTTTAAATTCATGGAGGGGTCTAAGGCGCTTGTTTGAAGATTACAAAAATAGTGTATGGCATGAGTGATCCCTCATGTTCTTGTTGTTGTAATTTCATCTGTGACAACTGGTAACAATGTTATTTGCTGATAAATTTGTGCCGAGCAACTGAAGTAGACAAGCTTAAACACACTGATTTCCCCCCCAATGCCCAGGTTATTGATTGTGGTGCACACTTGAGAGTTATTGTTTACATTTATTTTAATTTTTAATTTTGTTTAGGGATATGTATTGCAGTGAAACCTTTTGGGGTGCAAATTGTTTCTACTGCGGCTCTGATTGCGGTGCTACAATGATAAAAAAGGCGCCCACATGGTGTTGATGCTTTCATGATTATAAGTTGTGATTTGAGTTACATATAGTACAAATTTAGATTATAGGTGGCTAGGATATGTAGTGCCTACGGTAGAGTTATGCTCTTCTAGTGCCTTTAATAAGTTATGTTTTACACATGTAAGCACTATTGCCTTGCCACTTCGTCGGACAAAGTTGTGTTATATACTTCAACAATTATTTGCGCTTCTAATTTCCACAATAACATAGTAGCATCAAGGGATTAATGTACATAAAATTAGAAAGCAAATGAATGCCATTAAATATAAATTTCTTTTTCTAGATACAAATAGATTCTACTTTCATTCAGAATTTGCCTTGCCAGTTGCCAGCCGCAACAAGGTTGCTGATAACTCTGAAGGTGCTTCATACACAAACTGTGATAGTTACAGTTTTCTTTCTAGGATATCTCAGCTCACTTTGTACAACTAGATTAGTACTTGTTTTTTCCTTTTCCTTCAACCATGTATTCAGGCCTGTACTGTAACTCTGTACTTCTTTTTCGGTTTATATATAAAATTAGCACAGTAGGGGCTTCCCCTATTGTATTTTTTCAAAAAAAAAAAAAAAAACTACAGGTACTATTGTAGTGACATGAAGCAACAGATAGTGGAGTAATCTTTGTACACTAGCAGCAAAAACTTACTGATAAAAAAATTTGCCGTGAGATTACAAGAAAGTTTCGAGAAAGCTACCAAGGAATTTGAAGTAATATGCGCGTCCCTGCATCCAGTATCCAGCAGTGTATCTCTTCTTCATAATTGTGCAATCTCATGGTATATCTGAGGACTGTTACATGCGAAGGAAAAAAAAAATGTCGTAATTAGACAAATAGTGGTTGCACTAAGAAGCTCCAGCATACATGATTTATAATAAATGCCAATATGTTGTTGTTGTCTTTTTTCTTTTTCTTTTCTTTTAATTACGTGTCTTTTGTTGTGGATACTTGGTACACTTGTCGTGGTCTCTTCAGAGACCGGGGTGATTAATAAAATTGCCCTTTTCTCCAAAAAAATAATAAATGCCAATATTCTGAATACAGACGATTTGTAAACCAAAGAAAAGTGTTACAATGAAAACTGAGAACAATCTTCCTATTAGCGGCCAGCATTAGTTTTACACCTCTTCCCCTATTGCGTTGGAAGGATAGACAAATAGATCATCGCACCCACGAAGGGAACATCATTCCGTTATTTTAACCTTGCAACACCGTGGGGTTCAAGTGTTGCAGCTTTCTATAACTCGGGTTTAATCACAAGTAAAAAAGATCCTGCTCATTAATGTTGCAGGCGTGAGTCAAACGCCTAAGCTCTCCTCATACGCACGAGCGTGTCCAACTAACAATGCATTACGCATCCAAAGTGCCCTTCAAAACAAAAAACAATGCATTATTCTGGTGACTTTGTTTAACGTCGGTTCAAAGATAGTGGACTCAGAGTGCAGGCATCACATTTAATCTCCCTTTTAATGCTAGTACGAACTAGTAAGGAGTAGACTACTGCAAGAACTGACACGTTGTTAGAGAGAATAAAGCATTAATCCAGTGGCTTGAAGATACTGCCATGAACTCCATAGCCCAACTTCGATAAAAGAACACAAAAGAATTGAACATCTATAACACCGCCGTATTAAGTTCAAACGGAGTATAGTCCTAATGTCAACCCATAGGACCAGTCTAGATCTTACAATATCTTTTCAATTCCTGGACCGTTCCAGTTTGTCTTCTATGCGCGCTAAACAATCGAACTCCGTCTCTTGCTCCCTCCAGATGCAAATTGTTGACGTTAGGACAAAGAAGCCAGTTTGGAATTTAACTAACTTGTTTGTCCTAACGTCAAGGATTTACATCTAAAGGGAGTATTTGTTGGAGTTTTCTTAGCAAATAGCATAAACTAAAGACCATTCTATAACATAAGGCTTAAATCATCGAAATGATAATGTGAACATTCGAAACTATCATGCCAATCACATAATTTTATCACTCCAAATAAGAACCTACCATAAATAGATCATACGGTTTAGTCAATCAAATTAGGAAAATTGTACAGGACTTACATTAGACCTATTTAAAATTTTTAAGAAGGTTCTTATACACAAAGTTTCGTTCAATGACATGATATTTACTCACCTAACAAAGATCAAGCAGGACAAATTTAGCGACCCATTATCTCCAGACTTCCTCCAAAAGGGTATCATTCCAGGATTCAGTACGTGCATCGAAATGGCGGGCATGTGCCACGACATGCACATACACTCGTGCGCATGCCCGCACGAAGACATAGTGCTTTAAGGCACACATCCCATTAAGAATCTAGCATGGACCAACCACAGATAGGCAGATGATTTAACTGCATTTTATATGCTCCCTAAATTGTTGTTACTGTTGTAGAGAAACTATAATATAAATATCATAAGGCCGATGCTTGAAGCAAAGTGTGATTTCATTAATGAGTAATGACTTGGCCTGGGCGGACGGTATCAGTGCAGCTGTATACGTGGGCAAGTTTTTAATACCAGGTCGACATGAAGATAAGTTTGTCTGCCATAACCGGGGCCTAACAGATCCATACACCAAAAAAGAAAGGATCGTGCACCACCTATGGAAGAGCGGGTCCAACAGGCTGGGTGAGTAGTCCTTAGCTGAGGTTTGTATACCTAGGATAGCACATGTGAGCACTAACCTTCATGCACATGTATTATGTACGAGTATCCCTTTATAATCAGAAAAGAATAAACATCTTGACTAGCCAATGATCATAACATATTGTCATGCACGGACCAGTTCGACCACAACTACAGCTCAACGACGTATTTTTGCCATAATAGCCGGGGTATCAAATATCACAAAGCAAATAATGAAAAAAATCATGGTCTGGCTAGTTACTACAAATTAATTTATGTGAACTTTACTTGAGAGTTTACAAGCCCACTCTCTAGTTAGATCAGCTCCCATGTCATTTTATAAGAACAATAAATTCCACTTAGCCAGTGAACTACACATCTATGCACATGTCCATCCCCGGACGTATACTCTAATTACGACTAACGTGGCCTTATAAAACACAAAAAAACTACTATGGCTCCGACATTTCGCAGATGGTGATGGACTACAAAGTCACACATAAGTACCTCTTATGCTAGTATGCAGATGGAAGCACGAGAAAAGGCGCTATGAAAGGTGGACCACTTGAATCCATACAGGAACCAACCCAATCACTTCTTTAAGACCATAAGACGAGTGACCATAATTAACTGGAGTGTGACACTTTACTATAGCAACCAGAGGTATTCAAGTGGAAGCAACTGAAAGCTCCTTTCCTCAAATCGAAAGGTAAATAACATTTAAGCATCAATAATGACTAAAACATGGCCTAGTGGACTTCTGTCAAATAGAACGCGAAGCAAGCCGGCCTACCTAAGTCGGCCTTCAAGCTTAGGTCTTGGCACTAGCTTGTCTCGAGGAAGCTAGAGAACTACACGTCAGCAAAACTTAAATAAAAGCTCGAATAAGCCCAACCTCATTGACACTGAGCAAGTACATTTCAATATAGAACTTCATATAAAGGCACAAATTCAACTCAATATTTTTGGTAGGGATACGTTTATATTTGTTGAGGAAAATTACAAAGAAGTAAGTCAAGCCTTAACTACACTATTCCAACTCTATCAAATTAGGCTTGCGAGATAAGCTCCAGGCTCCAGTTAAGCTTGTTTAGAGTTCGAAATAGCTCGAACCAAGCCTATAGGAACTCAAGTCACTACAAGATTTGTTATCGTTCCCTACAGTTTTCCTCGAGTGACTACAGTTTCCTCATTCTTTAGCTTTCTTCTTGAGTGGCCAACAGTGTTTGTAGTCCAAGTTGGTATATTTCCCTACAGTTTTAACTCATTACCAACAACATTATTCCATATAAATTCATCACCCACAGTTATAGTACTTACTGAACCAAATATACTACTGTTGGCCATTTGCTAATAAATTGTGGAGAAAAGTTAGAAGCCTTGTGGTGAGCATAAGTAGCTCGTGAGCCTTGAGCTCTTTTGACAGCCTCACACATATGCGGGCATATCAGTTAGTCAAAAGCGAGTCATCTTTGCAAACCCTTTTCTAGAAGTGAAGCTATCTGAGTATCAGAACAGTATTGGCTCTGACAGAGCCTTGAGCTCTTTTGACAGTCTAGCACTTTGTGAGCTATCAATTAGTCAAAAGTGAGTCATCTTTGCAAAGGGGCATTTGCATAAACAGTTCACTTTTTGATGCCAATTACGGATTTGGTCTTCTTTTCTGCACTTTGCAAAAATGGACCTATTTTTTGAATCTGAAGCTGCCGTCAGGTCCGGTTTTCAAATGCCGTTTACTAACACCTCTTTTTCAAATTAAAACAAATCAGATAACTTTTGAGAAAAGAGGAAAAGACTGAACTGCCCCTGGCCAGTTGTCTTTCACCCGTGTGGTCCCTTCCTCCACTTCCTCATCTCTATCTCCCGGCCTCCTGCTCCCTTCTCTCCCTAACCCTAGGCGATTCGGCGGCAAGGAGGGCGCGGCGCAAGGCGGGGCGAGCTGCGGCGAACGCGAGTGCGTGGGTGTGGCCTGGGCGCGGCGGCGAGCGCAGGTTGCCGCCCCGCCTCCACGGCGGCACGGGCGCAGCCCCTCCGTCGACGCTGGGCTCGTGGAGTTCGAGGACGGTGGCGGCGACTCAGTGCTCGTGTAGTTCTTGGATGGTGACATGTGGGACTCAAACCTGTTCGTCTTCACCTCCCTGCCAGACATGTGAGACTCGGACCAATGTTTGGCCATGGCTGCTGAGAAAAAATGCTACCGATTTGAGGTATCGATGACAGAAATTGATCTGATTTAGTTGGGGATTTGGCAAGCTGAGGCTCGTGGAGGAGACCAAGTCTCGATTCCGCCGCCGTGGAAGCCACTTTTCAGTCAGCAGTGGTTGGATTGTTAAGGAAAATGATGTGCTGCCATGCGCACGAAGAGAGAGAAAGGGGATCGGGAGCAGCTCGAGGAAGAAGATGGTTGTGTGCCTGTGTGGGACCCTTGCAAAATATAGAAAAGAAAAATTGATAGTGGTGATGTCTGCTGTCGAAAACAGGACCAGATTTGCAATTCGTTCTAAAAAACAGTACCAATTTTGTAAAGGGCAGATTGGTCTTTTGTTAAGCCATTTAACACCGTTAGCTGCTGTTAACGGAATAGGACCTCCTTTTAGCTTCAAGTTCAAAAAACAGGTCCGTTTTTGCAAAGTGCAAAAAAGGAGACCGAATCCGTAATTGACATCCAAAAGTGAACCGTTTATGCAAATGCCCCCTTTGCAAACCCCTTTCCAGAAGTGAAGCTATCAGAGTATCAGACCCATAGTACCGGCTCTGACAGATAACAAAAAAGAAGATGTGCCTAGGTGCATCGGACTTTTGAAACATGACCGGAATCAGAAACAGTGCCCTCACTATGATTACAGGAGCGAAACTTGACAATATCTCAGTTGATCGGTTATAACTTTAGCATAATAACAATGTAAAGGATCAAATTAGACCTCCCTATATGTTGCCACTGAACTTGGATTTTTCAAGAGTATATACATGTAACCTCCTTCAAATTATTTCAGAATTTATGAATAGCTGCAACAGCCACTATACTTCCTATCAACTTATACTGCTTGGTAAACACTGTTGGCAGGGCATGCAAGAACTATGAACAAATGAAAACAATAGGTAAACAATTTTTCTGTCCTAGCCTAGTTAATCATATAAAACAAAAAATGTCTCATATGTATTGAGTTATTGAGCACAGAAGCATGCACCAGACAGAATTATCGACTAGCAGTGCAAACTTTTCTCTACTTATAGTTCTAAGGGCAAAACTTAAAAGTACCTTCATAATAAATGTCCAAAGTCTGAATCATGATCACGGTATTTGTACAACAGCATTCTGGTCATTCATAGTACCTGCAAGAAAAAACCAAAAAATTCACCACTTATTCCAGGTGCTGGTTGTGTTTGGCAAGTGTAACAGAAGTCAGCAGCAAGCGCACACAGGGTTATACTGAGGAATAAGCTTAAAACTTGCCCTACAAGAATTCCTGAAGCGATACATTTCAGTTAGATGATTATCACATTACTCCCTCCGTTTTTAAATTGTTGTCGCCGTTGACTTTTTTATTTATGTTTGACCATTCGTCTTATTCAAAATATATGTTCGAATATGCAAAATTATACATTATGTTTAAACTTACTTTGGAGATGAAACAAATCATAACAAAATATATGATATTTTTCAAACTTTTTTGAATAAAACGAATGGTCAAACATAGCAAAAAAAGTCAATAACGACAACAATTTAAAAACGGAGGGAGTAACGTTCAAGCCACAAACCAACCATGGTAATGGACTCGCCAATATTCCTACATTAAAAAAAGTGTTTTTCTTCCAATAAAGGTAACATACAACTTGAACAGCTTGATAGAATTAGACGTAGTGCAGTCGAAGGTTAAGGTTTGGTCTTATAACAGAATTAAAAAAATCCTTTCCTAACAAATTGACATGTCCACACAAGAGTACCATAAGACATTTAGAATGAAAGCAGCCATAGGAGAAATCTCTTAATAACTTATCAACAAAGCAAAAAGAAAGTTTCAAACACCCTGGTTACAGTATTTACTTGGTAACTTTTTCACTTGGGAGTGTTGTATGTTGGGCCTTTGATGGTTGCTACGGAGGTTTTAGGGATGCTCCATGGGAGGATTCTCTGTAGATGGCCAGATCAAAAATAAACACCTGGCAACCTTTAACAAGCAGGCAAATTCCTTATGAACCATCAAAAAAGTTGTGGTTCCTTATCAAGCACCATAAAATTTCAAGTTCCCTATTAGCCATCAAACTTTATTTACACCTCTCCACAGCCACTGCCTTGACCAGTGGCGAAGTGTTGGCCCGAATTTAAGGAGGGGCCAGACGAAAACTTATACACAGAAACAAGAAACTATGAAATGAACAAAAATCTGATGTCTATAAACAAGAAGCTTTCGGAAGGAAATATGCTGGTAAGATACTCCAGGAAGATTCAAGATGGTCATTAGTTGAGAAATAAGGACATAAAATAGTGAATGCACTATATATGCTACGGTGGGGGGGGACCCTCAATTCACGCTTGAGACAAGTCCCTCATGACCAAATTGCCCCTCTTCCAACCGTCCCGTCGAAACACAGTGGTCGTCATCCCTGACAACTTTTTCCAGTTCCCAAATCCTATGCATGGCAGCCGGGCAGCTGCTGACTCTGGTGGTGGGCTTCCATGCATACTGCGCTGCGCTTGATAGGCACCTGGTGAGTGGCACGGCTGTCAGGCGACAAGGCAGTCGGGTGTCGGCTGACGGCTATGGAGCAGCTCGTCTGCTCGGGCCCAAGACAGGGGAGAAGGGACGGATTCAGTGATTAACCCTCCTCATTGGCTGCCTGATGGAGTGATGGGAAAGTGCGCGTGGTCCTCCATCAGCCCCGCAGCCTGTCAAAAAACCTGACGCAATTTGTATGGTGATTATGTTGAAGCTTGATGCTACTTTGGTTTGGTCTCCATACAGATGCTGTAATATGGCCATGAACAATTGATGTCAACTGTATATGAATCGAATGGCGTTGCTTATCCATCTTTGCGTATTTAATTATATATTGTCGAAAATATAAATTAACAATGTCATTTCTTATAAATTTTATCCGTTTGTTGATTGCTAAAAAGTATCTGTCCTAACTTGCTCTGGATGAAAAGGAAGCTTAATGAGAGCATCGATTGACTTGCTGTCCAGTAAACTGGCTAATAAGGAACCAAGCAAATAAAAATTGCTATGAGGGGCAAATGAGTCTTTCCTTCTTGCACTTAACACCGTGAAGCTAAAAAATGGATGATAGTGGCTGTTGAGAGATGGAAAGTAAAGTTTGATGGCTAATAGGGAAATTGAAATTTTACAGTGGTTCATAAGGAACCTCAACTTTTTTTTTGATGGTTGACAAGGAATTTTCCAATAACAAATAGAGCCTGAATAGAAAGGAAGCATTTATCGAACAGTATATGTCAAGCTGGACTTCTTGTGCCACCATAGGTTTGGGTCCACATAACAGATTTAAAATATTCATTTATAAGATATAATTTACCATGTGCTCCTTTTTGTAAATATTTGAGTTCGTGAAAAGGTTTTAACTTTACTCTAAATTGTTATCACAGATCACGAGTATTATTGCAAGGAATAAGCTACAAGCTGTGGCGCTATATTGTTGTGTTGACAGCTAGGATCGATAAAAAATAAACAGAATCACTTCTTAACATCAGTACTGATCTTTAAACATATGCCTGTTCATGTGGAAGTATATAAAAAGTGGCAGAATCAGAATTGCAACAAGGCTAATAGGCTCAAAATTACATGCTACAACGTCTATTTTTTCCAGAGTAGGAAAATTGATGCTTAGCAAATACCTCCATGAAGCCAAGTTCAATGTTTGAAACAAATTACAGATGCAAAACATAATGGAAAACGAACCAGGTGCAGAGATTACTTTCATAAATAACAATTACGGAACATTTAATAATTATAAATTAGAAAATCCAGAAAATTTCACACGTTCATGTATTAATGAAAGTGAATTTCCACATCATACGAATGATCTTGATTTCCAACTATGCATTCAAAAGTGCCGCAGAATTACTCACAGCTAAGCTAATCTTAAGGCAGAGAAAATTTCCTAATCTGAACAAGACCAGTTTGTCTGCTATAAGTTGGAGTGCAGGAAAAAAAGGTAACATAAATCTGTACGGTCTAGGGGGAAAATGAAGATCAAGGAAAAGCGGGAGGGGTCACTAATGGGACATATTTCTTCAGGAGTGGTACCAGTGCACTCACCAGCAATCGAAGAATTCCCCTAGGCTTGGAGAAGGTGGCCTGGGGCCTGAGCAGTAAATCATCGGACCACTAAGTGGACAGAAGTGTGTCACTCAGTTCAGATAGTTCCTGCCTTGTGTTATTAACTCAAGAGCATGTTGAGTGTTGATCAGCATGTTATTATGCCAAATTTTCTCAACATCTACCATATGTCCATATTCATTTAGCTTGAATATGTCATCTTGTTTTAGTCTCATGATCCTCGAGACTCTGCAATGCAAAGCACATAGTTCTCTCGTCTTCATTCAGAATCGACGTCTCCTCAGGTTTCCAATGGGGCCTAGTAACCAAAACAAAATATAAACACAACATCCTTTCCACAGTGCTTCACAGGAGAACCAGAGTACGACCTAGTATTCTGGTTCACAGGAGAACCTAAGATATTTCTCTTATGGCTGCTTTCATTCTGTTTACATGATGCTGGACTTCTTGTGCCACCATAGGTTTGGCCCCACATAACAGGTTCAAAATATTCATTTTATAAGATATAATTTACCATGTGCTGCTTTTTGTACATATTTGAGTTAGTGAAAAGGTTTTAACTTTACTCTAAATTGTCATCACAGATCACTAGTATTATTGCAAGGAAATGAAAAACTAGCTACAAGCTGTGGCGCTATATCATTGTATTGACTGCTAGGACGAATTCAAGAATAAACAGAATCACTTCTTAACATCAGTACTGACCTTCAAACGTATGCCAATTCATGTGGAAGTATATAAAAAGTGGAAGAATCAGAATTGCAACAATACTAATAGGCTCAAAACTACATGCTACAATGTCTATTTTCCAGAGTAGGAAATATTGACGCTCAGCAAGTACCTCCATGAAGTCAAGTTCAATGCTCAGAACAAATTACAGACACAAAACATAATGAGAAACGAATCAAGTGCAGAGGTTACTTTCATACATAAGCAATTAAGGAACATTTAATAATTGTAAATTAGAAATCTAGAAAATTTCAAATGTTCATGTATTAATAAAAGTGGGTTTCCACATCACACGATTACACGAACGATCCTGATTTCCAACTATGCATTCAAAAGTGTCGCAAAATTACCCAAGCATCTGATAAAAGTAATCCTAAGGCAGCGACCAATTCCTAATATGAACAATACCAGTTTGTTTGCTACAAGTCGGAGTGCATGAGTACTCACAGGGGGGAAAAACTGGCACAAAACTGTACAGTCCAGGGGAGAAAATGAAGATCAAGTAAAAGTGGGAGGGGGCACTAATGGGACATCATTTGTTCAGGAGTGGTACCAGTGCTCTCACCAGCAGTCGAAGAATTCTCCTAGGCTTGGAAAAAGTGGCCTTGGCAGTAAATCGTCGGACCACTAAGTGCACAGAAGTGTGTAACTCAATTCAGATAGTTTCCTGCCTCGTATTATTAACTCAACAACATGTTGAATGTTGACTAGCATGCTGATATGTCAAAATTTGCTCAACGTCTACCATATTCATTTAACTTGATTATGTCATCTTGAATTCCGTTAGTCTCATGATCCTTGTGACTCAGCAATGCAAACCACATAGTTCTCGCTTCTTCATTCAGAATCAATATGTCCTCAGGTTTCCAATGGGGCTTAGTAACCAAAACAAAATATAAATACAGCATCATTTCCACAGTGCTTCACTGCAGAACCATGGTACGACCTAGTACTTTTGATATCCCCTTTACAGACATCTCAGCCCTAACTTCAGAAACATCTCCCCACCTGTCAGTGTTGGCATAAATATTTGATAGGGAGACATAATTTCCAGCATTTTCCGGTTCAATCTCAAAGAGCTTCTTTGCTGCAATTTTTCCAAGCTCAATATCACCATGAAGTTTGCATCCACCCAACAGCGCACCCCATGCTCCAGGATGAGGTTTCCCAGGCATTGACTTAATAAGCTCATATGCATCTTCTAGCATACCACAACGTCCAAGAAGACTGACAAGGCAAGCATAGTGCTCACCAGATGGCACAATCGAGTACACATTCTTCATCATATCAAAATACTTCTTGCCTTCTTCTACTAAGCCAGCATGGCTGCAAGCTGTCAAAACAACAGTGAATACAGCATCATCAGGGGAAAGGCCCTCCAAAAGCATCCGAGAGAAAAGCTCAACAGCCTTGCCAGCTGAACCATGGAGGCAATGACCTTGCATCATTGAACAATATGAAAACACATCTCGAACTAGCATAGACTCAAACAAGACAGTAGCCCTCTCCAAGTTCCCACACTTTGCATTCATGTTTACAAGACCAGCCAAGATATGGATGTTGTTCATATCTATCGAGTACTTTGCAATGTAATCTTCAATGTATCCTGCCAACGTGATGTTGCCTGTTTGGGAGCACGCTGACATCAGACCGACAACAAGAAGCTCGTCCGGGTGTGTGCCTTGCTCTCGAAACTCATCAAAAATCCTCAAAGCCTCTCCAGGGTAACCGTTCTGCACATAACCTGATATCATAGCTGACCATGAGAACACATCCCGGTCCTCCAATTTATCAAACAAGGATCTTGCGGCTTCCACGTTCCCTGCCTTTGCATACCCCACAATCAGTGAAGTGTATGCCGTGGCAGTTTTCTCAGGCATTTCATCAAACAGCCTCCTTGCACTGTCTAAGTCCCCGCACTTCACATACCCATCAACCATCGCATTCCAGTGCACCATGTTCCGGTGAGGCATTCCATCAAACAACTCTCTCGCACCTGCGATGTCACCGCTGTTGACATACGCCACAATGATGGCGGTCCACGAAACCTCACTGGGCAAGGTGATTGAATCAAAAAGTGCCCTGGCTGTGCTAGCGGCGCCACACCTCCCGTAGAACTGGATGAGCGCCGTGCGGACAAAGAGGTCAGCATCCACGCCGAGGCGGATGGCGGCGGCGTGCAGGGCGGATCCAGCGGGGAGGCAGGGGACGCGGGCGCACGCGCCGAGGAGGGAAGGGAATGAAAAGGAGTCGGGGGAACCGCCGCGTCTGAGCAGGTTGAACTCCGCGAGCGCGTCGTGGAGCGGGGCGTGGCGGGCGAGGGACGCAAGCACGGCATTGTGGAGGCTGAGCGGCGCGGCTTGAGAGTCGGAGACCGCGGCGAGGAACGAGGCGGCGACGGAGGGGCAGGCGAGGGCGTCGCAGGCGGCGGCGAAGCGGGCGAGGAGGGCGTGGTGGCTGTGGAGGCCGAGGCGGATGATACGGGCTTGGAGCTGCGCGAGGCAGCGCGTAGTGCGGCAGCGGCCGAGGAGGGTGGCGACCGGAGGGGATGGCCGGGCAGCAGCGGCTACGGAGGGGGGCCCGAGGGCATCGCAGGCCGCAGCGAAGCGGGCGAGGAGCGCGTCGGGGTTGTCGAGGCCGAGGCGGAGGATGCGGGCGTGGAGCTGCGCGAGGCTGCGGCCGAGGATCGTGGCGACCGGAGGGGATGGCCGGCCGGCGGCGGGGTTCATGCGGCTGCGGCGGCGAGTCGAGCGGCGCGTCGTGGCATTTGGATTTGCGTTTGCCTTTCAGCCGTTTGGTCTGCGATTGCGAGCTCCAGGGTTTAAGCCCAAAATGTTTCCACTGTTGTGTTTGGGCGTGGGCCTCTTGTGCTTTCCAAGTTTGCATCGACTCGGTCAGTGGATCATTGCTTCCTTAGCAAGTTTAAGTGATTTCTCTTTGCTTTTCTTTGATGGATGAACAGAATTCTACCATGATCAATGGCTTGATAATAACAAAGAGCATAAGGAATGCCCAACGAGGGCTTAACTCTGAATCCTCGCTTTGGTTCTTGAATCACAATGTGTCCGTTATTTCCTAGAGCGTGGTGAGTACAAATATGTTTATCCAGCCGCTTGTATTTCAACGACTATAGAAGCAGAGCATTTCTACATGCAGAAAAAAAAACGACCTCTGGAAATGTTTTTTTTTTTTTGCGACTGCTAGAAATGTATTTGGACATATGGACCTATGGTGCCATCCGCCTGTAACAATTTGAGGTATGCTCAGATCTCAGGCGTTCATGCTGTTCGGCAGGTGCAGCTGCGGCTGCAGAAAAATAACTGTAAACACTGTAGCTGCTGCTGAAGAAATAACTGCGAACACTGTAGCTGCTGCTACTGCCTGCTGCAAAACATCCAAACGAACAGGCTAGTTACAGAACTTTGGCCAGATCTTCTAATTAAGTTGGTGTTGAGGATTGATTTATTCGAACACTAGATTTGAGAGAGGCTGTTTCAGTTTGGGCTACAATTGATTCGAGGTGTGCTGCGTTTATAGGCAAGCATGGGGTGCCAAGTGCTGTTCATGTTCAAATTCGGCGACACCTTGAGAATTCATTGAACTTCGTCCAACCCATTTTACCGCAAGACCGGTGACTCGCGTACATAAACGGAGAACCGATGGTGACAGAAACAACCTTCCCTGTTTGAGTTGGTTTAGCTAGCTCCCGTTCAGCTTGTGGTGTAGTATATATAACATATGTGTGGAATACTTAGCATTACTCAGGTTGTGGCACGAATGTTTCCACTGTTATCAGGCAGAACGACTAGCTAAACTGATCAGTGATCAAATTAAACACAAGTGCACATGGAATAGATGTACAATGAGCTCAAAGAGTATCATCGGTAGACGACCGAATCAGAGCTTAGGGCCCTATACAAGCAGGGTTCGAACGTTCGATGTATGGTCACGCACGCCATGCATGGACGAGCTGAACCTCTTCACTCACTTCTCGAAGTAGTCCTCGATCCTGCCCTTGAACCCGATCTGACCGAAGGTGAGCACGATGAACAGGCCAAGGTGCCACGTCACCAGCCACAGCCTGTGCAACGACCGAAAGTGAGCTCGAAGCCAATGTGCGAACCAACAAGCAGACAGAGACACAGTAAGCTGCAGTGATGCTCCCCGGATTGCCGGAACAACTGGCTTTGGCGAGGGAGGTCTCACCAGAACTGGGAGTTGACGGCGGGGGGCGTGGGGAAGTGGGCGAGCTCCTGGCCGATGCTGGAGAAGAAGAGCCCCGTCAGGCTGTTGCCGTTGATCACGGGGACGCTCGACGGAGCCAGCCATCCGATGAGCCCGAACCCGATCACGTTCAGGTCCCTCCTCAGCCAGTCCCGGGGGAACCTGCCGACAATTTCACGCAAGAAATTAAGCCACCGTGTTCAGAGAAAACAACCTTCAGTATATCGAGCCGGCCGTCGGCTCTTGGCGTTGGAGTGATGTGGGTTACTCACGTCATGCAGGTGATCCTGCCGTTCCTCTCCAGGTTCCTCGTCATCAGCGGGTTCCTGGCCGACACCCGGCTGCCCCTCGTGAAGCCTGCAACATTGTGAATTCACAGCCCGTCAGCTAAACATATAGCGTTCGACGAGGTATTGTGCATTTGCTACGAACTGTAAGGTACGTACTGGTGGAGAACGCCGAGCGGCTGGCGAGCGCGGCGCCGGCGAGGCCGGAGACGGTAGAGGCAGCGGCCATGTCTGTCGTCGTCAGCTCTGCTGCAGCGCGCGCGATCCGTATGCGGTGGTGCTGACTGCGCAGGGCAGCTGCCTCTGTTTTTGTGGTGGGCGGGGCACGGCGCGGACAGGGACGCGCGGTGGTGGCGTGGCGCGAGAGGCGGAGATGAGACGGGGCGGATTGTTGTGGGGGCGCGGCTGATGTGGATCACTTGCAGCGGATGGAATAGATTCATGGCAGGGGAAGTGGCCTATGGCCGTGCTCCACTTGGATATGTCCGGATAAGATATTAGGTTTCCTCTTCTTTATTTTTTTTAAGTTTTGAAGGGGCCAGGCACGAAAAGCTTCCTTCGGCCAGGCACGCGTGTGGAACTATTCGTGGGCCTTTGCCACGGACGTTTGGATTTTATTTTTAGAGACGTTCGGCCCAATCGGCCCGTCACATGATGGCCTGGAGAGATTCAGGGCCAAAGCAACTCGGACCCTGCGCGATGAGAGTCCACCTCGAAGCAGCCGCCAAACGCGAGCCCGTCCGCCACAGCGTCTTCATTGCGCCCGGCTCCGAGTTCTTTGACCGCGACGACGCCAGGGCCAAGAGGGAGAAGCACAACAAACTCTGCGACCATCTCAACCCGGCCAACACCTACAACTCCTCTGCTGCAGCCGCCGCTGCGTACAATCTTCTCGTCAATCAATAAACGATTGATGATTATTTACGGAGTAGTTATTATCCGTGTCGTGACTCTTTTATCCGTATCATTGCTCAGATTGTATCCGTACTGATGTGTTGTTCGTGAACGGTTCTTGTCAGCCAAACAAGGCTTGGTCTTGGTGTAATGTGGGCAATAGCTAAACTTGGAGTCAGTCCCTCCCAACTCCCAAACAAGAGGAAACCAAATTTGTCAGTCTTAATGCCCAGCAAATTCCTAACGTTGGTGAGATGAATGACCAACTGACAAAAGAGTTCGCAGCAGAGGAGTTGACAAAAAACACTAAATTTTATTAGTGATCTTAAGTGACAAGGACATTACACCGCTGGCATTGGATACTTAAGCCGCCCTCTGCACCAAGTTTCAAGGTGTCACCAATTTGGTCTTCAAGTTTGATTCGAGCTCTAGCAGTTGCTTGCACTAAATCGAGACCATTGATGGCACTCTCTCAGGATTACCTAGCTCCCAGTGAGTCGCTGGACTTTGGATTACAAAATTATCTTGCGTCTTTGGCTCTAGATGATACGAACAAGAGCAAGGACAAGGAAAAATTATTAAGGTAGTTGATGGAAAAAAAATCTCTCCATTGGGGTTTATAATGTTTATACCCTCATAAACAATATCAATCAATTCATCACAAAAAATAAATAATTAAGTTCAATTACTTACAGGAATCCACGATACAAGGTATGATGAGGATGCTTATTTCGAGGTCAAATTAAGTGACACAAAAATATGAAATAGCTAAGAAAGAAGGAAGGAACTGTGAAGAAGTTTAAGTTTTCAATTGGAACCACAACCATGCAGTTGTATAGCCTATCCACCATCACCATCTCAGTTTGGTTAGGGTACGAATTGCCTGTTCTACCCCTCTCTTTTAGCTCAATGGTGTCTAGTTGTCAGCTGTATAATAATGACAAATCAAATCAATTTCTTTCTCTCAAATTTTCTTTTCTTTTCGAGTAGAGTAATAAGCAAAAGTGCATTCATCTTTAGGTAATATGAGTTACTTGCTTAGACCTTGGTGCTGTGCTATTTGTTCCTTTTGATTTTTCTCAAAATTCACTTTGTAAATCTCTCAAAAAAATCCTTTTGTCATCTCACTACACCGTTTGTTGCCGGGGTCTTTTGGCATGTTTACTTATTTGATTGAGCTGCATGTCATATTCGTGCGCATTACTTTTCACAAAGCTTGTTTGAAAATTGCTGCACAAGACGAATGCATCATGTCGTTTTCGAGATCGAGTGCGTCAATTACCTTGTTTGTCTCCTCGCAAAAAAAAAAAAAAAAAAAAAAAAAAAAAAAAGAAACCTTGCTTGTCTCAAACTGCGCGGTACGCACAAATTTGATTGTCCAATCATCGGTTGGCAAGATACTCATGGATGATCTCGGGATGGCGACACCGGATCAGTACTGGAGTACATGATAAAGCAAGGTGAAGGGATTGACGCGACACAACATGGCATGCGCTATATACACTGCAAGTGCAGAGTGAGCAGAGGAGTACATCACGCAATGGATAATCTCGGGATGGCGCCGCCGGATTCGCAACCGCTGAGCTCCGTGCGCGTGAACAAGCCGCTCGCCGCCGCCAACCGCCTCCTGGCCGCCCTCCACGCCGCGCTCGCCGCCGCCGCCATCGCCCACCGCGCCATCCTGCTTCTCGCCGGCGGCGGTGCTGGACGTCCCCTCCTCCACGTCGCCATGCTGGCGGCCGACCTGACGCTCCTGTTCATCTGGTCGCTGTCGCAGGCGCCCATGTGGCGGCCCGTGACGCGCGCCGCCTTCCCCGACAGGCTGCTGATCCGAAGGAGACGGAGGAGCTCGCCGCTGCCTGGCGTGGACGTGCTGGTGGTGACGGCGGACCCGGAGAAGGAGCCGACGGTGGAGGTGATGAACACGGTGGTGTCGGCCATGGCGCTCGACTACCCCGCCGGGAGCCTCAGCGTCTACCTGTCCGACGATGCCGGCTCGCCGCTGACGTTGCTCGCCGCCAGGAAAGCCTACGCCTTCGCCAGGGCCTGGGTGCCCTTCTGCACAAAGTACCGGGTGCAGTGCCCCTGCCCCAGCAGGTACTTCGCCGGCGACGACGACCGGGACGGCGGAGACGACGACGATCGCCATGGCTTTGCGGAGGATAAGCTAAGAATCAAGGTGCGTTTACGTACGTCAGTGGTGACGTAATTTGGCAACAGTAAGTCAATTCCAATAATCATTCGTTCGTAGAAACTTTTAGCTAAAAGACAATCTGCTGTGATGGATCATAGCGTAGAATCGGTCCCAATTGAAGACCTAGTTATTACAAAAGCAGTTTTTGTAAGATAGCTGGTGTATACTATACTACGTTTTATTCGAGTGACACTTACGTGGTAGCTCTTCCAACGTCAAGAATAATTTCCAACTCTGCAGAACATGTACGAGACTTTGACGGAGGAACTAGAGGAGGCGAAGAAGCAGCAGCTGGACGCCTCTGGGACAAAAGCCGATCACGATGCTTACGTCGAGGTGATTATTATTTATTAAGCAGCAGTATCAGCAGCAAGAATACTATGTCAAACGAAATGTTGCTTCAATACTATTGTGTCATGATCTCAGATAATCAGCGACGATGAGGAGGCTACATCAATGCCGTCGCTGGTGTACGTCTCCCGCGAGAAGCGAAGGACGTGTCCTCACCACTTCAAGGCCGGCGCGCTCAACGTCCTGGTCCGGCCTTCCTTCTTCAATTCATCAATTGGCGCTCCTGTAATTGCATTGCATCTCTGCATGCATGACGGTGATTTGAAAGCTACTACATGTGCAGCTGCGCGTGTCGGGCCTGATGAGCAACTCGCCATACGTGCTGGTGCTGGACTGCGACATGAACTGCAACTCCCGGAGCTCCGCCCTGGAGGCCATGTGTTTCCATCTTGATGATCACCTGCCGGACAAGCGGTCGCTCGGTTTCGTGCAGTTCCCGCAGATGTTCCGCAACCTCAGCTCCAAGGACATATATGCCAATGAGCTCAGATCCATCTTCTCGGTTTGTACATATGGTCATTTGTCTGATTACTAATAACACCAAGCAATCATCATTGACCGATCAAGAATAAATTAGTGCTTATTATGTTCAGACGCGGTGGAAAGGCTTGGACGGCCTCCGGGGCCCCATCCTCTCCGGCACCGGGTTCTACGCACGGAGGGACGCGCTCTACGGCGCCACGCCTTCGTCGGCGTCCCAAGGCAAGCTTCCTTCACAAAGCTGTGGCTGTACTAATATTTATCAGCAGATCGCAGGTGAATTGTGATATGAAGCAGATCGAGCTAAAATGATTTTGATCCTGCAGATGAGTTCTGCTTCATGGAGGCCGGTGAGCTAGAGAGGAGGTTCGGCCGTTCCAACGACCTCGTAGCCTCGGTGCGCAGCTTGAACGACCCAGCATCATCCTCGCGACGACGCGGACAAGACGAAAAAGACGCAGCAAGGCTGGTGGCGCGCTGCTCGTACGAACCGGGCACCGCGTGGGGCCACGAGGTTGGGTTCCTGTACCAGTCGGTGGTGGAGGACTACTTCACCGGGTACCGGCAGCTCTTCCTGCGCGGCTGGACGTCCGTCTACTGCTACCCGGCGCCGGAGTCGAGGCCGCCGTTCCTGGGCAGCGTGCCCACCAACCTCAACGACGTCTTGGTCCAGAACAAGCGCTGGATGTCCGGCTTGCTCGCCGTCGGCCTCTCCCCCAAACACTGCCCGCTCCTCTCCGTCTCCCTCGACGCCGTCTCCACGCTCCAGTCCATGTCCTTCGCCTACTACGCCTTCGCCGCGCTCTACGCCTTCCCGGTCCTCTGCTACGCCACCCTGCCGCAGCTCTGCTTCTTCCGTGGCGCCGCCGCCGTCCCGCTCTTCCCCAACACGGCTGCCTCCGTGGCCGTGTTCGCGTCGTCGGCGCTGCAGCACCTGGTCGAGGTGTCGGTGGCGAAGCGCGGGCGGCTGGTGGCGCTCGGGACGTGGTGGAACGAGCAGAGGTTCTGGGCGCTCAACGCCGTGACCGGACAGCTCTTCGCCTGCGCCAGCGTCCTCCTGGAGCTCGTCGGCGTCGGCACCGTCGACTTCGAGCTGACGAGCAAGGCGTCCGACGGCGAGCTGTACGGGAACGGCGTGTTCGACTTCACGGGCTGCTCCATGCTGCTGCTCCCGGCCACGACGCTCAGCGTGCTCAACGTCGCCGCGCTGGTTGGAGGGACTTGGAACGTGATGGGCTCTGGAGGTGGCTTCTCCGGTGACCTGTTCCCGCAGCTCTTGCTCTTGTGCTACGGTGCGGCATTGAGCTACCCGCTGCTGGAGGGCATGTTTCTCCGGCAGGATGCTGCGAGGGTTCCTGTACGGATTACCGCGGCGTCCGTCGCCATGGCCGCTGCGATGCTGGCCGTGTTTGGTTAGGGGGCACATTCCTCCTGCTTACCGGAGCAGGTAGCTTCGATGTAGGAATTTAATACACGTCATCACCTGGGTTCTTATACAAATCTACATGACGTGTCAAACAATAGACGTTGGCTTTGACCATATCCTCCTACTCACATGAACAATGAACCCAATGGAATCCTTGTAATCAAGAAATTCCTTCCACTGCTTCCCAAATGCTTATCTGGTAACAAAAAGAGCATGTTCAGCAACTTTGGCCTGAACCGTTAGGAGCTAAACAGAAATGATGTTCTTACAATGTACAGGGTCTAAACAACATACAAACGATTAACACTTTAGTAAAGTTCAAAACTGGTTCGCAAACATTTTCTGGAAATCATTAATTACTACGTACACCCCAGTCATGTTCCCCCTTTCCCCATCAATGTTCTTTCAAACTTCAATGTCTTGCAATATCCACGAACACCCAACAGCAACATTTCAAAGTATAACCGAAAAAAGAAACATACTCGCAAGCTAATATCTTGCTTAATGCAATGTTAAGCAAAATAATAAACAATGCCATGATCTAATATTTGTGTTATGTGGTTTTGAGATATCAATGAGTTGAACCCATTTCGTTACTTAAGACCCCTTAAGAATCGGTACGATTGAGTTAGTTTAGGGATCATGATTTTTTTTTTCCTCTCGAATACTCAAGAGAGCTGCATATCAGATCAAGCTAGTTTGGATACAAAATCCAGCCAGCTAGACATGTGCCGGCTTGGTCAACCCTATTCCTACTTCCTTGCCCACTGCTAAAATAACTGCTCCAAAACAACATGGAAAGGAGCCAGCCAAGCGACCTTACACAGTTTTTTACCCTTTCCATTTACAGGCAATCATGGGATGCTTAGAGTTTAATAACAAATCTTCGACAAATAAGTCTCTAAAATACGAAAAGCCTTCAGAACCTCATCTATAAATTGAGAACCTTCTCCTAACGGATGACTAAATTTGGCAAGAGACCATGGTGTATGGGGGCACATGCACCGATGCATGTTACATCAATGCTTATATGTTGAGTACCACTCATATCCGGGGAGCTTCATTAGCAGCATCTTTGGTCCAGATAGCAATTCTTTCTTGCTTCCCACGCACAACGACAACGGCTCCATAGATTTCATCACCGTGATCAAACTGTTTGCCAATCATTGCCAAAAGCCAAACAAAAGACATGAAAAAAAATTGAGACATAACAAGGATAAATGTTCAGAACAAATTATCTTTTCCAATGATAAATGCAGAGCCACATTGTGCCAGACTTTCCTCTGCCACAGCTGATGGTCCATTTACCACCATTAGCACAAATAGGGTCTTCCCATTTCGGCTCAATCTTGTCTTTTAAGCAATGGAAGTCAGCTCCCACAACCAACTTGCTAAGGCGATGAATATTATTGTAAAGGCTGAAAAAACACTAAATTTGTCAGTTTACTCTTGTGGAATATGTATAAAGAAACTAAAGGTGGAAGAAAAAATTATAGGAATAAAGAAATATCCCAAATAAGATCCTCAGATTCCTAAGCCCCCCACTCCATGAATAAAATAGACCAAAAGCCTCATCCAAGATTTATTCTTGGTCAAGCCAAAACATTAAGTGTTTTGACATCTTCTAACTGGGTGTCCCCTGCATTATTTGTGTTCATGTATGTCTTTTCTTTTTAATTTAAATTTTTATGTACATCAATCATGCAAGCAACTTTCAATCATGTACAATAGCAACTATAAATTTTGTTAGGCGTGCCTTGAACTGATATGTATTTTGTGAACTTTCAATCATGTATGTCTTTTCTTTTTAGTTTATTTTTTCTGTGCATCAATCAAGCAACTTTCAATCATGTACAATAGCAACTAGGAATTTTGTTAAGCGTGTCTTGAACTGATGTCTTTTGTGAACAATAGCAGATTTTGAAGCCAAAGAAAAGATAACCTACAAATTGAATGCCTTGCTATGCTAAGTTCAATGGATTAAACCAAATGACTTAACTCTGAAACAAATATATGTTGATGTTTATATGGGTCTAAAGTTAGTTATAAGGCCCCAGCTAAGTACCGACAATAAACCCTGGTAATTTTTTTTAGATATTGGGAAAAGAAGGTCCCGGTCTTGACCTCATAGAGGCTACAGCGACATGAACCCTGGTAATTGAGGCAGCCAAATTGGAAAGGAGAGGAGGCTGCTAATAAAGGCCCCTTTCATGCTATGAAACGAATATCTCATACACAACACCGAAAGCTAAAAACCACATAATTGATAATACAAGAAGTCGAGAATGTAAATATGACAAAAAAGAAGAATATCAGAAGCATAGAGGAAAAATATGTACAAGTTAGCAGTAATATGAAAGATAGCAATACAATAAAACAAAAGATACTAAAGTAAGGGAAAACATGAATAATCCTGAACGTCTAGTTTTCCAAAGGAAACTGCTAAAGGTCTCATGGCTTACAATTTGCAACTAACCTAATAATAAGAAATCTAGTAAGGCATAGAGCTGAGACAGCATTTATTTCCTCACAGGTAAAATTAATCTATCAAACCCCCCCCCCCCCCCCCCCACCCCCCAAAAAAAAAAACATTCCAGAAGCTAGTGAAGTAAGAAACAATAGGGGAGGAAAATAATTTACAACTTCAAATCAATTATTTGGAGCACCATCATCGGTCAATCTGACATTCAATCAAAATGATGGAAAAAAAAGTAATTTACAACTTCAAATCAATTATTGGTGCATTTTACTTGCACCAATACGTATCAGGAACTTTCTCAGAGCACAAAGAGAAGACCATGAGTTTCAGACTAGAGATCAGCAATAACCAAGTAGCGACTTTTAGCTCCTACAGCATGAGCAATCCGGCTCAAAGAGAGAGACGACATCTAAACAACCAAAAAAATGTCAAGCTATATAAAACGTGTCCTATGGTGATAACAGGGAAGCCATGACATCTCAATATATGATCACACAATGACATGATAAACCATTTGCAAGTTCTAAACTCACTCTAAGCTGATCTCGCGAAGTTACAAATATAATTTACCAAAACAACTGCTGTGCTTCACTAAGATGGTGCAATAACCCGTAATGTTTAGAGCATCCGTTCAATAGACACAGAAACTAGTAAGAAGTCTATACACATGCACAGCAAACTGAAGAACAGAACACCAAAGCTGTCTGCACTGAATCTCTTTTTTTAGAATACCATGACTACCCCTGTCTGCACTGAACCTCTTCCCCGAAATACCCTTTTTTATTTTTCCAACTAAACTCCTGAATGAGCTCAGAAACAGCTGCTATGCACTTTTGCTTGCAGCCAATTCCATTTTCCACCCAAATTCCGCTCTATGTACTTTTGCAGAGAAACGATGACGACCTGCGTTTACTCAGAAAATGGAGGTATCCAAGCTGGAGCTTCTGTTGCGCCAAACACTCGCCTTACAGGACAACGGGAGCCAGCCCGTCGTCAAACTCCGTCCGATCCAGTCCGAAAGGCACAGTTAACAATGTCGGGCCTACAGTGAGAGAACACTTTGAGTCGAAGATGGGGACGACGCGAACAAGTTTTCCAGATACGTACAGCCTCAGAACCGCACAAAGAGAACGCACGTTCGTGGCCGAGAGAACCGGCAAGAGAGAGAATCTAGCCAAGTTGCTCACTGACTGAAATAATGCATGCGAACCGACGGTTCTTGCGGCACAAAAGAAACGGAAAGATGGTGACAAAATGTGTTAGAGTTTGGTCAGGAATTGATCACAATTCACAAGCTTGTGGAGGAGACGTCAATGCTCTCCCTCCCTCTAACTTGTCAGCTAGCTAGCACGCCGGTTCACTGAACGAAACATCGAATAGATGATGGAGGCGGCTAAGCCGGGATGCACAAAGAAGATGCGGAGATTGCAGGAAATCTGACGAGTTAACACTGCAACTGCGCTAAGCCTCCAAAGCTAGCGTTTCCCTACAGGCTAGGCTACAGGTGTAAGAGCGTAATAAGCGGGAGTTTGTGCTGCTGATATCTCTAGTGTGGGAGAGATGCATGAATGAGAGAGTTTCTAGAAGGCGCCGCAGGAAAACTGCAACGCGAGGACATGATAGGGGAAGTTGCAGGTCCCAATTGAAGCTGCAAACAATGCGAATACGCAACAGTGTGATCCAATGAGGAAACGAAAAGAAACTCGGCCAAAATGGGTTCAGCGAAATAAGTAGACGGTGACCACCAAGCAGCCTAAAAGTAGTGAAATTTCTGCGCATGATGCCCCATGACCGCTATGTCGCCATCCATGTTTTGCATGGTCCATTCATTAGTTAGCCCAGTCTTGTACTGGTATGAAAATCACTAGTGAGTGGGTATTGTGTTATAATACAGGCACTGTGCAATTCATAATTGTCCGTACTACATAGCAACACGTGTATGAATAGTAGAACGAGTCATGTACAACGTCCTCTACATAGTTATGGGGACAACGTATTCTCGAAATAATTGGTTTTAGAAGAACTTGGGGGACCCGATGCCTGATGCAAGATCAGGGAACCCATGATGGTCGGCCAGGAGATTCAGACACCATAAAGGCAACCGTATCGCAACACCTAGATAAGGATGTTCTCAGAGACCCAATCCGATTTTATGCAACTCCTGAATTATTTGTCAGACAGACATCCTAATTTTATGCAACTCCTGAACTAGTGTGAAGATATTTTCGGTATTGTGTTATAATACTGGCAAAGATTGCTTTCGACATGGGTCAGAGTCTCTGACCATTTCGGCTTTAAAACCTCGAATTGGAGCACAAAGATCACACATAAACAGCTAAAAGCTTCAGTAAAACATGCCTTCCATCTACTTATGTTTCGTACTTCAAAAATGCGGAGGGAAAAATTGAAGTCGAAGTAAGCATTTACCACTGTTGACACTCGGTACCAGCCATTTATCACCTCCGAACTTTACATCTAGTTGGAACGGCAGAGCAGTACAACCAGACCTTCGAGAAACAACAGGATTTTCTTCTGATGTTCGAGATGATGTCAAGTTAATTTACCTCTCCCAACACTCCCTGTCAGTGTTTAATCACTTGCTAACTCTACATCTAGTTGGAAACGGCAGAGCAGTACACAGCGAGATCTCACAGTCACTGCAACAACAGGATTCCACCTAGGATAGTAACCTCCACCAAGACACGAGATCGTACGTGAGGAGGACAGGTCCCCAGCACCACAAAGATTTCATCACGTGGTTGAGAGCGGCACCGAGCATAGATTGTGGTGGCGGTATCAATTGCCCTTTTTGACGGGAACGTCTCCGACCTAACTGGAAAGCGTAGTAGCACGGTACTATATAGCTATTGTACCCAATTGTAGATTCGAGCTAAGCCCCTAATAACGACTAAAGGTCCTTTTTGCACGAAACCGCCCGCTCGTCAGCGGTACAGATAGATGATCGCCCTTCACGAAAACGATATCCTACTAACGCCATTACGCCTCCAAATCTTCCATCCCATGGCTCGTAACGTTCGTGCCGGCCGCGCCACAGATTTTGCCCGTGACGTACGTGAAAGGCTCGCACGCCGGAGGCACAGGCACGGCGGCACCGGCGCGCGATCGAAGAAACTGTGAGGAAGACGCGGCCCCGTCCCGCACGCACGGTGAAAACGCGCGTCACGCGACGCGAACCCACACGGACGAGCGCGCGGCGCCCCAGCCCCACACGGCCACGCACCCGGGGCGCGTGTGCGCTTCGGCGGAGTCGGTACTACGGCAAAGCGGCGAGCGCAACGGCGCGACCACACGCGTCCATCCGCACGGGCGCCAGCGAGGCCACCTCGTGTCCCCCCGACCCGACCGGCACGCCCACCGACCGTTCCCCGTCCGGCGCCACGGCTGCAGCCCCCACCGGCGATAAATCGCGCGCAGAGCAGCAAAGCGAACGAATTGAAGTCGGTTTCGGGGGGGAGACGGACACCGCGCGGAAGGAAACAGGGGCGCCAGGGAGCAGTAATGAGCGTGTTGTGTGCAGCAGCAGCAGATTGCTTTGACCGGAGAGCATCACTGCTACCACTACAGTCAGTGGCTCGCCGCGCGCTTTTATTCGACTTGGAGATTGGTACTCGCTCCTATATAAAACCCCGTGCGGCTAAACCCGTCTTCTTATCGTCGGCGAGAGAGAACGCCCAGAGTTTACTCGATCGAACAGAACAGAGACGGACAGGATCACTAGTAGTAGCTTACTGGTGCGGGAGGCAGAGATGGTGACCACGATCGATGACCTGCACGCCGACTTGCTGGCCCGCGCGCTGCGGCGGCTGGACGGCCGGTCCCTGGCCGCGGCCAGCTGCGCGACGGCGAGGCTCCGGGCGCTGGCCGCTGACCCGGAGACGTGGCGCGCGCTCTGCCTCGCCGAGTGGCCGTCGCTCGCGGGCCTCGACCGCCGCCTCCTCGACGCCGTCCCGCCGCGCCGCCTCTTCGCCGACGCCTCCCCGTTCCCGTCCTCCGACGCCGCCGGCGAGCTCGGCCTGGAGGAGCTCGAGCTCCCCGGGATGCTCGTCTCCGCGGTGGACGTCTACCTCGGGGGCGCGCCGCTGCTGTCGCGGGTGGTGGAGACGCCCGCGGCGTCGTCGCCGTGGTTCCTCGGCTCGCCGTTCCGGGTGGAGGCCGTGGAGCGCAGCAGCAGGCGGCCCGCGCCGGAGGAGGCGGCGGCGGCGCCGGCGCCGGCGGAGCTGGAGCTGAGCTGGGTGGTGGTGGACCCGGCCCGCGGCCGGGCCGTGAACGTGTCCAGCCGCCGCGCCGTCGCCGTGGACCGGCACTGGTACACGGGCGAGACGCTGGTGCGGTTCGCGGTGGTGCTGGGCGGGTGCAAGTTCGAGGCCACCGTCGCGTGCGCCGAGCAGCTCGGCGGCCGCGTCGGCGAGGTCAGCCTCGCCGTGGAGGACGCCGACGGCGCCGCGGTCGCCGGCGAGGGCGCGCTGCGGCTCCTCGCCGCGGCCATGGAGGCGCCCAGGAGGGGAGGGGCGGGCGAGCCGGAGGAGGCCAAGAGGAGGTACCACGAGTTCGTCAGGCGGAAGAAGGGAAGGAAGGAGAGCAAGGCGCGACGCGAGGCGCTCGTGGACCTGTGCTGCTCCGCCGCCAGCGCCGTCGTCGTGCTCACCCTCATCGCTGCTGTCGCGCTCCGGTGATCGATTCTTTTTTCGGCGCCGACGAGCTCGGCAACAAATACTTTATTAACCACATGTACATGTGCTCGAAGCATGTCATCAAGTAGCGAACTTTTGTGTAACCTTTCCTTTTCCCCTTGGTGATAGTTACGAACTGTACATCATCTATCAGACCATCCATGTACTGATGTACATCGTTTTCTTTCAACCAAACAAATGAGAACAACACAGAAGAAAATATCCATCGTCGAGTCCACTGCATTCATTATTCCATAATAAGTACAGTTCCCGACTTCCAGGGTTCAACTGATGTTACAGGCACAGATCAATTGTAGAACATTGGTTCCAAACAGAAATGCAACAGGATGTGTACTACAGTACTAGTATAAATTGGTGCTAAAGCAGCTGCAAGGGCATATCCAACTACCGTGTTGAATCCGTAACATCAGCTAGCCATGTCGTGTGAATAGCGTTGTAACAGCAGTTGCCGATGACAAGAAAACACAGCATCTAATCCCGCACAAGCATATGTTATGAGTACGATGGATGTGCAATAGCCTTATTAATGTTCTTGCAAACACTCAAAATTTCAGCACATTATTACATTTCTGTCTGAAAAAAGCAAATAAAATACACATGACCTTTTATAGAAGAGAACGAAGCATGGACAGACCAGGCGTTCCCTTATCAGTCGTTGCCAATTGGCTTTGGAGGACCTCTCGCTATTGGACGGGCATCTGCACCACGGTCCATTTTGGCCTTCGCAATGTCGACATATATAACCCGGCCGTTCAGTACCTGTCACAAGCTTGCATTTATAAGCAATTCTTCAAGCAGCATAAGAGCACACACACACACGATACTGATAATGCAAACTAAGGAGTACTCCCCCAAGAAAATCTTGCCTTGCCGTTCATCTCTTCCCTGGCGTTATTAGCTTCTTCCTCCGAAGCATATTTCACAAAGCCAAATCCTTTCGGTCTGCTGGTCACCTTATCCGTCACGATCGTAGCTGCACTCAAACAAGAAGGTCCAACTTGGGTTATAACATCAGACAACACAACAATCAACACAAGTTTGTTTTGGCAGGTGACAAGGATAGACCTTCTATTACTTGGCCGTACCGTGAGAAGGCTTCCGATAGGCTGTCTTCAGTTGCAAACTGTGATAGGCCTGCAGAGGGATAGAAGGGACAATGACATGGGCGCAACTTTTCCTAAAGAGCACTGCAGAAGTTTCCTACTGGTCCCAGCGATTCTGAAATGTGTACGTTCTTTCTCATTTAATCCCCAATGAGAAATTCAGCCCAAACTGAGCTTTAGGTGCTTCTCAGAAATATCAGATATCAAATAATATTGTTCCTACACAGCACTGTCTACTTGCACGAACAACATATCTAGTAACTGATATTAGTGCGGATACGCTAACTTGGCACAGCTAAGTGTAACACATTATACATTACATAAACACCAACCCTTGCTGGAATACCTAGGGATTCGAGTTTTGTTTCCCTTATTAGCAAACACAGATATATATAGAGAACCTGTTGGTTGAAATCTAGTACATGTACATCAATTCGGTTGATTAGTGCTAAATAGTAACTTCTATTACAACTAGAACTTTAAGGTGATTGGGTTGAATATGCCCTCTATGTATACAAAATACCAACCCTTGCTAGAATATCTCGTGATAGATGTTTTGTTTGCCTAATTAGCAAGTAAAAACCACAGATATATATATACATGAGCTACCAGTTGAATCTAATATGTACGTCAATTCGGTTGATTGTGTCATATAATAACTCTTTACTCCTGTTAGGCTGTTACATGTGGAACTTAAAGGTAGAAGGGTTGAATATGCCCTCCATGTAATTCTGTTCTAAAATGGGAAATCTGTTACGACACAACACTCTTCAAGTACAAAGATTCTTTTAGATGTAGTCATTCACTCATTTGAGAAAAAGGACTCGCCAACAGCAAAACTAACATACACTGACACCTAACCCGACTTCAACTTTCCTATATAACAAAAACGATAATTTAAACTGCTAAAAGAAACATTACTGGTGCATAATACAGTGGTGAAAAGCACAAACAAGGTATCGAAGCACTCTGCGTACACGAGCATTCCGTCGAACACTAGCCACGCATGCTCCGCAACGCATCGGCCTCGCAGCAGATGCCCTCCCTAACTTCCTCTAGCGTGAAATGCGTGAGAGAGAACAGATAATCGGACCGACCCAGACGCAACGAGCACGAGCCTGAGGAGGTGACGAGACAATTGACTTACCACCGATGAAGAGCTTGTAGGTGATTCCCCGTGAGTGCGCGAGGAGCGCAGAGCACGCGGGCGCGGGGCTCACCCTGGACGCCAGGCCCAGGCAGCGGGAGGCCTCGCGCAGCGCCGCCATGGCCATGGCTGCGCCTCGGTGGAGCAGAGGGTGTGCGGCTTCAGTACGGGAGTTCGGGTCCTGGAAATCCCGAGGGCGATGGCAGCACGAGGCCACGAGGGCGGCGGAGAGAGAGACTAGGGCGTGGCACCTCGTTTGAGCACGTGGCGCAAGTATTCAGATGGGCCACATCATTGCTTCAGCCCTGTTGAATTTCACAGCCTGCTACTTGGCTGGGCCGTTATTGCAAACGCCGACCTAGAATGGGCTCTAGTTTTGGAATCCCATGACCTTGTTTATTTGGCGTGTCGAATTTGGGGCATCATTTTCGGTGGCTCAAATTTGGCTTATTAGGAAGCTGAATAAGATACAAATTACGAAAAGTTTAGCATTGAACTGGTCGCTGGGAAAATTTTGATCAAAGCTGCCACGTCTGACTGTTTTTAACTGTTGTTTTGCACTCCTACCAAACTTAATAGAAAGATACACAAACAAGGATGTACTTTATAAACGTTCGAGCATAAAACAATTTCTCGCAAGAGTACTAAGACGCAGGTCTCGAAGGAGGTTCCAGTTTAAGACCAGAGGCACCCGGCAAATTTTCTCTGAACGCCTGAACAGATAACAAGCACCCGACCGCTCATTTGAAACACGTCCCATTGAAAATTCGCGACTCGCGAGTTCCTTTTATTTATAACCCATACGGTAGCAGGTATATAGACATCTCAACCCACAAGGCTGTCATTGTCGCATATGACTTATGCCCAACGATTTCCATCCACCACAAGCTAGAGAGGTAAAGCACATCACTCGGCGGCCTTTCCTTTGCGGCGGTTGCTGCCGCCTGCGGAGGCTCCAGTACCTCCTGTCTCCACCAGGTAGCAGATCATCGAGTCCACATCCTCGCCGAATATACTGTAGGCTTCCATAACCTGGATGTACCTGAAACCCATTGCCAGGAGCAACTGCATGCTTCGAGTCAGCACTGTGTCTGGGAGTACAAAGCACTCCTCGCTCCCTCTATCTGGCGCCGGAGCCGAACGAGATGACCCACTAACTGCAGAATAGGGATATCATGCCAGTTTTAAGTAACCTGATAGCCAGGACAATGAAGAGTTCCTTGAATGCCAAGAAAGGCAACTTACTTGCGGCAGACGAGGATGGCTCCGCCCCTGATGTTGATGACTCTCTGATGTTAAGCTTATTCTCCTCAGCCAGATACTCTGCCCGCGAGGCCTCCATCACCATCCGTTCGATTTCCCTCTCTGTCAACTCTATATCAGAGTAGAATCTTCCTTCTGCCAGAAGTGCCTAACAGTGCCAAGCACTCGAGCATAAGCCACATGATTCTCAGATACAGTACCTTTTAAGATGCCAGTTTGATTTACACCAAAGGTTGGGAAGACATTAACTCAAGTAAAACAGAGTACTTACATTCTCAATTTGCTGATCTTGCTGAGCTTTTATTGCAGCCTTCACCTGATCTCTGTCAACATTATTTGTCTACACAAAAAAGATAATTTAACTAGGATACATATCAGCTGAACCAAGAAAAACAATATGTGATAGAGAACAGAACATGTTGTCCGAAAAATGGCTAAATGTGTACTGATAATCATGATCGATCTGCAAGACATGCAAATGGTTCGAGAAGCGGAGACTTACCCCTCTAAGAGAACTAAATCCAAGGCCTGCCCCGACTGACTGTCGACGGGGATCAACCACTGAATTGTAATGATTACCATGATGGTAACTTAACCTAATTGGAGGAACATCTGTATTATAGCTTCCTTGAAAAATGTTAATGGGCTCTGCAGTAACAGCAAACCTTGTTAAAAAAGATAATGCGATAACAGAAACGCAAACAAGGATCAACACTTGAGGAAAGTTTACCTGTACTGTAGGAATATATATGAATGGGACGATTATACATCTCTGCAAATGCCTGGATCTCAACATTGTTGCCATATACCTTGAACAACGAATCAGCAAATCATCATTGATGCCTTGAATTAAAGAGACAACAATACCAAAGTAACTGAACAATTTTCTTCCTATTCATTTTGCTAGTACTTGAAAGGCAGCTGTTTACTATATAAAATGAAATCATATGCAGAAAGAGAAATGTTTCACAAGTTGAACAAAATGCATGCTTTTCTGTGTGAAGCATATAAACGCGGATTCTAATGAGTGGAGAATGCTTGAAAAGGGCACAAGGAGGCATTACAAAAAAGTCAAATATGTATGACAATGATCAACAGAATAAAATGGGTTTTGTAACTCATAAGTTCATATAAAGAACTGCACAAAAGCACAGCACAAGAGCATTATCTTAGGCAACCCGAACTGAATTTCAAAGACTAGGAAAGGCAAGTGAATTAATAAAGCATGAGGATTTAATAATTTGCTAAGGTTTTATTAAATAGATTAAAGAATTACCTTATCTCTCCTTTTCCTCTTACAGTATGATGTGAAACCTTCAGTTATGAATTGAGAGAAATGATCCCGCTCCCTTTCCTGAAAAAGAAATAGAACATAACAATAAGATTCTCAACTGCATGGCTAATGGAATAACATATAATAAGTTAATAACGATATCACGGTAATTTATGTTTTACCAATTTGTCGTATTCTGCAAATTCAGAAAAAATCAGTATTTTCCATGTAATCAACTGCTTGTAATGTACTACCGAATAAGGCCACTATAAAAACTGACTAAGGAACTATTGCTGATGTTCTAAAATCAGAAAGCAATGTTCACTCAATCACGCACCTAGTATTGTTTATACATCCTAAACAGCTCGACTATCAGGTAACACGGACAAGAGCCCATTCCTCTAACACAGCCTAGTAGACTCACTTTAACAAAAAGGTCCAGTGGTCTCAAAGGAAGCAGGAAATAATCAAAATACCTTGACAACCCAACAATATTTTCTTTTGTCGCGTTGCACGTAATATCGCAATTGAAAATATTATTTAACATATGCCAGCATAGCAATAAAGTAGCAAGCATAACGAACTTTATAACGGTCAGCAAGTATCCTGCCTAGATAGAACCTGGTAATAACTATTACTTACTATTAGCTGGAACGGAACAAGCTGGCAGCCATTTCCGTAACTCTGTCTGATTGCAGCTGGGATGTCGCAGTCTATCAATGCAATATATCGCTCATAGCAATTGTGTCCAATGTAAAATGCTAAGAAAGCTAAGAAATCAATGTCCTTAAATATGTGAAATAGAGAGGAAAATGATATGCCAAGTATTGACATGTTTAATAATATAAAAAGTCAGGGTTTCAGAATTGTGTTCGTAAATAATTACAGTTGGATACATGGTTTTATTTTTACGTAGATACCAAGCTTATGATATATGGGCTTGTTGACAACAAAAGATCAAAAGGATATAACACAGGTGCAAAGATGCCATGTTACCATGTAATCAACACACATCTGCCTAGCCATATCATAAGATTCCGCGTCGCCATAAACTTGGTCAGCAACTGCTCTGAATAGACAGTTACCATCTTCAGCCATCTTTCTGATTTCCAACCCTTTCACTCTCCTTAAGTCATGCTCAAACATACGTTCCCTTTCCTGTGAGGTACAAAATGCATTGATGAGCAGCTGTGGATATACATTGTTCCGCCTACTCATGCACATGAAGGGAAACAAAAAGTAACTTATAGGCGAGAAACATCGTGGTTTTCTTGTCCAAGACTAAACAGCCATGTTATTTTATATATGGCATAAGTAACTCAATTCAAGTAAGAAGAGTGTTTCAGTTATTTGACACCACAGAAGAAAGCACATGATTAATAGATTCATCTAGTAAACAACTAATCATACCATATTAAAATACAGTCACCTAATAACATACTGTTTTACTACACAAAGATCCTATGATGACACAATAAATGCTTACATAAATAAGGAGGAACTAAAGCTCGTATATAAAGCAGTTAATAATCATACCGAATCATCATAACTCGAGGCGTAACAGGGGCCCTGCTCATCTGCACTATTGTAACCTTCACCATCCGCAAGTGACCTAGGCGAAGAAGGCCTAGAACCAGAAGGAGAAGTCCGGGCTGTCACTGGTGGCCAAGCTACTGGCCTTCTTGAAGATCCAATCCGCACACTGTTAGAACTTCCAGACCCCATTCTCCGCAGCCCATTATTCGCAGATGACGGTTTTGGTGGAGGGGCTGGCGGAGGTGGTGGGTGCGGCGCTGCCCCCACCATCTGCGACGAACCAATGCCCGATGGCACTGAACTGCCATGTTCGAACTGATCTGAGAAATGGAGCCCTGTCAGTTCCTCCACCAAGAAAGCAGGATCGATCACATTAGACTCATCTTTGGGAGGCTTCTCTCTCACAGCCTTCTCCTCTGCAGAGCTCGAGCTTTCAGATACGGGGTCATCTGGCCTCAAAGGCTTGTTGCTGCTACTAATACTCTCGCTGCCCTCATGGGAATGCTCAGTAACATCATCTGAGGCCAACAGCTCCGGTGGCTGCGACTGGGGCTGCAGCGGCAGTTCCTCCTCCCGGCCAACAGTTGCTGCCGGCTGCTGCTGCTGCTGCACTTGCTGCGGGCCCGAGCGGCTGGAGCTGGACGAGGAGCCGGCGGCCCCGCGCTGCACGAAGATCCTCGTCATCACCCGCCAGGGTCGTACTCAGCGTCGGGCATGGGGGTTGAAGCTGAACCCCCAATCTCTCTAGAAAATCGACTGCAACAGCACCTTGGGTTTCCGATTCCTACGCGTTAGCTGAGATTGCCCGATCTTGCGCGCGCCGACGAAGAGAAATCCATCCGAAGAAATTTAGGGTTCCTTACCAACGAAAGGAGTCCCAAGTTCCTGTCGATCTCCAGTCAACCGCCAATCCGATAGCAGTGGAGAAAGGAAGGGTGGAGGAGGAGGAGGGCGGCGACGGCTGCTGCGGGGTGAGAGCTCCGTCGGGGAAGGCTGGCGTGCTTCGGTGGTGGAAGGAAGCTGGTGGCGGGTTCGGCGGCGCTGGGCAAGAAGAGGACGAAGGATGGGTGGGAGTCATGCTATGAGGTCCACACCGGGGCCTGGGCTAAGCTGGGCTGGGCCGGGTCGGATCGGCAAGAGTACGGTCTGAGCCCTGCCCGCGTGTTTTGGACACAAGATTATTAATCTCTAGCCTCTGGTTTCTTTTTCATGTAGCATGTCCTAACATGCTAGAAAGAACTAAAGGGATAAATTGGTTGCTATTTAAAATATTGTTAATGAAAAAGGGGTTTTCAAAAAAAATTGTGGGTAAACGGATTTTTAAAGTGACAAAGTCACTAACGGATGAATTAGTTGCTATTTAAAATATTGTTAATGAAAAAGGGGTTTTCAAAAAAAATTGTGCGTAAACGGATTTTTAAAGTGACAAAGTCACTATATCTTGCGTATGCTTCTATATATTGGAATGTTCCTAGGGCTATTATGTTAGAGCTCCCGCTCCGAGATGACTCAATCACTGACATTCACTGATGAACAACTCTAAGAAATCTTGAGCTATGAAAAATTGAGCGGTTACTATGCTAAAACATGAGCTATGCCAAATCGATTTAACTAAGTTTGAGGTCGAACCAAAAATCGGTGAAGTTTAACACATAGCATAGCGCCATCGCCAATTTCCTCTAGCACGATTTAAATATTGCATGTAAACACCGTATGCATCAAATTTTGGAAGGTGCCTTTTTTTTTTTTGAGGGAATGCCATTCGGCGCATTTTATTGATTCGAAAGAATAGTTACATCGTTCATGAGATTTCCTAGTATGAAGCTAGGGGGCTCATCGGCCTAAATACAAGTTTCTTGTGATGACATAGCTCGTCTAGCCAGCTCGTGCGCAACTTGATTGGCCTCCCTGCAGCAGTGTTCAATAGATACATTATCAAATCCCTTCCAGATTGTCCAACTCTCATCCAAGGTTTACAATTTCGTTCGAATCGCTAAAACCGACCGGGACCGGTTCCACCGGTTATCGCGATAACCACGATAACCGGTCGATTTTTGAACAAGAATTCAAAAATCAAATTTCGAATTCAAAATCCGCAAAACCGACCGGTTTTACCGGTAATCGACCGATTTCTGTCGATAACGGATCGGTTTGATCGGTTTTGGAACCACAGCTCCTTGGTTTCCAAAATTCGAAGTCCCTGTAGAATCCGCTCGCTTCTCGTTTCGGCCCCCTCAGCCCACACGGCCGCCCCTTCATCGGCCCTGGAATTGATTGTCTCCACTGGCGTGAAGAGGTCGATTGGATCCATAGATCGGATCGATAGTGAAGAACAGAGGCAGAACAAGCGGCTCCAAAAATTTCAATTCCCGCTTCTCTAGTAAGTTTCTGTTCGATTCCTCGCACACATAGCTTCCTCGCATCCCTAATCATCCATTTGAGTCATCTTACATGCAAATCCATCACCCAAATCGACGAATTTTGAGGATTTTTGCCCGCCGGTTTTTGTCCCTGTTCAGTAATTTTTCGGGAATTATTGGACCCATCAAACAAACTCCAATTCGTGTATGGTTTTCACAAATGGTCTGAAAATAACATCTAGTTTTTTTACATATTTTTTGTTTCAAATTTTTTCAAATTTTCAAAAAAATTCAAATTTCAAATTCGAAAATCGGGGTACCGAACTTATCGACTCGGACCGAAATCCTCCATAACCGCGATTTTCGACCGATAATTGACGATTTTGTAAACCTTGCTCTCATCATATATAGCAGCTGCCGAGTTCGCTGAGAAACCTCCACCCTGCATCGTCTCCACTACTTCCATACAGTCTGATTGGATAATGATTCTATTGCTCCCAATATGTTGTGCTAGCATCAGCCCTTCCTTCAAAGCATATGCTTCAGCCATAGGTGCATCTACGACATGAGGGACATAGCTATTGGAAGCAGCTATACATCCCCCGGTAGAATCTCTAATGATAACCCCTGTACTTCCACAACCAACGTCTTCATCAAAAGAAGCATCAATATTTACCGCTAGTTTATCTTCTGGTGGCTTTTTCCATCCTTGTCGCTGCTTTGGTTCTTTCTTCATAGACAACATATAGTTCCTTGTCAATGCAGCTACGGCAAGTGCTGTTCTTGCTGGTCTCTCAATATTTTCGCCATGTACATATTGCCTTCTTGGAAGGTGCGAGCCCAAACCTATCATCGTAGGAAGGTGCCTTTTGATATCATCGTAGTCGTAGTGACGGTGCGAGCCCAAACCTATCATTTTGGGCTTGTATTTCTGCTCATTGCGAAATTTGTGGGGGCAAAAAGGTAAAATGGTGTGGCACGGCTTCCCAGGGAATCTGCGAAACTGCGTGCACCCAGTCTGCTGAAAGGAGTGACTCCGCGCTGATCAAACAGAAAGGAATGACCCAGCACAAAAGTCATCCCATCCTTCACATGTTTTTTTTTTTAAAACGCATCCTTCACATGTTACACGCACGCATTCGTGTGATTTCTTATCGTACACCCTATATATTACTTCTAGATAACAATTACCAATACGCAAGCAAAGCATGTCTGCATGTGTGCGTAAGCTGAATCGCACACAAGGCAACCATTATCAGTGTTTCAGTGTTATATAAAAACAGCACATGGTCCTAGAGACTTCGGCAGTTTTACCTGCAGGAAACAAAATGCAGACTACAGAATTGATAACCGTCAGTTCAAATGAACTCAAATCGGCACATAGGCAAGCTACATTAGCATGTTACCAACAGACCAATCAGATTCCGGATGATTGGATCGATAAAAGATGTCCAGCAACCAGCAGCCATCCAACAAATCGTCAGGTACATTCAGCACCCAGATAGGGCAGACACGCAAATGATTCCAAGTTATATCAGCAGCACCACATAAACAAGAGCAACAACCAAAGCTAGATCTATATATTAACCTCGACAAAGTGTTTAGAGGGGTCACATCAAAGAGAATTTTGTTATTTAGAAGTATTAAATAAAGTTTAATTACAAAACTAACTGCAGAACCCCGGGTCTAATTCGCGAGACGAATCTAATGAGGGTAATTAAGCCGTGATTAGATGATAGTTACTGTAGCATTACTGTAACAAAACATAAATTAATTAAGCTTATTAGATTCGTCTCGAAATGAGCATTCATCTGTCAAAAAGATTTTGTCTTTAAATTTTATTTAATGCTTTTAAATGACAAGATTCTCTTTCATTTTAGAAGTCTAAAATTTAAAGGGGTGGAAACGAACACCACCTAGAACTCCTACCAGGACTTATATATACTACTCCCACCTAACGTGGCCTCCATACTTTTCATGTCACCAAAGGGACCGATTTACACATTGTCGTAGCACAAAGGAGCAATAGCATTTGAGGATAAACTCAAGACAGTCACAGCCCACGATAACAAATGTGCCATGAGGCCAGGACCTCGGTGATCAATATATAACTCCGCTTGAACTTCAACTGGCATCTTTACAGCAGAAGAATGCATTTATGAATGGACGTGTCAGGACTTTGTGCTGCCCTTTTACTTTTGGAGGTATGGCTGCGCAAAACTTCGCATGGAATGGGCGAGGGGCTCCATGCACATCACACAGGATCAAAAAAAAATTCTTGCAAACAAAACATGGCTAAATGCACAAAAACAAAAGCAAGAAATTTTCTACTTTGCTTACTGTTAGCCCACAAAAGCAAGAAATTTTCTACTTTGCTTACTGTTAGCTCATTAACTATCTAAACTTGAAAAATAAAAAGAACTGGCCAAAGTGATATCTTCATTCTCTACTTTGCTTACTGTTAGCCCACCATCCATCCACGCTGTGCAAGCACCTCACGAACCCGTGCAGCCACGTCAATAGCATCGTTCAGGGGAGGGTAGCTCCAGCTATCTGACATCTATGATGAAGGATTTGGTAATGTTTAGAAATTCAAACCGAAGAGATTCAAAACTAAGATGATGGCATATGACTTAGGTGTGATAGTAGAAAGATACAAAACTAAGATGATGGCATATGACTTAGGTGTGATAGTAGAAAGATAGCATGTGGGGGGAGAAACGTTCTAACTTCTAAGCACCCAAGAAAACAGCTGACAAAGGCAATAAATGGTAGTAATTAAGAAAAACCTACATCTTCCAATCCAGTAAAAGGACGAACAGCTCCATGCTCATGCAGACGGTTGTAAAAGTCTGAGAATTTCCGCCTATAGTACTCAGTTCCAATAACATAAACAGGTTTCCTGTAAGAAATGAAATTGGAAGCTCAGTTATTAATTCTCACAAGAGTCCAACAAACAAAAGATACAACATCAACTCACCCAGTGCTGCAGGCCTCACTTAGCATACTAATAGAATCTGCTGTGACGACGAAAGCATCAGCCCATGCTAGATGGCCCAAGTGCGGGTTGGGATCTGCAGTGACAGAACCAACTCAATATAAATGTTACTCTTTCAATAATCAAGATATCTGAATGATATTATTGTCAGTGTACCTTCGCCATCCCAAATATAAATCTTTGGATGTGTGTTGAACTCTTTCAATATAAGATCAGACATCTGGCAGAAAATAGATTAGAAATTAAGTGGCAACACTTTGTAAAACAAGATAAACAACCTACAAGGTCCTATTTATCCTACCTTTCTTGGTGTTCTCCTAGAAAATGAAATTCTGACACTTCCACAGGTCTTCAGAACATTATGTAGTGAGCTTATCAGCTTCTTGACAAGGTCTAAATCATATTTACAGTTTCCTGACCATTGAAAACAATATGCATTAAAATTACACGCACATCACAGTATGAAGTTTGAACAACCCACACCAACATGCGGGCTGAAACAATCTACTAAAACAAGTGAAAGTTCGAAAAGCTTCCATATTGTTGATTTCGGCAATTTGGCAAACATGAAAACGTTCTAACCTTTTCCAGAATAATTAAATGAAGAGAAAAAATGAATCGCTAGAGTTTGTATGGAAGGGAATATGGAATCTGGACCATGCCAGCGTTTATGCTATGAGCGGTGTAGTATTTTCCTTATTGCTAACATATGACCGGATATATTAGTAGCGGCGTTGTGAAAGACATGAATTTTACTCTCGGTGCACTTAGTTGGTTTACATAGAACGAACGGATCTCACTAATGAGGTGACATATTACCTGCATGGGTTGTTAAGCTATCTCACACCCATGGAGATTACCATTATCATTTAATATTAAATATAAATAACTTAAATGTGAGGAAGCCACCTTTACATCTAAAGAAATTGCAAAAGCTAATGCGATACACAAAGCGTCAACTGAACACGGAATTATGGTTTACTAGTGGCATGATCATGTCTTTCCTGCATGAGGAGCTCCATATTCATATTAATTTGTGATGCCACTGTTGGTACTGCAGATTGTTCTATCCCCCAATCAAGTCTTACAAAAACCTGCTCTACGTACACACATTGGAAGAATCATATCATGTAGACAAAAAGTGTAGGAGGGAGGAAGGATTTACTTGTCGGTCCTCCAATGTTTACTACTACTAGTGGCTTTGGCAAAGAAGCAAGTTCAGCATGCCAATCTGTAGCAGCAACACGTAACGCAGCAGAATCTGCTTGGTGGAGTGCACCAGCGGTTAGGACCTGGCTTTGCAAGTTTCAAGGGTTAAAATGGAACGATCATTATGTGAATCATTATGTGATGAAATCATACATGACATTCTATATCAAAAATAAACGAGCAGCATACCACATTTGGACCAGGTGGTTCTAGTGGAGTGACCCATCTCCGGAAAAGGCGTGGAATTTCCTGTTGGCCCCTTGCAGTCAAAGCATAGTAATCATGGCGAGGAGTCACGACTAAATCAAACCTATCAAGGCGAAATCTGGGATGTTGTATCTGAAAAAAGAATACATAGAATATCATTGGCACTAGGATAAGATCCGCATGTCAAGTAGCATAGTGATTCAAACTCCCATTTTTTTTTAAAAAAAAATAATCAAATAAGTTATTCATTGAGGTATTCTACCTGAATAACAAATACATTATCTGGATCCAAACACCTTATGGAACTTGCGTAGGATATGGTATCTCTGCCACAAGCAACAACCAGTGCAGGACCTTCCCTGGAAGCAAAGGGCAAATTGATGAAGCAAGGTGTGGGGAAAGATGTTAGAAGTGCTAGAGAACTTTGTGACAAAATGTCTTAGAGCAACTCCAGCAGGGCCCTTACTTGGGACCCTACTCCATTTTTTAAGGTCTTGAGTCAAAAAATGAACTCCAGGGACCTTACTTGGGTCCTCATTTTGCATGCCCCCTCAAATTACACCTCCAAGCCCTCATTCCTAGGGTCCTCCAATCCTCCCTCTCATTTGTGGATCCCACCACTTTTTTTTCACAAAATAGGGTCTTGGGTTACTTTATTGCTGGAGTTGAAACTAAATTTTGAGCCCTCATTTTTACATGCTGGCTTGGAAAACAAAAGTAGAGGCTTTATTTTGAGGTCCATTGCTGGAGATGCTCTTAGAAAATGTTAGGCTAGTCATAACTTTGCATAGAAAAATAGAAAAACTAATCAGAAAGATCCAAGAACTATGTTTAGCTGTTAAGTCGCATCTCAAAATCCATGAACAAACTCTCTTACTTTCCAATTTTTCTTCCTAGAATCATGCTAACACAATGCAACGGCAACTCATGACTAAAATATCATGACTGTGATATCAAGATAGCAACTGTATGCAACCTCAATGGCTAATATATATTCAAAATCGGAACATTCCATTTTCCTTCTACCTGCCTCGTATATACCAGGGTGTGAGGTGGTTATACAGGAATGCCCATAAAATTCTAAATATTAATTAGCCAAGTATTTTTCTTATGAAAATGCCATGAAAAACTGATCATCATTTCAGATGTTAACATGTGTGAAGCAATGAAAGCATGTGATACTGACAAATAAACTGAGTCAGTGGATTGGGGTAAAATTTTCATAAATGAAGACGAAATCATGCTTATATGGATAGTTAGAAAAAACAAGGAAAAGACAAAAGTTATGTGAACCTTACTTTTCAAAGGTATCACGGATCATGGACACTATCTTCTTTGTATCTGCTTCCAGTACAGAAGACAATCCAAGTGGTCGACCCTTATGATCAAGATACTGCTCCAACTTCTTTCCTTGAACCAGTGCGGCAAATCTTGTATCATAAAATGTCTGTCTGAGAAATTGGTCCACTAATTTGTGGAAGGAGATTGGGAGAAAGCGCAGCCACTTATTGATTCCTCCTGTTGGCCTGGTTACGCGCTGTGAGACCAGATGGGTCACAATAAACAACCATCAGCTTAAACTAAAGGAGCAAAAAAGAAAAACAAAAGGAGTCTTTCGGAGAGGACATCCACATTGTTTTTGAAGAGAACTACGACAAATCCTTTGGAGATGCCTGAACATTTTATTGCACAGAAACCATGTACACAAGAGAGCTACTGCAAATCCTTTGGACATCCGCATTGTAATTAGAATCCTAATTTATCCCCACCATTTAAAACTTTAACCAGTAGGGCCATGAATGGCTCTGCCTCCACAGACACCAAGGAAATTCAAACTGAAGAAAACGAGGAATAGGTACTGAGATATCAGTAAGATTTTGCTTCTCGTTTATTTATATCCTATACCTCTCCTCTTCATTTATTTTTTAACAAAGAGAAAAAAGAGCATATGCCTGCATACATAAGCAAACAACACAGTATGTGTTTTACAGCTGTGGAAGCTACGGTGGAACTGGTATACATCAAAACGCACCACCCAAAAAGATTCAACCTGAAATGTGGTAGGGAAACTGGGAAAGTACTAAGATTGCCTGGTTCTTGTTGCAGTCTCCACAAAGGCACACAACAAGCCAGCATGCATAGGTTACTAGCTAATCGGACCCACATACAGAGATATTCATTCAAAAATACAAATGATGAACATCTCGAGTCAACTCCATTGATATTTACAGTGGATCCATACCCGGATACCCCTGATTCGCGTCAATAGAGAAAGCACATTGCAAGGCAAAACCTTGCTTTAGCAGGCTACTAAGATTCAGAAACATAAACTGATATAGAGTAAATGGATGGAATTGTGTTTTCAACCACTCTCAAACAGTCAAACGTATATTACAGCATAGAAGATATCCGATATCAAGCAAACTTAAGCAAAATTAAGGAACATCCCATAAACAGTTACAATGACACACACTTTTTGATTTACTAATTGTGGAAGAAGCATCTTTATAAACCATGTCACGCATAGATCTTTAAAAGGACGAGACACCAAATTATACCAAATATAATGCTACTGACCAGGTCTTAATGCTCGATCTCCAGCTGTAGCAACTTGAATTTTCAAATAATCAATCAATAGTATCTAATCTGCTACACCAAACCGATCCAATGATGTATCAGAAAGACAAATGCCACTACCGATTGCAATTAGTCATCACACAGAGCTAGCAGGAATGAGGAGACAGGCCGGGGCTTACGTAGAGCGTGAGGCGGTCGGCGAGGCCGAGGGCGCGAAGGAGGCCGAGACACTGGTTCTCTGCGCCGGCGCAGCCATTGCCGATGACGACGGCGCGGCGCACCACCGCCGCACCTCCGCCCGCGGCGAAGATCTGAGGCGTGGCCCCGCCCGATGGCTCCGTCTCCGGTTCCGGCAGCACTATCGGCCGCATCGACGCGCCGGCCAGCCCCTTGCCGGAACAGGACACGGAAATGGGTGGGAGGCGCCGGGCGCGGCGGTGGGGCGGCCGAGCTACGGCTTGTGGAAGCAGGAGGACTCGAGTGAATCAGTGAGGAGGAGGAGCCATTTCATGTGAGCAGTGGAGAGACAACCAGTCTTGCGGAGCAAGTTTGCTTTTGCCATTTTTTGCCCTTTTCTTCATTGCCCCTTTTAGCTTTGGTGGCCTGGCCGGCGGGAGAGAACCGGCACCGGGGGTGGAGGCGGCGGAGACGGCGAATGGGCGAGGCGCCGCCGAAGCGAACTTTGCGGAGTGGGTTGTGAACTGGGCTTCATTTGTGGGCCCAAACGAGCTAAGCCTTTCAGCCTTCTTTGTGCTTCGGTTCCTCTGTGATCTGTGTTTTGGGCCTGATGCTGATCGGATGAGATTCTTTTAATTTCATGGTTGTGGCTGCTGTTGTTGACTTGTTGGTCTCTGATGGAACAGTACAAACAGTGTTGCGCAGTAACAGACAGCTAGCTCTTAAGTTGAAACCACTTTATGCAAGATAAATAAGGTGCAAGGTAATCCAGTTCTGGAAAATGAGAAGGTTAAGTTGACAGTTTTATAGTTCAGGGTTTTATCCAGACTCGGATGAGTAACTTGAAATTCTAATAAATATATAAAAATGTGACAATCACTCTGCGCCACCAATTGATTAGTAGTACTGAACTACTCAGGGATAGAATGGAAAGATAACACAAAAACAAAATAAGGATCAAACTTCGGGTTGTACCGGGGGATGAATGAGCAGTAATAGAAAAAAAAAATAACCGGCATAGCAAGGATAAAAGGGCCACCAGTATTGGTACATGGTTCATAGATAATCCCCACAAGCACAGGAATGCAAAGTTCCACATTGCAACGGGTAAATATTACATACTCCTGGCCATTCAACAAAGCTAGTAATACCCAATCAAAAGTTAGCAATAATATTGACCAGCTCCTAGTTAAAACAGAACACAATCACAAAAAAAGGGGGAAATCACAGACACACAAAAAACAGAACACATTGGAACATGCTCTCCCCGGCAGCAGAGAAAGACATGTATTGATATAACTAAAGCTTCAACTTCACATGATTATGTTGCGGAGGTCATTCAAACTTCATCTTTTTTCCACTAGCCCCCATCTCAATTGCTTCCACCGCTCTCTAGCAGAAATAGAAAAATTTGTTAAGACAAAACATAAGTGCTGATAAACACATAAAGCCTGTCATGCCATCAGGTAGTACAGAGAATTATGGGCCTAATAAGTCAGTAAATATTAACTCTGACTCGTTGTAAACAAACAGGAGTTCACATTTGATCATGAGCGCTAGACAAAAGCTTAAAAAATGACGCAATTGGAATTGATAAAACTAAGCACTTGTGTTCTACGTAGAGATAGTAGTACGCGTGCCTTGTGAAACTTCAAGTCCGGCAGGGCCGCACTGAGGGAGGCATTGAAGGCAAGGAGGTAGCGCGAACTGAACAATGTGCTCGGGCAATTCTCCTGGGTGGCTGACATGACCTTGGTTCTGCGTGTGTCAACCGAAAGCAGAAACTTCACTAACCTAGTACGATAGCCTTCCTCGTCATACTCCAGATCACCCGGGATGACAAGGTAGACGATGTCACGTTCCTGCGTGCTCAGGTAAGGGAACATTGGCGTAATCCGCGGCACGCCCATGGAGATAAATGTCTGATCTGCCCAAAGATCGTCTAGAAGCAGCACCGTCTCCTCCGTCCAGCTTCGGGATGGCCCGTCATCGAGGTTCAGGGCATAGGTAACGAGCGAGATTGAACCGCGCTCCGTGAAGCCATGGATGTTGAAAAACTTGATCTCGCCGTCGACGCAGGCCACGGTGCGGAATTCTTGCGGGTTCAGAGACCGGCGACGTTCTTCGCTGATGGAGCAGCTATCTGGCAGCGGAACAAAAGATATTCCCAAGTCCGGCGAGTCGACATTGCAATGGCGTCCCAGATCGCAGAGCAGCAGTCCCTGGAGAAGGTCGACCCAGCAGAGGAGGTCCCTGCTTTGGACATGGAAGGACACGTGAACCCTCCACGCGTGGGATACCTGGGCGGGGAGGTGGCCGACCTTGTAGACCCACTCGCTCCCCTGCTGATCGGATGAACACGACGACTGCCAGAGGCAGAGCTTGCCGAGCACAGGCGCCCCGGCGCGGCGGAAGCCGAAGAGCAGCTCGGCGAGGACGAAGGCGCCACCTTCGCGCGCCACGACGACGGCGGAGTAGCCGTCGAACATGTAATCGTGATCGTGGCCGCGGATGCCGGGGATCGTGGAGAGCGAGGAAGACGCGGCGTCGATGACCAGGTAGGGTCCCTGGTACCAGGAGGATGGGCGGCCGGCGTAGAGGACGACCAGGTTCTTGTCGGCGGCGGCGACAAGGAAGTCGGAGGGCATGTTCTGTCCGGCAAGGGTGAGGCGGCTTATCCCCGGGGCATCGACGACCTGCAGAGATGGCTTGATCATGGCCCGCATGTACTTGGCATGTTCTGCTTCCATGGATTCAAGGCTTAGAGGCTCTGATGACGATGTCGCGGTGGTGACGACGACCACGGCCGCTGCTCCTTCTTCTCCCATGAGCGGTTCTGGCTCTTCTGGATGGTTGCGGAAGGTAACGGTGCGATCGAGCAGGACGCAAGCAGGGGCCATGGCGCAAAGAATCGATGGAAGATACGGCCGGGTTGAGTAAGAATTGTAGGCTGTATAGGCTAGGTTTGTTGGATCTAACGAAGAAGATGGCAGCGGAGAGGGAACAAGGACCGGATACAGATACCGTCTATACAACAGCCGAGTGTTTTACGGCCTGACTTAGACTCAAACTAGCTAGGTGAAAAACAGCACTAAAAAACAAAATCAGTACATCGCTGACTCAAACTAGGTGAAAAACAGTACAAATACGAATACATTAAGATTTAAGTATACGTAGCGTAACTAGCGTTAGACGGTGCAGGTCCTCTCCTTCACTTGCATTGGAGTCTGTGCTCTACTTAACGGTAGTAGTATGTACCTGATGATACTTGAAAACCGGCTTGCCGCCAATGATGGAGGCACTGAAGGCAAGGACGTACCGTGAACTCAACAATGTTTTTGGGCAATTCTCCTCGGTGGTAGAGATGACCTTGTTTTTGCTTGTGTCAACAGAAAGCAGGAGCTTCACTCTCCTAACACGATAGCCCTCCTCATAATCCACATCACCCGGAATGACAAGGTAGACGATGTTATGTTCCTGCGTGCTCAGGTAAGGGAACATTGGCTTAACCCGCGGCACGGCCCTGGAGATAAATGTCTCATCTGCCCAGAGATCATCTAGACGCAGCACCGTGTTTTCTGTACATTCCCCATCATCCAGGTTCAGGGTATAGGTAACAAGCGAGATTGGGCCGCCCTCCATGAAGCCATGCATGTTGAGAAGCTTGATGTCGCCGTCAACGCAGGCCGTGGAGCGGAATTCTTGCGGGTCCATCCGCAGCCGGTGGCGTTCTTCGCTGACTAGACGCTGCGGCGCACCCTTGGCGCGCCCATCTCTCACTGTAGACGATGTTATTTTTTAATGTCAAAGACACAAAGCTACGCAGGCTGCTCGTTCTTATGTGTGTGTACCATTTCTTCTTATATCTCAACACTTACATAAGAATTCTAGTTCTTTTATGTTCTTATGTATGCTATGCCCTCGTGCACACATGAGAGAGCTTGTTTTGCTGTGCCGTTCATCTTAGGCATGTTCATCGATTTGGATGCGTGTGTTTTTAATACTGAAATGTACTAATCTTACGACAGCATCATGCTAAATTAGTTTAATATTTATTCCATTGTCAACAGACTAACATCAGAGGTAGGATAAATACTCAACTTGGAAGATAGGAGGGACGTTCTCTGACCAAGAGGAGTGGGGTATATGGTGCGATCGACCCGCGCTGAGGCAGACACAGCTGTCCTAAAAATGGATGGCAATGGCCAGCTGATTCAGGCCGCTTCAGAGTTTTAGTTTGACATACATGCTTACGACTTTGGACAGTAGTTGTTGAAGTTCCATATGATATTTTTGGCAAAATAGACTTAATCAATTGTTCCTACATCCATGCGTGCATCAGCAAGCTCGTGCAGTTCCAGAAATTTTATGGTGGTATTTAACTAAAATATTAATCAGGCAGAGCTATATATATGCTTTACATTTTATTTCAGTGCCAACCGGTACTATAATAGGATGAGAAAATAGTCATAATATGTTGCAATCTTCAAGTATTAGCTAGATATATTAAACCTTGCATGTGAATTGTAGATTCTTCTCAGCTGATAGAACATGTAATTTTTTAAAACAGGAGGCGTTGGGTATACGAGGTGTGCCTGGACTGTAAACAGCCATTCATTATTGCTTGGCACGCCGGTTGAACATGATTTTACAGGTTCCGATATATTATAACTAAAAATGTGCTGTGAAATCTAAATTAAGTTCAAATTACACAAACAGATGGCTGAGTGTACATCACCAAGTTCAGGCTTTAGAAATCAATTTCTTCATAAGTTAAATCTTCAAAAGCCTGCTCTTCGAAAGCATATTCTTCAGAGACAAACTCTTCTGAAGCTAACACTTCAGAAGCTCTCTCTTTTCAAGGCATGAACACACATGACCAACGAAACAGGACGCGTACAGGACACAATATCAAGAAGAGGTGTCAAAAAAGTCAATCAAAGCACGTCAAAAGGGGCCGCGAGGGCCAATATTGACTGTTCCTTTCTCCAACTAATAGGTAGTCAACTTGATCATGCCAAGACCAATTCAGCCGGCTGATTTTCTCTCAACGCTGTAGCTAGGAGTCAAGGTAGCATGCAGCAGCCTATTCATTTATTATGCTAGACTTTGAGTTTATTTGATAGAAGTCAAAAGTAATGTGAACACTATGAATTGACAACACCAGATGTTCATTCGGTAGAGAAAGACTTTAGCTATAGCTAGCAGCCGCTTACTTCAACTTTGATGTCTGGATGCATTATACTTAGATACTGCTACAAGGTTGGATGAAGGGCATGCATGACCATAACCTCTCTAATGCATATGCCAAGGTCTATACGACACACATTTGTCCATTAATTATTTCAACCCATGATTATTTTCTTTTCATCTAAGCAATCATCACACATAGATGTTTAACAAGAATCATTTCCTTTTGTTTTACATGAGACGAGATATGAGTTAATCATCTTTTGATCAGTTAATAAATTTGTGACATAATTAATGAATGCTCCTTCATAGTGGTGTCTGAGAATTAAAATAACGTTCAATTTCTGACCCTTACAATGTCCATTCAGCTTGTGAGACTCAAACTACCGGACAACCAAAACATAAGAACAAAAGAGAGAAATGTTTTCAGCAGAAAGCTTGATTCTAATGCTATTGAATTATAATTAACACCTTAACCAAGCTAGCTAATGAATGACTTTTTCTAACGATACGAAGCTGGTGTCACTAACTTAAGCCTCAGCTGGCATGCTTACGAGGGAACACGAAAATAGGGCTCCGAACAACATGCCCTCACGTCGGAACGCCGACGATGCTCACCGTGTAACTCAGTACCTGGTTGCTGGCGCTGAACGCTAGCTCCACAACGCAACGGTGATCTTGATGCATGCCCAACGCCGGCGAGGTGGCATGGGTACACCGAACCCAACGCCCCAACGTTGGTGACCCTTGGGGAAACTCAGCGGCAAACGCCGTAGTTAATCACCATAACAGCGATGGATGGGTAGTTGAGGTCACCAACAGTGCAGAGGAAGGCGGCGTGGTCGGCCTCGCCGGCGTCGTAGACGAGGCACGGGTACCAGGTGATGAGAGCGTTCATCTTGCCGGTGCCGCGCGTGAACTAGGCCTCGGACGTGGCGGTCACCAGCGTGGCCGTAGTGACGATGCATGGCCGAGAACACGGCCGCTGGCGACCAGTCCGGGTGTATCGACTTGATGTACGTAGGCCGCGGCGCCGGTCACATGCGGGCATGCCTATGGACATGCCTGGATGCAGCGGTCGTTGACGTCGCTGCCGGACATCGTTGACAGCGCACCCGATGCAACATACCGGCGTGCACTACTTGCATTAGCCTTTGCACAGCAGCCGCAGCTCGACGTTGTCGCCACCGGCCGTCAGTTTGGCCTTGTAGCCCGCCTTGGCTAGCCATCATCTGCCCGGCGCGTTCACCACCTCCTCGAGCGTCAGGTGCTTGCCGCTTATGAACACCACCAGCTGCGAGCGCTTGGCTCACGATTCGTGCGGCAGCGTCGAGCACCAGGCGCCGCAGAGATGACGGCGCATGCACCTCGGCCAGTGATGATGGGAAGGCGAAGAGCGGAGTGTCGCGAACACCGTTGAGAAGAGCTGGATGAAGAAGAAACGAATGCGAGGCGTAATATATAGACCATGCATGCGAAGTAGTCAGAGGCATGGACTTAAATTCCCATGCACGTAGTCACACAAGACGGCGACGTGTTGAAAACAAGGGAGGTGGAAAAGAAGGCAGCGGTGAGCGCGGAAGTCACGTTCGAAGACATCAGTTCACGTTCGGTGAGCACCAAAGTCAGCTTTCAACGCATGAGAGGAAGGAAAAAGTAGCGCTGGCTGAGTATTGTAAGCAAAGAAAGGGTGCACGTCAAAATAGTCAATCATGTTGAGCTCTTCCACTCATACAAAGTCAAGAAAGCACGGCAAGCCGTTGAAAAATTGAGGACACATGGTAAGATCGCAACGGCCATTAGCATGGTAATCGAACGGTGCAGTAATTCGGGTGACGCGGACGCGGGAGGGCGGGCGAAACCTATGCGGTATTTATCTTCTTAGATGGTGCAGCTATGGGGCAGCGGAACAAAAGATATTTCCAAGTCCGACGAGTCGACATTGCAGTGGTGGCGTCCCAGATCGCAGAGTAGCAATCCGTGGAGAAGATCAACCCAGCAGAGGAGGTCCCTGCTTTGGACAGAGAAAGACATGTGAATCCTCCACCTGTGGCTCACCTGGGCGGGGAGGTGGCCGACCTTGTAGACCCATTCGCTCCCCTGCTCGAGCTCGGATGAACCAGACCAGAGGCCGAGCATGCCGAGCGTAGGCGATCCATGGCGGCGGAAGCCGAAGAGCAGCTCGGCGAGGACGAAGGCGCCACCTTCGCGTGCCATGACGACGGTCGCGAAACCGGGGCACGTGTAATCGGGCTTGTAGCGGATACCGGGGATCGTGGAGAGCGAGGAAGAAGAAGATGCGGCATCTAAGAGCAGGTAGGATCCCTGGTACGAGGAGGCTGGGCGGTAGGAGCCGGCGTAGAGGACGACCAAGTTCTTGTCGGCGGCGGCGACCAAGCCGGAGGTCATGTCCGTTCCGTGTTTTGAGACCTGATCGGATGAGAGTGGCCGCGTAAGGGTAAGGTGGCTTATGCCCGGGGCGTCGACGACCTGCAGAGATGGCTTCATGGCCCGCATGTACTTGGCATCTGCTGCTTCCATGGATTCAAGGCTTAGAGGCTCAGATGATGATGCCGCGGTGGTGCCGCCGACCACGAACGCTGCTCCTTCTCCGGTTCTGGCTCCTCTAGGGGATGGTCGCGGAAGGAAACGGTGCGGTCAAGTAGGACGCAAGCAGGGGCCATGGCGCAAAGAACTGATGAAACCTATGGCCGGGTCGAGGAAGAATTGCAGGGTAGGATACGCTTGTTGGATCTAACGAAGAAGACGGCGGCGGAGAAGGAACAAGGACCGGACACCGGAGACTGTCGGTTGATACAACCCTTGACATGAATACGGAATCGGAATTGCTCAGAATGGAAACTGGCCCGCGGACGAAACAAAATCTCAAGGACGACTCAAACTAAGAGAACAACAGCACTAAAAAACAGGACAAATACGAGACGTTAAGGTCTGCGTAGCCTCAGACGTTGCAGGTCCTCTCCCTCACTTGCATCGGCAAGCCGCCTTTCATCCGCAGCGTCAGCGAAAGTACGAGCCCCGGTCGCCCCTCCCCGCCGACGAACCCGAAGCTGAACCTCTCGAGCACGCACGCGGCGACGGACTTCATCTGGATGTACGCCATCTCCTTGCCGAGGCACATCCTGGGCCCGGCGTGGAAGACCGGGTACTTGAACGGGCTCTCCGGCCGGAACGCGCCGTCCTCGCCGAGCCACCGCTCCGGCCTGAACTCCTCGCAGTCCTCGCCCCAGACGCCCTCCACCCGCGCCATCGCGTACGCGCAGTAGGTCGCCATCCACCCTTTCCCCACGAACGTGCCGTCCGGCAGGAAGTCGTCCTGCTGGCTGACGTGCGTGTCGAGGGACACCGGCGGGTACAGCCGCATCGACTCCGTGATGGCCGCGTGGAGGTAGTGCATGTCGCGCAGCTCGTCGAAGCTGAACGTCGTCGGCGTGGAGGTAGCGCCCGGGTCACCCGACGCGCGCACCGCGCGGACCTCGCGCACGATCTTGTCCTCCACGTCGGGCCGGGTGGAGACCAGCCAGAAGAACCAGGTCAGCGCCGACGACGACGTGTCGCGCCCGGCGATGAGGAAGTTGGTGACCACGTCCCGGAGGCCCTCGTCGCTGTGCTCGCCGCTCGCGACGAAGCGCGACAGGAAGTCGTCCCGGCACGCCACCCCGTCCTGGCCACCCTTCTCCCTGCGCTCCCGGACGATCCGGTCGGCGTAGCCGTGGATGGTGTCCAGCGCCGCGCGCAGCCGCCGCTCGGGCTCCATGTCGAGCAGCCGCTTCACGCGCCACAGCGACTTGGCCGGCGACATGAACCGGGCCATGACGGCGTTCTGCGCGACGTTGAAGGCGTTCATGAACTCGGCGCTCCCCGGCGCGGCCACGGACTCCTCGGCGAGGCACGCCGGGTCCTCGCCGAAGGCCACGCGGCAGATGCTGTCGAACGCGAACCGCTCCAGCACGTCCTGCACGTCCAGCGTCCGGCCCTCGCGCGCCGCGCCGCCCAGCAGCGGCAGCAGGCGCTCCACGACCTCGAACCGGACGGTGTCGATGACGAAGCTCCGGAGCGAGCGCGAGCTGAACTCGTAGCTGGCCGCCTTGCGCTGCCGCAGCCACTGCTCGCCGTCGGAGTTGAAGATGCCGTGGCCGAGGAAGTCCTCCACGATGGACAGCGTCAGCTTGCCCTTGGGGTAGTTGTCGAAGTTGGTCCTCAGTATGTGCTCCACGTTCGCCGGGTTGGCCGTGATGACGCCGCCGGTGAGCCCGGCAGCCTTGTACGACATGGTGTGCGTCGGGTTGCGCTTGATGACCTCGGTGGACCACTCGAGGAAGCGGTGCTGGTTCTTGATGATGTGCGGGACAATGCCAAGGAGCGGGTAGGCCTTGAGGCCATCGGCACGAGCCTGCTTCTTGGGGTCCTGACGCAGGTAGCGTAAGCAGAGCACAAGGAGCAGAGGCAGGAGCAGGACAAGGTGGAGAGGAGGGGATGAGGTCAGCGAGAGCTCCATGGCGATTTGGCTTTGGCTTTGCGAGGTGTACGAGTATTACAGCCTGTGCTTAGCGGAATGACTCTACTCAAATACTCCATGCACCATTTCCTAGCGTAGGCAACTAGCACAAGTGGGAAAACATCTTTGCACGATCCAGTATCAAGTGGATCCACAGATCGATACTAACAAAACTTGAATACCCACTCTGGTCAGAAATCTAGTCAAAAGTTATTCAACCTCACTTACTGTAGATCTGGCCGGGAGGGGTCTGACATAGTGATTGGTGGCAAGGGGGACGAAATGCCATCAAAATATGTGTGACACGCTAAAATATGTTGAGATGTCGCCTAACACTCGAGCCAGATGGACACTAGAACAGGCCGTACACACGGAAAACAAAGAGAGATGCATCAGACTACGTCTCTGTGATTTGACTTAATTGATTCAATGATGTTTAGGGATTACTGCATCTAACGTGATTCATAACAGAATCTAATGAATGCGCTCAAAGTCAAGCGGATTAAGAATCGTACTATGGTGACATTGAGGAAAACTTGTTTATCGGGGAAAGCACATTGACGAAGACTTTGCGTTTGTCTTCTCTCGAGATTCGAGAACAAAACATCACAGTGAATCTGCTAAATCGGCTGGGGATGACACTGCCAGGAATTGGCTGGTCCGAGATATTGTTTGGTAAACCCTAAAGTACGAGACTTATATGTTGGGCCTTATCTCAGGATTCGCCAGGCTTATTTTGGTCCTGGTCAATTCGTCCGGTGTACCAGCTCAGGCCCAAAGCCCAACATCCACCTCAAGAAAAGAATATCATCGCCGGGCAACACAAAAGTGGTTTTGAAAATTGCATTACAAATTCGTTGCATTTCACTAAGAAAAGGCCCCCCTCAAAACAAAAAAAAAGCTCAAGAAAAGGTTCATTGAATTGAACTTTGCAGTTAAAAGGACATAGTAGTACAAAATATACTTGCAAGGTAATTTTTATGTACTCACAAGTTGCTTAAGCTAGTACTACTACAAACTAGTCTTTTCACAAAACCAGTTAGCTCTCGCTCAACAGAGGAACCAGGCAGCAGATAAGTGAACAACACAGCCCCCCAGAGAGAACCAGAATGAAATGCAGCAAAACATGGCATATTCAGTTCCATCAATTAATATGGTTCAACGGATTATCCTTGCATGCATGACAAGGGTCCAGCAATCAACTTAAGCACTGCACAGCACAAAGCAGGAATAAAGCAAAATCTAGCTAAAGAGGGGCAAAAAGCACCCACTTTCCCCAACAATGGGGCACTAAAAGCGGATCAAGTGATCCACAGTCGAAACCTAACCAAATTGTCTGATAAAGCATCCAATCAGGATCAGGTCAGACTGGCTCCCATATCCTTCGTACTATGTATACCAACAGCAAAAATAAGGATTGCCCAACAGAAATAAAGGGCCCTGAACATCACATGAAGTGTGAAGTATCGATGGTTCAATAAATTGTCTTTATGTTTGCATGATTTTCCTAGATGCAAGCACCTGGTGTACAATTTCCGAACAATAATGATGCATGAAAAGAACCCACATTGTTCAGGGAATCAAATCCCAATGTTTCCAATTTTCATAACTCTGTAGAGATGCATAGGATTTCCAAATGCCACAGACCTAAAAGCACTGAAATATACGACCATAGTAGAAGATTAAAAAAAGGGGCTAAAGTGCTAGCAGAAAGTCATGAAGCACTGAAGAAAGATTGTGCATATGAAGCACTGAAGAAATATATTATGCGTCCTTCTAGTAGTACAAGTAGTACACCTAGCATCTTTCAGCATAATGTGCTACAGCAAGGCAGAAGTACACGCTGGAACAAAACTGTAACAATGAACGATTGAAATAAGTTGCTAGTAGCTTTTCAAATTTGTTTTTAAAAGGAAGCCTAAAGTCTACAACCAACCCTTTTCAGGAAATAAACCACGAGCATGAATTAGGAAAGAGTTCATGTGTATCTTCCAATTCATATGCAACCATACAAACTCACATAAGAGTACCAGATAGCTATTTGAAAGCATTATCACTTCTAGGGTGTAAATACTGAGATCAGAATAGCCATTCAATCAAGAATGCATATCAAGAAACAACACAGGATAACTGCGCCTTCCATCAACAACAGCAATTTAGTGACGCCAAGAGACTAAGAAACCAAATTAGAAAAAAGTTATACTGGGAGCAAATGAACATTGATCCCAACGATCATCCCAACAAACGATCTTGACAGAGAAAAAAAAAATCTTACAGAGAACTCCAAGAGACCATAAGACACCATTTCTTATTACTGTTGCAATCCGCAGTATCACACCTCCACAATGGGATGCCAAAATTGGAAGTTGTTCCATCAAGCACTCAACAAGTTACCTTACCTTGTCGCTTTACCTCTCGATCTACAGAACGAACCCACTAGAATTATACCCTAAAATGTAACCCATCTACGACTCTGAGGATGCGGAGCTGAACAAAAGGCCAGAGCCACATCACCTCGCCGAAATTCAGTCGAGGAACCCGGTCTGCCGGAGCACCGCGTCGCGCACCCGCCGCAGGTCGCGGCCCTTGAGGGTGCGCCCGGCGCCCTCGAGCATGGAGAACGGCGCGGCGGCCCCGCCGGCGGACGCGCGGGCGACCATCTCGTGCGGGGGCAGCATCGCGGCGTCGCCGCGCCGGAAGTCGTCGTCGTCGTCGCCGAATTCGTCCCACCGCCCCGTCGCCGGTTTCCGCGGCGGCCGGACGGGCACCTTCACGGGCGCCGACTGGTGGTACGGCGGGACAGGAGCGGCGCCCAACGGCCTCGCGGTGGCCGGGATGGTCCGCGCGGCGGAGGCCGGGGACTGGGCCGGCGACGTCGCGCTCCCGTTCCCGGACGCCGCCGAGGCCGAGGCGGCGGCGGCGGCGATGGTCGCCTTGCGCCGGAGCAGCGTGCCAGCGCTGGATGCGGCCGCGGCGGCGGCGGCTCCCCCGCCCCCGCCGCGGACCAGGAGCCTCCTGTCCCCCTCATGCAGCGCCAGCGCGGCGAGGAGGCCCTGCGGCGCCCCACGGCCCGGGCTCCTCGGCCCCTCGGGCTGCGCCGCCGCCGCGTCAGGCGACGAGAAGAGGAAGTCGTCCTCCTGGAGCTCGTCCCCGGCGACGAACGAGGGCTCCGTCGGGGACGAGGAGGGCGACGGCGACGAGAACATCCCGATGAACCGCTCGCCCGCCGGCGACCGGCGAGACCGGTGCTCGTCCATGGGCGGGCGTCACGCGGTCCGGCGAGGGCTGCAGGGGTGGCTCAATAGGCCGCGCGCATGCAGATGCAGTCTGAATCGGGACCCCTGGTCTTGGCTGGCAGCGGCGAGGAAGGGAAGGGCGATGCGTCGTGGGGTTTGGCTTTTATGGGCGCGGCGCGGCGCGGCGCGACCCACCGGGGTGCGGGTGGTGGGGGGAAGAGATCGTGCTGCCCGCACCTAGCCGCGCTTCGATCGGTTCGAGGGCGCGGGACGTGGCGGTTGAATTCGTCAGGTGCTTGAGATTGTTTGGATTTGGATCAGGTTATTACTGTTTCTTATCAGATTCAAAATTCAGCAGGTTGGTGAGGCTTTTGGATAAGAAACGGGATGTGCAATTGACTGTAGAACTACGAAACGGGGAGGTTTGGGTGAATTTTGGGAAGTTGGATGCTGAGTCTTGAGCAAAGTTTTGGATCTGGTGGAAGGCACATAAACTGTCAGGTCATGGACGAACAAAAATCGTAAAAACTACCAGGGAAACTGCACAAACGGTAATTCTGAATTTGGATTCTAATTTTTGCAATTTCTGCGAAAACCGCGCGGAAACTGTGAGAAAACCGCGGTTTTCGTGGAGAAACCGTGGATAAAGGGGAAAAAAAAATCCTTTGAGGCCCAGCAACGGTTGCCGCGGATATCGCGCGGTATCCGCGAAATCCGTGCGGCTTCAACGCTGACTGGGGCGCGAAGATCCCACGCCAGGAATGCGCGCTGAGGCGCCCACTGGCTCGCTGGATCGGAGGCGGGGCGCAATTCGAGGACGCGGGATGTGGTGGTTGAATTCATCAGGTGCGTGAGATAGTTTGGATTTGAATCACGTTATTACTGCTGCTTGTCAGATTCAAAACGGCAGGTTGGTGAGGTTTTTGGATTAGGAAAGAGACGCGCAATTGACCGTGGGACTACGAAACGGGTGTTTAGGTGAATTTTTGGAAGTTGGTTGTGGATCTTGAGAAGGAAAGGAAGGATTATTTGGCGAGATGTGTTAGGAGCAAGGTTTGCAAAACCAACATAACCGGTCCAGTTTTATCGGTAACCGGTCCGGTTTTACCGGAAATGTAGTTATTAGTCCGACTCGGTTAGTAAAACTAATCGGTATTCGCCAAAAATCGACAATGTATACTATAGCAAATTCGAAAGTGATCATTTTTGCTGGTATTGTAGGTTTTGGTTTTTTTCTCAAAATTTCATTCCTTGGCTAGGAGACTTTTAGAGATGAGGACCAAAAACCAAAGTCTGTACATAAAAGAACAAACAAGCAATTGTTGAAGTTATGTTGTTACAATGGTAGAGAAAATGGTGCACACACAAATATGAAACTACAACATCTATTATTTCTGATAGTTGTGAAAAGCCACCAAAAGTATGACCTTATGCGGTGTCCCGGATAATTAAATTACCCGAAACTCCGTGTTTTCCGTACTTGCCCCAGGATGAATGACAAGTACACACGGTAATCACAGTGGAACCATAGCCATATCAAAATTCAACTATCAAATTTATTTGAAATTTACAAAATATCGGCTTGACGGCCGACAAAGTACCTTAAAAAATAAACATAGCGGAAACATAAAGGAATTCAAATCTCCAACGCGTACCCCGTGTTCATCCCACAGGCAATTGACTGGAAGTTGAACTCCTAAAAAGAACGGCGTCGTTCCTCACCACGATCAATGTCATATCTAAAATCAAGTTATCGAAGGCAAGCAATGCGAGTAAATATTAGTAAAACTATAATTATATTCAAGGCCAGACGAAGGAAAGTAATATGGTTAAGTTTGCATAAATGAGCAAATGGCAATCTAAACTTGATTAATGAAATAATTACTAAGTTGAATTGCTTAAATATAAATTGCATAAATGTAAGCACAAGTAGAATATCATATGAATAAAATGTCATACTTGACTTCCATGTCAAGTTCCTATCAAAATCATCATCTATACCATTTCATATATCAACATCCATAATGATCAATTTTAATCCCAACCATTTTCTAAACAAAGACCTATCATTAAGGAGCTTGAGACCGCAAGCACGACCATTCGAATGGATTATTACTCTGCATAGTTTGTACGCTGTACCCATGGACAGTGAGTGACCGTCTATGGTGTAGCTAGCACCGTGCACTCACAAAGTGTGTACATCGGTATCACACATGACGTTTTCATTGACCGTTTGCTATTCTTGCCTTCCCTAAATTGCATAACATTCATCTGAACCTGACCACTAACACCCCAGAGGTACAATTTTTTCCTCCTTCATATATGGATAGTTAGACAGGAAAAGGTACAATTTATTATGTAAGCAAGCTTGGATCCCATGCGTATAGCAATGGGAGCCCCGTCGAATAACCCCACCAAAACTCGGGAATTATCCGCACATTCTCTACGTCTAGAAGGCAAGGTAGCATTCAATCAATTACTTAGCCATGGCCGTCCCATACCAGCATCCATGGTCGCACGATGTTTCCTTAAATCAAGAATCAAATGTACTGGTCCTTATGTGATGTGACGGGTCTCCAAATCATCATTAACAAACAATCATTAATCCAATTTTATATTATCACATCAAAACCCGTCAACATCTAAAATTACCAACATATATCAACCAAGATCTTTCCCATCAACAATATCCGTAAATTTAATGAATATACATGTGCTTCTATTTATACAAAATATAGCCTTTCATTTTAGCAAGCTTAATTAGCAATTAATTATATCATGAAGCTTATGGCATTTAACCAATGTGACAATTCGACCTATGGTTACAAGGAATTATGATAGTCCAACAAATGGATATAATCAATAGGTAGTATCTACCATTTCCCAAATGAGCATTTTTAGTGATATAAATTATGCACAAATTTATCCTACAAATTAAGCACTTAAATGCATTTGTAAAACAAAGGATCAAAATGATCAAGGGGGTGTGCTTGCCTCGCACCTTTATATACATAGTTCATACGGCGGTCTTCCCGCGATGTAGTCCTTCGACGATTCACTCACGTGCGCATCAATCCGCGACCGATAAACACCGAGAGATCCAAATAAACCATTCAAGAAGATCCAATGAAATCTACAATAATAAATACAAATATTTCGAATAAAAACCAAGAAGCATGATCATGGAGTGTATTTTATGAAAATAAATATATACTTGGAGTTCGTACGAATAAACTACACGTTATCGAGTTCTATCGATGAATAAATAGAAGAAGGGAATACTAAGGTTCTCGGATTCTATTCACTCTACGTGATCATTTGCTATAAGATATATTCATGGCCTTACATAGGCCATATTCACCTAGACAAATTATTCATCATCTATTTTCTCTTAAAATACAACTTGTATGTGTGTTATTTAAATTAATGGATGCAGGGCTAGAATAATAGGATGCATAGATTTTTATTTATTAAATTCCTAAAGCGAAGATGGATAGATGCACATGGTTTATTGATGGTGATTATGTGCATATCTATTATGTGAAATCCATAATTATTCTACTAATAAACATGGCGTTGTTCAAGCTGACATGAATAAATAAACTAAATTTGCGTAGCAATTATTCCTAAAACATGTAAAATGAAGATACATGCTTCTAATGCATATGGAAACATTCCTGTATGTTAAAATCTTAACTTATCTTCTATAAGTATTTATATGCCTTTATGCATGCATATGACATAGTTGAAGATGTATTTCTTTTAAACTAAGTTATTTATACATCGCATGTTGTAAGGATTTGTTTTACATGATTTAGATGCTATGAATATGGTGCTACATGCATATGTAACCTAAGTATTTAAATAAAGCTAGAATGCATGGGAATGTGTGTGTAGACTATATGCATGGAAAGCATATATGTTGCATATGTATATTTTCAAGTTACATTTAATTTCTAATGTCCTATTATTCTTCCTTAAATTAGTTATGTATGGCCTCACGCAAGCCTACAAAGTGCAATATATATTCATGAACATGGGGTGTATCTAAAACTATATGCACATACCTAAATGAGATGTTTAGTTACTTAGGTTGTTTGACTTAGTATTTTAAAGTTAAACCTATATAAAAGTTACCTTGTTAATAATCACATGTATTTAGGGTGAGACCTATACATTTTGCTTATAACTAGTATATGTCTAATTGCCATATGAATATCCAAATTACTCCTAATAGGGGAAAATATGAAATGTCCATGAAAAGCATGTATGCATCACATTAAATACTTATCCAGTAGTATATCCTATAATTGATTGTTGGAAAACAGATGAAAATGCCCCTGCATACATTAAGAAACAACCTAATAGTTTCACATATTTTTATGGGGTTTTATTTATACAATAATTGCAAATTTAAGGTTCTATGACATATGGGTTGTATTTATTTTCTATTTCAAATGTATAGGAAAAAGGCCTTAGATATATTCATGTACATATCTAGTATTTTATAGGGGTTTATACAGAATTTTCATCTATGGAAGAAAGTGCAATTAAAGCCTTTAATAAATAAAAGGGGAAAGTGTACATAGTAAATTAAATATCATGAGCAAACCTAACTATTTATTTCCTAGCATATTTTCTTAAAATTAGTTCCTGATGAGCAGTGCCAAAAGGTCCTAAAAATAGCAAGGAATTATTCTAACATTTTTACCATATTTTTCCCTATTATTTCCCTATTGATTTTGAGTTAAAATGATTAAATCAAAACTGACAAATCGTAACTCGCCACGTGTCGGCTTTGGATTAAAACAGTTTAAAGCAACGCGAGCACAGTAGTCACGGCGACTTGAGCGGCTCGCCGGCGGCGAACTAGGGCCAGACTACGTCGATGAGTTAGCCTACGCGAAGCGCATGACCAAGAGGTGCTTCCCGGTGGTCGTCTCATCGCCGGAGACAGCCTGTAGCGGCGGCACGGCGGCAACCTAAGCAGCGCGGCGGCGCGGCGACATTGCGACGCAGGAAAGGAGGAACGGCTACGTGTTTATGTGGGTGCAGTAATTCCTACGAGTCACATAGGAGCTCACAGAGCTGTTTCCTTAGGCGGTGGTGATCGGAGATGGCCGGGCGACGATCCGCGGCGGCGGAACAGAGGGGATGTCGACGATGTCACCCATCCGCCTGGAGTTTTGGAAAACGACCAAGGGCATGAGCATCTGTATCACACAAAGGTACTATAGGGACAACGTATCGACATGAAGCTCACCGGAGAAGCTGGAACTCCGGCAATGGCGGCGGCGGCCCGAAATGGGGAGAACAGAAATTCACCGAATTCCCTCAAAGATGGTGAACATGATTAGGCTCTAGAGGATACAGGTTGCAAGAGGAAACCCATCGAGCAGTCAATTGAGAGTTTTATAGGTAGGAAAGGCGATTCGAGTTGGGCCATGGCGGTCAGTGAGCGGAGGGAGAAATTGGGGAGAAAAAGAGAGTGCGAGCGTCCGCGAGAAGGTGCGCAGGACGTCACGGCATGCGTAGCTGCTGAGCTATTCTATAGCGCGGCACAGGACGGCGGTGGGCGTGGCAAAGCGGCGGTGGCCGGGCGGCGCGGTGGAGTTTTGACTTGGCGACGGGAGGACGACGACGATGCTTCGGGGGTGTGGGCTGCATCAGGCCGAGCTGGACCAGGTTGGGCTGCGTCGCTATCGGGCCGACCAAGGTAAGGTTTTCCTTTTTCTTTTATTTCTAAATAGGCCGAGCCCATCTAGTGGTTTTACTGTTTTTTTTTTCAAACTAGTTGAAATGTTTACGAATTTTATACCTATACAAACAATCTCTAAAAATTCTGAGAAATCCACAGAAATTAACCCTCTGTGAATATTGCCTATGGTGAATTTTGCAAGATTTTTTGGAAAAGTAACTTTTCTTCGAAAAATCGAGAAAGTTCCTGGGTGCAAATGAATGCATGAATTTTAAAAATTCAAAAGAGCTCGAATTGAAATTCAAATATAACCCAACTTTATTTAGGGTTATCTACATTATTTCAAGCCTCTAATTTTTGGGATGTGACACCTTACTGGGTTAGAAAATTGACTAATGAATGCTCTAAAGTTCCGCATGTTTGACATAGCACAAGCCATCTTTTGCGGCGATAACTGCGGTGTCTAAAATGATATAATTAATTTATATATAAGTTATTGCTTGAATCTATCTGGATTTGAAGTCATCGAGGAAAATCTTGCAATGGTCAAAGCAATGGTTATAATGGAGAATTAGGCGTTATTATTAGCTAAAAATTGCAAAGGATACCATGGAATTTAATAATTAAAAAAGAAATGACAAGCTATGTTGTTTAGAATGGTAAAGAAAATGGTATACACAAATATGAAACTATAGCATCTATCTTTTTCGATAGTTGTGAAAAGCCACCAAAAGCACGACCCTGTTGGGTAAGTTGACTAATGAAGACTCTAAAGTTTTGCATATTTGATACAGCACAAGCCATCTTTTGAGGCGATAAAAGCGATGGCTAAAATGATATAATTAATTTATATATAACTATTGATTGAATCTCTTTGGATTCGGAGTCATCAAGGAACATCTTGCAATGGTCAAAGCAACGTTACAACAGAAAACCGGACGTTATTGTTAGCTAAGAATTGCATGGAACATCATAGAATTTTATTAATTAAAAAGGTTGTGATATACGTCAGCCGTCTTGAAACGTCAATGTTTTCACGCAACCACGCATGGCTGTCAGATTTTCAATCAAACAACCAATAAATCTCTTTGTGTGTGCAAACCACACATGTATGTGTGTGTGTGTGGTGCACCCTGCCCTCCCTCACTGCACGTACTTGTCTCTGTCTCTAAGGGCATCCACATCATCAGGTTCGCAGCCAATAGCCGTCACCATGGAGCACCCCAGCCGCCAACATGTGGTTCTTGCATCGTTAGTGAAATCTTACAAAACGACGTGTCTCGTCGCCTTTCTAGGATCATGAGATTTGGCTTTTATGGGCGTGGCGCAGCGCGACCCATCGGGGTGCGGGCGGTGGGGGAAGAGATCGTGCCCACACCCATGCCTCGATCAGTTCAAGGGCGCGGGACGTGGCGGTTGAATTCATCAGGTGCATGACAGTGTTTGGATTGGATCAGGTTATTACTGCTTCTTGTCAGGTTCAACATTCGGCAGGTTGGTGAGGCTTTTGGATAAGGAACGGGACACACAATTGACCGTGGGACTACGAAACGGAGAGGTTTGGGTGAATTTTGGGAAGTTGGGTGCGGGTCTTGAGCAAGGTTTTGAATCTCGTGGAAGGCACATAAACTGTCAGGTCGCGGACAAACGATAATCGTCAAAACCGTCGAGGAAACCGCATAAACGGTAAATTTGAATTTGGATTCGAATTTTTGCAATTTATGTGAAAACCGCGTGAAAAATGTGAGAAAACCGCGGTTTTCGTGGAGAAACCGTGGATAAAGAGGGGGGAAAAGGTGGGGGGGGGGGGGGATCCTCTGAGGCCCAGCAACGGTTGACGCGGATATCGCACGGGTATCCGCGAAATCCGTGTGGCTTCAACGCTAACTGGGGCGCAAAGATCCCACGCCAGAAATGCGCGCTGGGGCGCCCACTGGCTCGCTGGATTGGCTGTGGGGCGCAACTGGGGGAGCGAAATGTCGGGCGATGGAGTGTACTGAGCCCGTGACTTCAAGGAGAGAATCAAGTCTCTCTCTCTCTCTCTCTCTCTCTCTCTCTCTCTCTCTCTCTCTCTCTCTCTCTCTCTCTCTCTCTTCCCCTATTTCTTCCAACATTTTTTTGGCCGGTCAAACGTACGATTTTTTTGTGTGTTTTGCACACTACCTGTAGTATTTTTGGAAATTCCTAATTTCAAATCCAAAATTCGCAGAACCACATAAATCACTCGGCCGTGGTTTCGACCAAAACTGTGGTTTCTGCACGGTTTATCGCAAGATTCGAAACCATGGTCTTGAGAAAGAAAGGAGGATTATCCGGAGGAGATGTGCGTAGGTATTATAAAAGCCTCACCAAGCACCAAAGTTTGTACATAAAAGAACAAATGAAAAGCAGTGTTGAAACTATGTGGTTTACAATGTTAGAGAAAATGGTGTACACACAAATACGAAACTATGGAAATGTTGAAACTCCGTCGTTAGAGAAAATGGTGTAGACACAAATATGAAACTACAGAAATATTGAAACTTTGTTGTTTACAATGGTAGAGAATGGTGTACGCACAAATATGAAATTATAGCAATGTTGAAACTATGTTGTTTACAATGGTAGAGAAAATGGAGTATCATTTTTTATAATTATGAAAAGCCACCAAAAGCATGACCTTATTACTGGTTAGAAAGTTTCCTAATGAAAACTATAAAATTCCGCATATTTGATATAGCACAAGCCGTCTTTGAGACGATAAAAGCGGTGGCTAAAATGATATGATTAATTTATACATAAGTTATTGCTTCAATCTCTCTGAATTGAATTGGGAGTCAGTGAGAAAAATATTGCAATGGTCAAAGGAACGGTTGCAACGGAGAATCAGGCGTTATTATTAGCAAAAAATTGCGAGAGGTACCATGGAATTTATTAATTACAGCAATGTTGAAGCTATGTTGTTTACAATGGTAGAAAAAATGTTATACACAAATATGAAATTATAGCGTCTATAATTTCTTATAGTTGTGAAAAGCCACCAAAAGTTGCCTAATGAAGACTCTAAAGTTTTGCATATTTGATATAGTACAAACCGTCCTTTGATGTGATAAAAGCGGTGGCTAAAACGATATAACTAATTTATATATAAGTTATTGCTTTAATCTCTATAGATTCAGAGTCATCGAGGAAAATCTTGCAATGGTCAGAGCAACGATTACAACCGAGACTTGTTACTAGCTAAAATTTACGAAAGATGCCATGAAATTTATAATGACAAGCTATGTTGTTAATGGTAGAGGAAATGGTATACACAAATATGAAACTATAGCACCTATTGTCTCATAGTTGCGAAAAAGCCACCAAAAGCATAAGCCCAACGGGTTAGAAAGTTGGCTAATAAAGACTCTAAAGTTTCGCATATTTGATATATCACAAGCCTTCTTTTAGGCGATAAAAGTGGTGGCTAAAATGATATAATTATGTTATACATAATTTATTACTTGAACCAGATAGATATGCAACTCTGGTCAAAGCAACGGTTACAACGGAAAATCAGGTGTCATTGTTACATAAGAATTGCATGGAACAATCATAGAATTTGTTAATTAACTAAAAAGTTGTGATATACACATACGTCTTGAAACGTCAATGTTTCAAGCGACCACACACGATTGTCATATTTTCCCATCAAACAACCAACAAATCTTTGTGTGTGGTGCAAAACACACACATATGTGGGGTGTGCGTGTGTGCGCGTGCGTGTGTTGTGTGTTGCACCCTACCCTTCTTCATTGTACCTACTTGTCTCCGTCTCTAAAAGCATTCAGATCAGCAGGTTCGCGGCCACTATCCGTCACCATGAAGCTCCTCCACCGCCAACATGTGGCTCTTGCGTCATTAGTGAAGCGTTACCAAACGGCATGTCTCATCGCCTTTCCAGGCTCTTCCTCTAAACCCATAGGTCATCAGAGAACTCGACAACCTCTAAACCCTTAAGGTCCCAATCCTATCGAAGCTCACCATGGCTATAGGCTGAGAGTTTCGCAATTTTCAATCGCATAAACTAACATGTTACATATTTACTAGGCTGTTGAATTTGAATGGTGTGCAAAGTTAGCTTGTTGAAGAGAGGTTGTCATGTGTGATGCTATGCAAGGGTTATAAAAAAAAGGACTACATCATGGAAGTTGCATTTTGCTATAGAGGAAGGAAGTAGTGTATGGTGCAAGATACACGACGAGTCCTACTGATTTGTTCGTTTCTTTAAACCCACGGAGAGAAGAGCAAAACATTGGTGGAGTCTATCAACAAACTACTGGCTCAACATTGGCGAAGCGGCTGCTGGGCGAGCGGATTGGAGGGCTGGAGCTTCGTCTTCCTCCGGCTTGCGGCGGCGGCCTTTCTTCCTCCTTCTTCGGGTGCCAAGCATGGGAAGGAGTCCCCGGCGTGCCTTCCCCGATGCGGTCAGTTTCTTCTTCTGATGGATGGGAAGGTTTTCGGCCCTTGTTGCCTTCGGGCGTCGCTTCACCTGGAGTTGGGTGGCTTGCTTGCCGTTTCCTCGTTGTTTCGCTGCGAGCAGTGGTGGCGAGGATCTCCGGCGGGGCGAGCTCCGGTGTGGTGTCTGTGGGTGGCTGCAGTTGGTTTGGTTGTATCCGTTTCATATGTACGTATTTCTGTACGGGGTCTTGTACTGTTTCCTTAACATCGAATGCAGATACGTATTATAAAATAAAAAAAAACTACTGGCTCCGCAGATAAAATAGTGCTCCACGCTAGGGGTGAAAACAGTGACAGAAATTCCCGATTTACCAACGATCATTTCCGAGAAAACAAGAAATGGGAAAACGAAAATAGGAAATTTGAAAACGAAAATAAAAATGGGAAAAACTAAACGGAAATGAAAATGAAAACGATAGAGAGGATTTTCGATCGAATAGACGGAATATCGTATTACCTCGAAAATTTCCGTCAAAAATACCGTATTCATTACTACAGTAGGCACCATCGGACATTTTTTCTTTACCCAACCAGCCCAAGCAACAAACCCAACTTCCTTATGTGGAAATAATACTGGCATGGAAGTAATCACGGTGATTTTGTCATGACAGTGATTACTGCCCAACTGTTTCCATCGTGATTGACTGACTGCCATGTGCATGAACGTACCATTCCATCCAGCCCCTACCAAACAGAGTCGAATCCCAACATGAGAACACCGCTGCACTTGTTATGATGGTTCAATTTTATTCTTTGTTACTCCCTCCGTCCCATAATATAAGGGATCGGGGGCTTTCCCGAGTAAAATAGCACAGAAAGGAAAAGACGGTTTTGCCCCTCATTACTGCTCTACACGCCCACCAAAATCCAGCGCATTCTCTTCCCGTCGCACCACCTCGCCGCATCCAGTGGCGTGCCTGCCTCCTCCCCAGCCTCGTCGACGTCGTCGCAGCCAGCCCGTGCCCGCCGCCACGGCCTCCCCCGCAGCAGCTCGCCCTCGCCGCAAAAGCTCACCCCTTTGGAAAATCGCCCTCGCAGGGAGCAGCCAACGCCGGGGCCGCGCGCTACACCTGCTCAAAATCTAGCCGCCCCTTCTCCCGACGCCCCTGCTCCTCCAACTTCGCGTGGCGCCGCTGCGGCGGGCCGCGACGGCCTCGGCGGTGGCGGGCTGCGCGCTGCGCGGCGGGCTCCGCCGTGCTGGAGCAGCATGCCCCGCGCTGCCCGCAGCCCCACGCCGCCGCCAGATCCGGTGAGGAGGGCGCTCTCCCTCGCCTCCCCCCGCCAGACCCGACCCATCGTACAGCTTGAAGGAGCTTGGGGGTGGCGCGGATGGCGAGCTTCGGTACAGCTTGAAGGAGGCGGCGGCGGCGATCTGCTCCCTTCCAGTCGTTGCTCCAGGGCCGCATCGGCCTTCTTCCTGTGCTGCCGCTCCCTGCCACCGAGGCAGCTGCTCGCCAGGTGCTCGATTTGGATGGAAATCGGAAGGGAGAGGCGGAAGGGTGAGGAATCAAGAATGCGGTGGGTACGGGAAGACCGAAGGATAAGGCAGCGTAATTGTTTTCTCTTTCTTTTTGGCTGGCAGATGGGAATCTGGTCCTAGTGGCGGGCCCCACAGCTCTTCGATCCCTAATAATTTGGGACAAACGTGAACCCCTTGGATCCCTTATAAAACGGGACAGAGGGAGTACTTAGGCTATATTCATGTTAGTTTATCATTTATATTGGAGCTCGTTATTTTCGATCCCAATTATCGGTTCCTGACCGATATCGACATATTTTCGTTCCGATAATTTCGTTCTCGATCTCCCGACATTTTCGATATCGTTTTCATTTCCGAAGTTACCGGTTTCGATTTCGTTTTCGACTAAATAATATGGTTAGGAAATGATAATAGATTTTTTTGATCGTTTCCGACCGTTTTCATCCCTACTCCACGCTGAACCTGAGCTTTTTATCCCCAAGTCCTGTTTGCCTGTCCCCGTACTCCACCGGGGCCGCGTCACGCTTCGCTGCCTGTTCGGGGGTCCCTCGATGGAGCGCGACGTGGGCGCTGCGTCTTCAGCCGAGCGGGGCCAGTGTGGGCAGGCCGCGCCGCGACAAGCCCTGGCCTCCTCCGCCGTCGGTTCAGGCTTTTTAGCAGCCACTGCCCGGAGCGTCGCGACGGACGCTCGCGGATCCGGCCACTGCGCGCGCGCACGTGTGGTGTTACGCCACTGTGGGATCATCTGGAGCCACGACGAGGGTCGAGGGGTCCCCATGAGTGAGGCCAAGCTGAGCTCACCCTTTTTCACTGATGACGTCTATACCTGATAAACACCTTCAATTTTTTGTTGCGTAGCTCAGCGAAAACGTAACTCGCTGATTATCCCGGAAGCCTCGACTAGAGGAGGCGACAACTGAACTGAACCTCAAAGAGAGGAAGGTTCAAGTAATTATTCTTTCGTTCGCGGCCTGATTGGACAACAGCGACGTGTTTGTAATTATTCTTTCGTTCGCAGGCTTTGTCGGTACGGGACGAGTCACGTCGTGGTGAGTGGCATCACGTAGGCCTGGTGTGGACGCCAGCAACAGGACAGGTAGTCTTGCATTATAATGGACGGGCAATCGGAAATGCAGAGAAATTGACAAAGGAACATGTAGAGATATGCACCGTCAGCTCCTAGAAAACATAAGGGTACTATATACTAGTCCATGTGCGCCCTTCTTGCTGAGAAACGTTGGTTAAACACGATCAAACAATATTCCTGCTCGTTGACTCGTTGCCGATCGGGAAAATTGGGCCGAGGAATTGCGTCCTCCGCAGACCGATCTCTAGCGGAGAGCCGGAGAGGCGGATGCATGTGATGGTGGAATTCCTATGCAAGTTTACTCTCACAAAAGCTCACGCCCGTTTAACGTGTTGTGTTTGTGACACGCATCACCGTGTGTCCTTGCTTTACAAATATAAAAGTTTCGCAATATGGTTGTCTAAGGAACACACGGAACACCTAGCAATCAGGAAACTCATGTGTCAATTAGTGATGAAGACAACGACGTTCCAATCATCGTTAGCAGGTACTCCAACTCCAACTAATGGTCGCGGGACCATTGCTGCCAGCTAAACCTCAATCGTTTCCTGTCTCATTCGTCTGGACGATGAAATGGATTATACGAAAGTGCTCCAGATCTTGTGCATGCTAGCCCCTGCTCTTGCCACCTACCAAATGACAGAGTTTGTGATGTACTTGTTCATAATTATGCATATTAGATTTGATGGCCCGGTTTAGGAAATTGTTGGAGGGGATGGTTTGGTTGAATAATTATATCAGATTTCGCTTTCAGTTCTAGATTGTTTTTCCTGGACTCTGGGTCCATCCATCGTCCATTGAATTCAAACTAACTGATATATAACTTAATGTATGACCATTGACAACAAAGACAGTTTGGCCGAGTGGTCTAAGGCGCCAGATTTAGGCTCTGGTCCGAAAGGGCGTGGGTTCAAATCCCACAGCTGTCATTGTTTTTTTTTAAAATTGCTTTTTGAAGTTTTTTTTCCCACTCTTTCAAAAGAAGAAGAAGAAGCCTTGTTTTTTTTCCCACTCTTTCAAAAAAAGAAGAAGAAGCCTTTTTCCCTCTTCAAATCTTGTGAGCCACGTTCACGGTATTCAGCTTAGGTGAGGGCGCGCTCAAATCGCATAAAAGCCGCTACTTCTGTATTGGCTCTCAAGCACTAGCTGTGTCACCAGCAGATACCTGCGCAAGCATGCTGAACCGAGCCAAGGACGACCTGTGTGCGTGGAAAACGACCCTGCGTGCGCATAAAAGCTCAAGGAAAGAAAAGCACACAAGTCGCAAAGACTACACCCAATCGAGGTCAATGACAAATGCGAGAAAACACAGCCACTTCCCGCTCTTTCGGCCGCCGCCATCAATAAACAACCGAACGAGGAAGAAACGAAGAGTTCCAAACGCTCAACGACAGTAACCGAAAGGCCGCACCAACCGAACGCTCTGGGGGCAACCCAAACCAGAGTTCCAAACCCCCAACGACAGTAACCAAAAACGACCCAGCCATGGAGGCCGATCTGACGGCCGCGTCTCCGACCGGCAGCACCGCGGCGGCTGCGTCGTCTTCGTCGCTGATCTTCCTCGGCACAGGCTGCTCCGCCGCGCTCCCCGACACGCGGTGCCTCATTAATCCGTCCGCGCCGCCCTGCGCCGTCTGCACCACGGCCCTCTCCATCCCGCCGGAACAGAACCCCAACTACAGGTACGTACTTTCAAAAGAAGCCGAGCCTTGCAGGTGCTTATGTACGTGACACCATGCCTGGTTTGCTTTCACTTTTCAGGCTGAACACCTACCTCTGTTTTTTTCCCCTGACAGAACGAACACTTCCCTCTTGATAGACTACTGCCATGACGATGGAACGCACAAGTACATTCTAATCGATTGCGGCAAGACCTTCAGAGAACAAGTTCTCAGGTGGTTTGTCCACCACAAAGTCCCTTCCGTTGATTCGGTGAGATCATGGCAGTGCATTCCTTTTCTTTCCCCGGAAAACAGTTGATGGTCAATTGCAATCAGCTCTCTCTGCGGATCACTCTGTACGTATGGCATGACTAAGGACCTTCTTAAGCGCAGATCATTCTGACTCATGAGCACGCAGACGCGGTCTTAGGCCTCGATGATATTTGGGTGGTGCAGCCAAGCAACGGTAGAAATGGTTTTGAGCGAATTCCTATTTTTCTCACCCAGTTCACAATGGACAGGTTCATCCTCTGCTCATATAGAGTTCCTGATAGACTTAATATAGTCATCACTTCAATGTGTCATATAATTAATACTGGCCGTGCTAACTTTACAGTATTGCGCCAAGATTCCACTACTTGTTGAATCAGAAGCCAGAGGATGGTGATGAGGTTGCCCGAACCGCTCAACTCGAGTGGAATATAATTGAGGGCGATATCGACAAGCCATTTGTAACATCAGGGCTAGAGTTCGTGCCCTTGCCAGTAATAACCTGTGATGTTTTTGCTTTGATGTTGCTATATTTTAGCGCCTGAACGCTGAAGTGTTAAGCATGCTGCTTCTGTGTTCAGGTAATGCACGGAGAGGGGTACATTTGTTTGGGCTTCTTATTTGGGAGGAAGACCAGAGTTGCATATCTATCTGATGTCTCGAGATTTCTACCTAGCACAGAGTATGGTATGACTTTCAGTCCACTATTCTTATTGACATAACCAGAATGATTGTAGCACCGATGAACGGAATTTTTTTTGTAATTTTCTCAAGACCAGTGTAATGTACTCATGCCAGGAGTAAAAAAATCATTCTCAAGGGTGCAAATCACGATAGAATACAGCAAAAATTTGTAGCCGTTCTTTGCAGTTAGATTCTTTTGATGCCTACATGTTTTATTACTCCATGCCACCGGATTATGACGCTATCTGATCTAGTCTTTACCAGCAGTTATTTCAAAGTCTGGTGGTGGACAATTGGATATTCTCGTAATAGAAGCAAACAATTTGGATGCGGTGGTAAGCCAGTGCCAGATGTTTGTCATCTGAAAAAGCATATTTGGTTATTTTTTAAATATTTTTGTAGGTATTTTTTCGTATAATTAAACTCCATGAATCATCGAATATGTTGATAAGTCTGACACGTGCGTCATGGTTTGTGAACAGGGAGGAGACCCTCGAGCGACTCATCTAACTCTAAATGAGGTTATTTGACGAGGACATATTTATTCCGCTTAGTACTTTGTCATTATCGTCATCTCATGGATGTGACTGAGTTTGGATTCGAAATGCTATGTACAATGACATTTATCATCTATACATGATGAACTTTCATAATTTGGAAGGAAATGAAGAATGACCATCGCAACAAAAATGTTGCGTGGAAAATTTGAATCTATTATTTAGGGGGAAAGTAGTTGTCTAAATGGTAGGCACTCCTTTATATTTATTATAGTTAGTAACTTGGTGGATGATTTATGTTAAGTAGAACCTACATGACAGCTTAATGATAGGTAATTTACTGAGACAACGCTGACGTGGATTTAATACCTGAAGCATAGTGACCCATAGTAATAGTTCTTCGAGACATTTTTTTTTGAAAAAATATAGATACAATAAACGCTTTACGGACTGCACATCTAGCGTTAACTTTGAATAGGGTTGCTAAGATGTCTAAGTCATCCTAATATGTTTTTGCAGAGTCTTGATGCTATCAAGAGGATCTGTCCTAAAAGAGCTCTGTTGATTGGAATGAGGCACATGTTTGAGCATCATAGAGAAAACCAGATGTTGGAAGAATGGTCTCTCAGGTACGCATGTTTGCTGAAACAATCAGAGTCTTTTATGCTAGTTTCTCTTAAGGTCTTTTGGAATGAGTAAGCCCCGATTATTACAGAGAAGGAATCCCAGTGGAACTAGCTCATGACGGCATGCGCATCTTCGCTGATATGTAACAAGCAGGTCAGCAAATTGTAGTTTGCAACTGACAATTTCAGCAACATTATTCTGTGCCTATTTGAGCAGTTTTAGGGACATCACACAGCTGCACATTTGGAAAGGGAGTACGGAAAAAAAAAATCCATTATTTGTGCAGTAACTCAACGGTTATTAGGTCATCCTTGGTTTGTAGTTATCCAAATTTTGATTGTATGTAATGGTTATTCGAAAGGTTAAAATTATATTGTGGCCTTTAATAGTACCAACTTTGTCATGTTGTATCATTATTATGTTCTTCATCGCATCCATATACTTTTGTTCACTTTCCATAACAATGTTCTTTCAGACCGGAGTTTTCGTCCGTGGCATATTCGTCTGGAATAGTAATCTGCGGCTCTTTTAAAGTTTTTTGTCTCCCATCAATGGAGTTAACGTCGATTGTGATGCTTTTGTAATCAGGGGATGTAATATGCTTTAATATTAATGAAATTACCTTTTCGCAAAAAAAAATCTACTCTTTATTTAGTTTTATCAAAAACAATTTATAGATTAATAGTATACGTTAAAATAGCAAAAATAACCATTTTTTTTAGGACTGCAAAAATAACCATTTAGATTTGAGAGAGTTGTTGCAATTTGCAAGGAGACAGACGCACAGGCCCAGTAGACTCTCGAAGCTACCGTCCGGCCCAGTATCCACCCAAACGGCCCGTTTAGTCACACGCTAGCAACCAAAGCCGCCACAGCCCACTACGCGCAGGGGTTTATCACTACCCATTTCCCCCGCCCGCTCCCCTTCTCATCTCCTCCGAACCCTAGCCTTCTTCCTCTCCTCTCCCGCCGCCGCCGCCGCCTCCGCGAGCACGCAGACGCAGCCATGGTAACGTCAATCCGCCTCTCCTTTGTTTGTCCTCACCGCCGGCTCGTCTTCGGTGCTCATCATTCGCGGTGTTGCGTGTGCAGTCTGGAAGGAGGAAGACCCGGGAGCCAAAGGAGGAGAACGTGACGCTCGGCCCCACAGTCCGCGAAGGCGAGTACGTCTTCGGCGTCGCGCACATCTTCGCCTCCTTCAACGACACCTTCATCGTGAGTATTCCGATAGCCTCCCGTCCCCCTTGTCGTGCTGCTCCTAGTCGTTTTTGATCAAGGCGCAAGGTGGTGGTCGGCACTGAGGCGCTGCTTTGGTTTTGTTTTTGCAGCATGTCACGGATCTGTCCGGGAGGGAGACGCTGGTCCGCATCACTGGTAATTTTGCCCCCTTTTGGAACGCTTGTTCTTGTCATGAAGTTGTATCTCTACGATCCATTCGCAGTGACTGTCTATATCACGAGTGAAATTTACCGTTTTAATTGGATTATTGTGTGCTTGTATTGCTATCATCTGTCTTATACATAAAAGTGGGACCTTTTCATGATTTTGTCTGACCATTGTGATTCTGTTCATTATCATCTTCTATAGCATGTTTCTCTGAGAATATAAATAGTTCATATTCATCTGGAAAAATAGACTGTTCTGGCTTTGGAATAATATGATCATTTGTCTTGTTTAGGTTTATCTCATTAGAAGATGTATTGAACAGCTAGCTTATAAGACAGTCATCTGGAATAATAGAATGCTCATTCACTATGTTTAGGTTTATTTCTTTAGAAGTTGTATTGAGCATCCTGCTTTTAAGTTAAGACAATTTATTAGCTGGCCTACTAGGTAGTGTTTCACCTTTTGAGTGAAGTGCATTAGAAATGCATAGAGACTCCGGGAACATCATTTACTTGGTTAGCGTCTTAAGTTCACATTCAATTATGCTGGCAACGTGATGGCTTGTCATTGTACTTCTATATTGATTGTGTTTACTAGGCGTGCTTTGTAAGCTAAATTGCTTGTGGGATATTGTTACAATCATCTATTGTACTTTGCTGCATAGAGCTGTATGATACATGACTGTAGAAGGCGTATTTTATTGAAATTTCGGGTTGTAATCATGTCGGTATTGCTCTTTAGTTACTCAGCTTGTGAATTTGTCTTTTCAAGCATGGCCCTTAAGATCCCCTCCCTTTTATTGCGTGGGAGCGTGTCGAGTCATAGCCATGCAAAATTGATAATGAAGGCCCGGAGAGTTTTTCTCTGGAACTTCTTCTCTTCTGGTTTCAATTCCAGGCATATCCATTGAGGCATTGGATTTCATGCTGTGTATGGCCGGTTTGGAGCAGCTGCTTTTTGCATTGCTTCTGCTGAGTTCATCGGCTTGTAACCTTTGCCAAACTAAATGGAGTTGCCTTGCTGAAGCTTGGAAGGGAATATTCTTTCTTCGAGTCTTTTAGAGAAAAAAAACTGTTCCTATTTATGTCAGAAGCTAGGGGGGAAAAACAGTCAGAAACATGTCAGCTGTACTTCTGTGGATCATGTACTTCATCCTATGTGCTTCACAATCACAAAGTCATTTTTTGGTTGCTTATGCAAATTATATGAACACATCAAGCTATACGCGTGCTTTGTGAAATTGCTTGTGGACTATCGTAATGTTCAACAGGTATCAAATTTATGTGATCATGATGATTTACGTATATGATTTCATGGTTTGGTTTTGCAGGTGGCATGAAGGTCAAAGCTGATCGTGATGAGTCTTCCCCCTATGCAGCCATGCTTGCCTCCCAGGATGTTGCTCAAAGATGCAAGGTGGTATTGTGCTATTAGTTCATACATTGGTTTGTTGACATGTTGGTATTAACTTGACACCTGACATCTTTAGGAGCTTGGAATCACTGCTCTGCACATCAAGCTGCGTGCTACTGGTGGAAACAAGACAAAAACTCCAGGTCCTGGTGCTCAATCTGCGCTTAGAGCTCTTGCACGCTCTGGCATGAAGATTGGACGCATTGGTAAGCATGCCCATTGATTACACCTTATCGAGTGCTGATTTTGGATTTACCGTGATAGTTTCTGAACCATTTGAATCTTTTGATGTATACTCTGTGAAGTTTGATTGGATTTACCTTGTTTCTTTAGGATTGTCGGTACAGTCTATATGTGGGTCTGTAGCCGTAATAGTTTGGAAGTTCCATATTTGTCATTTCCCACCAAACATAACCCTCACTCGCTTTTCTGCGTGTTTAACAGAGGATGTGACTCCAGTCCCAACCGACAGCACGCGCAGAAAGGGTGGTAGGAGAGGAAGGAGGCTGTAATTTCTTGCATTTTCATCACTGTTTGAGAAATACCAAGTTATCAGACCTGGTCCTGCAACTTGTACTTTGTTTATGATGTTAGCATGATTTTGTGGATTTATAAATTTTGAGCTATGCTGTGTTGGATCGTTATAACATGGATGGCCTGTTATTTCCTCGTGACCTTGTGCTTGCTATACCGTTACCTGTCATAATTTGCCTGCTCTGGAAGTGCTCTCCCTGAAAAAGTCCTGAAACGACTCGACAATGGTTTGTGCTCTAATTTTTGTTACTTTGTTTGACAATAGTCGCAGTTGATTGAGCTGCTGGGTCCAGATGAGCCCTGCAATTCATGTATACATCTGATTCAGCATTGTATATACGTGTCGTTCATCTATTTTACCTAGCGAGTCAGTAAGATCCTGGTCTGGTCCGTGGAACGGATATTATTTTTCAAATTAAAAACGAAGTTTGTGCAACAGTTGAAATGTGTCGAGCAAGTGGCTACTGCGGTGCTTCATCGCGAACTCGCACATGAATCACAGTTTTTTCTATCTTTTCTTTTTGACACTATCACCGTTTTTTCTCTTGACCGAGAATGTATGGGCACTCGTCAGTTTACTCTTTCCTGTCATGGGCCACGATCGAGAATGGCTTTCTTCAATTGGGTTCTTGTTCAATCTGTAAGAAGTCCATTTGGCGCGTGGGCTCTTCGTTCAGGTGTGACCGGCCGCAATGCAGGGAGGCGTACGATTCACAGCTACATCACCGAACAGAACACATCTCCTCTGACCTTTGCTCAAAAAAAAAAAAAAGCTCCTCTGACCTTTGTTTCCAGGGGTCTAAATTTTAGAGGGATCATATCAAAGAGAATTTTGTTATTTAGAAGTATTAATTAAAGTTTAATTACAAAACTAACTGCAGAACTCCGGGTCTAATTCGCGAGAGGAATCTAATAAGGGTAATTAAGGCATGATTAGATAATAGTTACTGTAGCATTACTGTAACAAAACATATATTAATTAGGCTCATTATATTCGTCTTGAAATGAGCATTCATCTGTCAAAAAGATTTTATCATTAAATTTTATTTAATACTTCTAAATAATAAGATTCTCTTTTATTTTAGAGTTCTAAAATTTAGAACACCCCCGCAGTCTCACTACGTCCGTCTGCCCCTCCCAACAAGGCAAAAGCGTAGTACGCGACAAAATCTCCCACCACCAGGCCACCAACATCCCCGCACCGGGAACACGCGCGCGTCACGGCTTGCCGCCGCGAACTCCACCGCCCATACCCACAGACAGAATCTCCCGGCTCACGCGCCCTCTAATCATGGCCTCCACTTTGCGATCACCACGAGCTTGTTGCAACTTGCGTAGATTCATTCACCGACCTCTGCGCTAGCTGGCCGCCGCCGGTACGCTTTCACGATCTCGATCTGGCCGCCGCCCCGGCCGCGCAAGTTGCGGGCTCGCAGCAGCTCGCCTCGGACTCCTTCTGAATGAGCTCTCGCCGTCAGTGGCCGCCGCGTCGGCCCTGACTCGTTGTCCTGTGGTCCATCCTACTGAATTCGGTGCCTGCCGCCGCTCCACTGCGCCGTGCTGGGCCGTTCTGGGCAGTGCGCGACCGGACGCGCGCGGCTGGAACCGCGAGTGCGCGCGCTTCGCGTGCGTACGGCGCGGCACACTTGCATGGCTGCCGAGGCCTGCACTGCACCGATCCACCACCATGTCGCCGCGAAACGGTGGGGGCGATCAGGCTTGCCAATTTTCCATCCCACTAGGAGCTACGCGCCGAACCGCCCGTGGCGTTTTCTTGCACTTGCAGCGACTGCGTGTGCGCGCGCCGTCGGCTCGGCGCAACGTGTCCCACGAGTGTCTTTGGTTAGCGAGAGTGAACGCGCTGTTGAACAGGCATGGATCACCGACTCACCGTACCGCTGCGTTATCTTCTTCGATTCATGTTTTCTTTTCTTTCACGACGTCTTCTACGCGATCCATTTTTCATTGTTTTTTTAATTTTCGTTAAGACCTCTTCTTCAACGATGACAATGTGCGTATCATCGGTTTGCACGACTCGTTTAGGTGCCGTTGAGCTCATCGGCTCAACACAACACGAGCGGATCAGATGGCGTGAGCATGAGCTCACTGCTTCGCACGACTCATTTCGGCGCACCGGCCGGCACGCCTGCATTGCATCGTTGGCGCTCTAGTTGACCTCGGGTACAGTGGCACGATCGCATGCTATGGCATCTACAGTGCAGACAACTGAGCAAGAACCTGTGCCGTTCCTTTCAGTTGCGCCTAAGCGCAGTTCGAGTGCCGTTCATTTTCTGACATATATTTGAATCTAAATTTTGCCGGGAATTTAAAATTACTTTACAAGGTTACATATGAGGAATAAATATACTAAGTGAGCCACATACTGAATAAAAAATTAACAATACTTCTCTAGAAATGTTCGTTCCGTACGTATCAATGGTATCATGCTTACAGAGTGATGCGTGACGCACACAAGGCACACCAACCATTTGTACCTGATTTAACGGTTACTATCCCTTAAGCATGACTAGTCTAACTAACGAACTAACTACTCGCGCTTTGACATGCTCTTGTACTCTCAGCCTCTCACTCCGAAGTGATCGTTGGATCACAACTGACCAAGGACTAGGAGGTGCCAAGTAAGAATACAATATCGGGATTACGTAGCAATCAATTTATTTTTTTATCTTTCAAAGGAGCAAAATGTGGAACTCATTTTGTCACCAGTACGTAATTCACTTAACAATTCAGGCAACTGAACTTTTTTATTCATTCCTGATCTGCAAAATTTGTTGGTGCATTGGGTGCTACAACCCGTTTGCAGTGGAGAACAATCCGAGATGATCTGTCGCTATGATCTATCGCTAATTAACCCTGAAGCTTGCTTCCTAATTAATTGATCTCAGCTGTAACAGTCCTAGCTCGCTACGGCTATATAGGTAAGTGCTGTGCTACCCAGCACGAGTCCCTCCTGCTACTGCTGCGGCGGCACGTTCATCTTGGGCGTCTTGAGCTCCCAGGCGTCCAGGTTGGTGACCTTGATCTCCACCTCGCCGTGGTTGAATACGAAGAGGTGCGCCGCGTCGCCGATGGCCTTCTTGGGGTACACCCTCGTGAGGATGCAGGTCCTGCCGCCCGCGCCGAAGCTCTCCACCACGGAGTGGTCGATCTGCATTCATATGTATGTGGATTATTAAGAATTAACCAAACTTCGAAATCATACGCTTGAACGTGAATTCGTGATGAGAGCATGCGTTTGCGTACCAATGTCCTGAGCGTGATCTTCTTGTTCTTGGCGATGTCGACGTTGACGAAGCCGGCGAAGGTGGGCCTGTATACCTTGGACTCGAAGGAGGAGCTGGTGGGGTCGTTGCACATGAGCACGACGTGCTTGGAGCTGTTGGTCTTGAACACCCTGAAGAAGACGGCCGTCCGCTCGGTGAGGTCGGCGTCGGCCAGCACCCACAGCCCGAACGGGCCGACCTCGCCCGTGTCGGCCGAGCCGCGCTTCTTGCACAGCGCCTGCGGGTCCCTGAGCCACGCCGGGTTGAACTCCTCCGCCTTGCTCAGGTCGCTGATCTCGAACGCCGCCTCCACGTCCGACTGCACGGACTTGAAGCCGGTGACCTCGAAGTACTCCCCGCCCTTTACCACCTTGTCGGTGACGTTGACGTGCTTGGCTCGCAGCGCCTTGATCTCCTCCACCGGCCACTGGATCAGCTGCTTCCCGCCCGGCGACAGCCACAGCTTCCTCGGAATTGCCTGCATGCACGCCAACATTTGCGGTTCATATATAGTTGACGTTTCCACGTCATGTGAAATGTAGTAACGGTTTGCATGTGCAACAATATGAGACGTGACTCGGTCCTGATCGAACCTGGATGCCCGCCCAGCCCTTTTTGCGGTCGTCGGGGACGGTGTCAGACTCGTTGGCCCATCCCCAGAGGATGCGGCGTCGCTTCACGGGATCGTAGAACGTCTTGGACGCGTAGAAGTCGCCGTAGTCGTAGCGGAGGCCGTAGTCGTTGTCCTGGAAGCCGGCGTCGGGGACGTACCGGTCGGTGTCGTGGTCGTACGTGCCGACGGTGTAGTACTCGTACCGCGTGAGGTCCAGGCTGACCTTGAGCACGTACTTGACCTCCTCCGCCAGCTTGCGGTCGCGCAGCTCGGCGGTGTCGACGCCGCACCGGTGATGGCGCCGGCCGCTCGCGCCACCGGCCACCGCGACGGGGAAGAAGTCGGGGCACTCCCACATGCCGGTGAGGCCCGAGTGGAACGGGTGGTGCGCCCTGACCCATCGCTTGAAGTCGCGGCTCCGGTACAGCACGGCGAGGCCCTTGTCGTCGACCTTGCTCCCCACGAGGAGGCGCCAGTGGCCGTCGGGCCCGTGCCAGGCCGTGGTCGGGTCGCGGAACGCGCTGGCGTTGAGGCCGGCGTCGGGCGCGATGATGGGGTTGTAGTCGGGCTTCTCCCACTCGCGGAGGAACGGGTCGGACAGGTTCTTGGGGTACGCCACGTTCTGCACCTGGTGCTTGTGCGGGTCGATGCCCGTGTACATGATCACCGGCACGCCGTTCGGGAGCAGCGTGGACGACCCGGACCAGCACCCGTTGATGTCGAACGGCTTCGACGGGTAGATACCCGGGTCTAGGGCTGTCCAGTCGATCAGGTCCGTTGACACCGAGTGCGCCCACACGATGTTGCCCCACACCGCGCCCTTGGGGTTGTACTGGTAGAACAGGTGGTACAGCCCCTTGTAGTACATCGGACCTGCATACATTGTACGTGCACGAATAAAACGTTCGTTAATCACCTTGTGCAACGGATCCGCATTGTCAATAATAACGACGTGGTCAATGTGCTTACCGTTCGGATCTGATCGCCGTCACATGCCAAGAAAAAGACCAAAGCAGAGAAGCATCATTAGACCCCCAGGTATCAACATTAACATGCATGTATAATGTAATGCTTAATTAACACTCAAGTATATACCGTTGATCCAATGCTTGGGCGGCTGGAAGTGGTAGCCGGTGCGGGACGTCTCGTCGACCTGTTCCGCCTCCAACGACTGGAGCTCCGGGTACACGACATGCGACGCGCGCACCGCCGCCGTCGCATGCAGCAGAGCCACGAGCAACAGCAGCGCCGTCGCCGCCGTCTTTCCCATTTCACTGCGAACGTACGTGCGTTCACTACAGCTAGTGTTTGATTGTTGAATGAGGACTGATCACAGTTTGTGAGGACGGTAGAGAGCACAGGAACGCCGTACTTATAGATGGACGATTAGGCGGCACTCTCTCTTGACTCAGCGCGAGGCTTCCAAAAATTTAGGACAACAAATACATAGTCCACGACGCAACAAACTCGAGAGAGATAAGATTGTGATTTTCAGGCTCACCGCTCACACACTGCATGCGAAACGTAACATGCAACCAGTCCGTTCAGTACGTACGCAATCCTATCCAACAAATTAAGAGGAAGTCAATATACCGGATCGATCTGATCCAGTCAATGTCAGTGGCGCCCGTGAGGTGAGGACGACTAGACTGCGGAAGGATAATGCCGATTGTAATCAACGCGACTTTAGCGCACAACGCGGTTCCCTGAAAAGTCAGCGACTAATTTCAAGTTTAATTGCTCTTTATGTTTAGGCTTAATTCCAAATCTCACCTCATAAGTTGCCTCTAGTTTCACACCCTCCCCCCCCCATAAATTCGTTTGTTGCAAAAACCACCCCACCTCACCCCAGTTTTGATTAAAATAGCCCCCCCCCCCCAATAACTTGTACTCTTTCAAATAAGCTCAAAATTTTCACCGTAGACGCTTGAATACATGAGTTGATTAATTTAGCTCGAATCTAGTTTTGTAGTTTGGCCGTATCTTATATTGTTATGGACCCATCGCACTAAAACTCACTGTTTATTTGTGTCTTAAACACCTATAATTGCAGCCGAACATAGCAAATTCAATTGCTCGACGGTCCCACCGCTAACACAGGTGTGAGACGAGTTAGGAGCTAAATGCACATTTACATGGCATTTTTTGGCCTATTTGGAAGAGCTTATGTTAATCGGTATTTCGACCAAAACTGGGATGGGATGGGGTGGTTTTTGCAACAAACAAACTTAGGGAACGAGGGGATATCAAACTAGAGGCAAACTTATAGGGTGGGATTTGCAATTAACCCTTATGCTTACTAGTTTAATATGAGAGCGTGAACAGGGATCTAATGTTGATTCCATGCTTATCACAGATCATAACCCCATAATTTAGAGTGTGAACGGGCTAGCATTACTTGTTCAAAAAATGGGCTAGCATTATCGATGGCTGAATCTTATAAAGAATAGTTTACAATTTTGGTCATATCAGGTTATACACTCTGGTTCTCCTTTGGAATCGTAGATCAATATATATTTTGTTTGGTTAAACTATTCTAAACAGTGGTCATCGTTATTTGCCTATATAATAAGATCCTTTTTTCGCAAAATAAAAAAAATTCCTTTTTGTGACAACTATGAGCATACTACCTCAAAGATTCATAACTATATAGTTTTATTAAATTTTTTCATTTATTCTTTAGCTGTAACCGTGCTTGTTTTATCCTTTGATTAGAGTAATAGCATCTAAATAAGTATAAAATATATTTGCCTCCCTTATCTAAAAAAAATATAAATTCTCATATAAAAAGGTAAAATATTATTCGTTGATTTGGTTGCTAAAGGGTCTTGACTAGAGGAGACCACTGCTGCATTCTCCATAGCGTCTACATTATTCTGACATGCTCGCTAATATTTGTATGTGATATTGCTGCTTCAGTTTTCTTAGACAGCATGGAATGTGTAAACAAGTCCATTTTTATACCCTCAAGTGTTTTGGTTGTTCACTTAACCCCTTAAACTAAATTTTGGTCCATTTTACTCCCCCAAATTATTTAGACTGGTTCAATTCACTCCTTTATGAAAATTTTCTTTTTTTTTTTTGTTTCTCTAGGTACACATCATGTTTGAGGGTAAATTTTTGTGAGATTATAGATTAAAAGATACCGTATGTTAAAAAAATGTTTAAAGATTTTTTGTAATTTTTTTTGTATATTGGAAGCTGTGGAATACAAATTTGACTTGTGAGATAGAATAATTCAAGAAAAATATTTATAAAAAAATTCTAGAATTTTTGTTCTAGCATAGAGTATGATGCCATCTACTATCTTACAAAAATTTGAACTTCAAACATAATCCCTATAAAGAGAAACAAAAAAGAAAACAAATCAGTAGGGGTGAATTGAACCAATGTAGATAGTTCAAGGGAGTAAATCGGACCAAACTTTAGTTTAGGGAGTTAAGTGAACAACACAGATGCTTGAGGGTAGTAAAATGGATTTCTTCCAGGGTAGTATCACATCCGAAGACAAACACATACTCTATATAAACAACTTAGGACATGTGCGTTTGTTTTTGCATAGTGTAGCCAAGCTACGATTCCACCATGTACTCTATATAAACAACACAAGATCTTATACAAATAATCTGTTATGCATTATTCATATTTTTACAATCATGACCTATGATTTGGATTTATACATACAAACATTTATATTTCTTTACATAAAGAATAAGATGTGAATGCGCATTAGTGTAATAATACAACTATCACACTCGCATGGGATGTTTAAACAAGTGGGCACTATCATATTTCACATGACCCAAAAAATTCTCATCTCACATAAATTTGCATCACAGATTGCTAGTCAGAATCACATTCTCCCAAAATTTCTCATGTGATTTTTCGCAAAAAAAAAAAAAAAAAAAAAAAAAAAACTCATGTGACAAACATGGGCGTTAGCACATCCCACACTTAAGTACTAATGTTAGATCTTCGATGGTCAATTGATAATATAAGCTTCCCAATACCGCCAAGCTGCCCACGACATGAGGTTTCACAGCAGTGCCAACTGCCAAGCCAGCGGTGGAGCTGGGTAGTTAGATTAGAGTTGAGGGAAGATAGTGGGTTCATGCATGTATCCAACATTAGTCGTTCTTTATTCAGTAGTTCCCATGATACCCTTTTCCTCTTTTTTGGCCTCGGTCCGGGTCGCACATTTGGACGGTTTGCAATAAGCTACAATGTATATTAAGCCTCTCAAATTAGTCTTGTTGCGGTGGTGAGGTCGATATGTATGATGTATCCTCTTTCACTCTCAATGCACCTTCGCCAAAAAAAAAGCACTACTGATCACTGCACGGCCAACTGCAAGCTGCCAATCTACAATGCATTGTGATGGTGCCCTTTAATTGTAATTCAACATCTCTCTAACGTCTTTAACATTTGTCCTAGAATCCTAGTCTTACTATATTATCTTGTCCTGATCTTGACAACTGTTTCATCAGTTGCTTCTTATCTCATTATCGGCCTAATTATTGAAGTATTAAGTGATTTTCTATTCGTTCTCGTATAAGAAAAAGTGAATGACAATCCTTGCTTTTTTTTTTTTGCCGTGTATGCTCTCATCGATATCCTACTTTTGTAGGAATGATGTTGGTGACGGTGCTCCAAATGAAGTGAAACATTTTTGTATCATGACACTGGGAGAAGTAAAAAATAATACCAGTGATGATGCTTTTACATACCTGGTTGCTTTGTAACAAAGTCGCACGGCCTTGGTATCTAGGGGCATTTTAACGGAGCAGAAGATTGAAAAAGACCACTGCCGTTGAATTTTTGCTTGTGCTTTCCCATTCTAAGTGGAGAGAATAGGAGAAACTAACCTAATTTTTTTTTCCAACTTGCCTCAAAACACATAAGTTTTGTTTCAACATAATTTTATCTCTTCAGCCAAAGGGATAACCACATATGAAACCTTGGGCACCCCCTGTGTTTCACAATATTTGTCCAAATCTACCATTGTGCACAAACCAAGCAAGTAAATTCAAATGCAAAATATATTAATTAATAACCTATAAAATTACGTGCCTAAACCTGAAGTTGTTTAGATTCATTGATTTATCCCCTCTGAAAGTCTCATTTTGCGCTAATTCAAGAAACAATGGGAATACTTAGAAATGTTTTTCCCACCTATTTTTCAAAATTTGATTGTGAAGGCCCATACAAAAGGTATCAGCCATTCATTTATCAGCAACCAGTAACGGGAGGTTAACTGTAAGTTCACCAAGGCAGGCAATCATCAATCTTTATTAGATGCAGTGGCCAGAAATTGGCACCTTCATACAATGGTACTCATACAAAGGCGCACGATCCATCTCGCACAGTCAATTCTACGACAGACACGTGGAACACCTGAAATTCGAACCAGACTAACTCAAAGGATAAGCCGCTCGATCCTATATCTAAGTAAGACATGAATTCAGGCGCCGTTCATGAGCGGCTTGGTCATCTCCCACGCCGTCAGGCGCGACACCTTGACGTCCGCCTTCCCGTTGTTGAAGACGAAAAGGCGAGCGTTCTTGCCGATGGCGAGCGACGGGTAGACCCTCGAGAGGATGCAGGTCCTGCCACCGGCTCCAAAGCTCTCAACAACCGACCGATCGATCTGCACAGAAAATTAACAGTTGAATGCATGGATAAGGAAAAGTAAAGGCGAACTTGGTGTTTGAAATTAGAGCTAGCTTGTTGACTTGCAGTATTCGTACCAGGCTTCTCAGAGATATTTTCCCGTTTGATATGTCTGTGTCAACGAAGCCTGCGAACGTGGGTTGGTACAAGTTCGGGTTGAGAGACGACCTGTCGATCAGCGAAACAAAAAGGAACGAACCCAAGTCAGTGCTGGTCCGTCCGTGCACACGATCGAAAAGAACTCGTGGCTGACCACATCTGTTTGACATGTTGTAATCATCTGTTCGAACTCTTTAAAGAAAGTGTCTGGCTAGTGTGTGATAACAGTAGAATAACACCGGGAGATAATAACAGTCACTACTTACTTGGTGGGGTCGGTGCACATGAGCACGACCGGCTTGTTGTTGGCGGCCCTGAACACCCTGAAGAACACCGCCGTCCTCTCCTCCCGGTTGGCGGATGCCAGGACCCACAGCCCGAACGGGCCCACGCCGCCCGCCACGCCGGCGCCCTTGACGGCGCACAGCCGCTGCGCGTCGTGCGCCAGCGCCGGGTCCAGCCGCTCGGCCGCGGACAGGCTCGACACCTCGAAGCTCACCTCGACGTCAGCCTGCAATTCCATTCATTCGCAGCCAGTCAGTGCGCGCCGAGGTAATTAGTTAGCGAATTGGCTGCTGGTTCGATCCCAGGCCAACACCGCGCCACGCGCGCAAGCATCCGGGACAACAAAAGTGCCCGGGAAAGAACGCGATAGTGCGTGCGGGTGACGGCGAAAAGCGCACGCAGTGAAAATCGGTGGGAACGGCTAGCTGCTGGTGCCTAGTGGGCGCTGTGTTGCACGCTAGCTAGCTGGGCAACTTGTGGGTACAGAGCACTGGCGCGCAGATAAGATGATGGCGAGCCGGGATAACGCGACGCGGGTGGCAGCGATTTCCCAGGACGCCGTTGATGCAATAGATAGATGCACAGGTGGGTGAAAGTGAACAGAGTAGTATAGTGTTAAGCACGCCGAACCTGCGCCGTCTGTAGCCCGGTCACCTCGACGTGTTGTCCTGGTTTGACCACCCTGTTCTTGAGATTGACCCACCTGCCCCGGAGCGTCTCGACCTCCTCGATCGGCCACTGCATCAGCTGCTTCCCGCTGGGGTCGAGCCAAACCGTCCGTGGAATCGCCTGGTATACATGGTTCACATGAAACACGCACAAAGTTTAGCAAGAACAGCAACGTGTCAAACCTTGTGATTTGACTTGGGACAGCTCGGCACGCAAGCATGCACGCACGCACGCACGTAGCTAGATCGATGTCGACGTACATACCTGGATCCCGGCCCAGCCCTTGGCGACGTCGTCGGCGGCGGTATCGGACTCGTTTGCCCAGCCCCAGAGGATCCGGCGCCGCTTCGCCGGGTCGTAGAACGTCTTGGACGCGTAGAAGTTGCCGTAGTCGTAGCGCAGGTGGCGCTCGTCGCCGGCGGGGTCGTCCGGCACGTACCGCTCCGCCCTCCGGTCGTACGTGCCGACGGTGTAGTAGTCGTACCGGCGCAGGTCGAGGCTGTTCTTGAGCACGTACTTCACCCGGCCGGCGCCGGACACGTACGTGTCGAGCCCCACTTGCCGCCCGTCCGCCGTGACCGGGTAGAAGTCCGGGCACTCCCACATCCCCGTGGCCGGCGCCGAGTGCAGCGGCCGCCGCGCCCGCGTCCACCGCCGGAAGTCGCGGCTCCGGTACACGTACGCCACGCCGCGGCTGCCCCTGCCGCTCTGCATGCTGCCGACGAGCAGGCGCCAGTGGCCGTCGCCGTCGGCGTCGCGCCACGCGGTGGTCGGGTCGCGGAACTGCGTCGCGTTCACGCCGCCCTCCGGCACGATGATCGGGTTGTGCGACGGCTTGGTCCACTCCCGGAGCAGCGGGTCCGACGCGTTCCGCGGGTACGCCACGTTCTGCACCTGGTACGGCACGTCGCGCCGGTTCACGCCCGTGTACATGATCACCGGCGTGCCGTCGGCCATCATCGTCGCCGACCCCGACCAGCACCCGTACTTGTCGCCGTCGATGCTGGGTTCGAGCGCCGGGTCCAGCGCCACCCAGTTGATGAGGTCACGCGACACCGAGTGCCCCCACACGATGTTGCCCCACACCGCGCCCTTGGGGTTGTACTGGTAGAACAGATGGTACCACCCCTTGTAGTACATCGGAGCTGCACACAATTTCATCATGACGGAAATGTTTTTTCAAGAATTCTTCAATTAATAAACGTGTATAGTTTATCTGTCATCATGCACGGTGCACATTTTTAGGGAAAAACGACAAAAAAAAATTATTGATCTCATGAACATGATTTGTGTTTAGCACTTAGCCAGCACATGGTCCATGCCTACATGTGGAGCTTTAGTGTCAGCCATTTCCAGTTGAATGCTAGATGTGCTCTGATGATCCCTTCATCTTCATGAAAGGCATTACAACTGTACGCTGCCATGGAATGAATTTGCAAGTTGCATAGCAAAAAGGAAAAGTAACGCAATTGAGTGGCAGGTACTGTGAATGGAAAAGGACGTACCGTTAGGATCTGGTGTTGCCAAGTGTTTCGCCACCGATGCAATCAGAGCGCAGAAAAGCCCACCAAAAGGATTAGAAAACCCAGTTAGAGACAAACCTTGAGTACAATAATTCTTAAGTAAAGGAGAAAGCGGAGCGACCTACTTGGAACACGACTGGTACTAGACTAATCAATGGCAAGAGGCACCAGTTCCCGTTCACTGGGAATTTTACGTTTAACAAAGACTCAAAATTGTTGGTTGCTGTTCGAGCACGGCAGATTACACTGGAAGACTCAACAGCTAGCATGGGATCATTAAGTTTACCGAGTTGAGTTCATGGGATCATTAAGTTCATGTTGTACTCCTAACAAAGCACGTTGGAGCTGCCAGTCACATCAATATTCCCACGTCAACTCCTGAACAAGCTTAGCCTCTTAGTTCAGGTGATGGTCATCGTCAAAACTACCTTGGTTAATCTATACGATCCGTGAGATTATTGTGTGTAAGCAACAGAGCACCGTGGAGACTACTGGCTCAATAGGTTCCTAGTGTTCTACGAGTGGCCGGCAAAACACAAAACTGCACGTTCTACCTCGACCAAGATCTCGAGTGAGCAGGTTATGACATTACCATTGATCCAGTTCTTGAGGGGCTGGAAGTGGTACCCGGTCCTCAGCAAGGGGTCGACAATGGAAGGCGGCACGGCCTCCGTCGTCGCAGCCTCCGTCTCGAGGAGGTCATCGTAGACGACGTGAGACGCCGCGGCGAGCTGCAGAAGCAGCAGCCACGCCAAGGCAACCCTTCCGAGCGCTCTCATTGCTCTCGCTCTGGCACACAACCGCACTGGTATAGCAAGAGAAGGTTGAGAAGGGTGCCGGAAGCAGAGGCGAGGGGTGCTATTTATACTGTTCAGACAGAGGCCGGAGCACGGAGCGTGCGATGCATATCCAGCATTGGGAGCTCAGAGCTTCGACCACGTTTCCTCTGGATTAGGCAATGCCTCGAACGCTTTGCCTCGTGGAGATCACTGGGCTGCTTATTGGCGAGGGAGTCATAACTCATTAACTAACTAGGAGCTGCCAGAAATACGCGATTTTTCATCTCGTGAGGACTCTTATCAGGCACAGGCAAGTTTCTGACGCTGTCAACCTAGTTCTGGGCGTAATATAATCAATTGCTAGTGCATCACCTGACACGGGCTGCTGCTTTAGGAGCGTGGAAAATCACGAGTCGACCGCGCGTAAGCGGACGAATTTTCTCAAATTTATGTTCTGTTATATCTTCTGTTTGTATTCGCACTGTAAATTTAGCAGTTGATTTGGACACTTGCGTGCGGCACAAACGCGGGGAACGTGGCCATCGAGTAAATTCTCTGAACCTACATGAAATTCTTTGCAGTACAAACACATCATTTGTACTGTAGCTGATTCTTTTATTATCGATCATGCCAACAATAATTCACACGTTATCCATGTTTTCAACGGTGAAATTTGTGGGAGTGTGATAACGCGTGACTGTATATATATCATCACGTAATTATTAAAAAAAAAAAGTTTAGGTAGCCCTCCTGCCCCTGTTTTTGCAGGCAGTGGTGGGGCGAGGATGGGGAAAATGGGTGTTCCAACATATCAATATGACAATGAAGAGTAACTGCTGTTGTTTCCATTCCCTGCATTCCACTTGACTGATCTGCTATAACTTTTTTGGGCCCTCTCTATGAGCTGTTAAATCGATTGTCTAGATTGACAAGTTCTTTTTTCCCCTCAAAATGGAAATGAACAAGCATTTTAGACAAGTGAGGTGCCCTTCGTATCATTCAGTTATGGATGCGCAGAACCAATTTCTGCTACTGCTGGCAAGCTGCATTATTATCACTATTTGCCAACAATACTTTACTGTGGTGCTGAATTCTTTGTACTTGTACAATACTGCCTGTCCAAATCGTCTAGACGGTATTCCCTGCACCGTTCCACATGTTCAGCCGCTATCACAGAGGATATACGTAAAAAGTGAGAATGCAAGAGTGGGCCATTCCTTATTTTGAGTATTCGTTGACTATGAAGATCAATGGGGGCCTAAAAGACCCCCTCGTATTGCGATGACTATTCAGCAGCACCATTCCCCTTTCCTTCTAGTTGCACACTAGCCATATCTTCGATGAAGCGGGTAAAGGTTCATGCATGAAGTATACCAATATTTCAAGACAATGTAACTAACTAGATTTCGCTGAGCACACCACATTGCAAATTACTTTTTACCATCACCGCATCACGAGACGTGGAGGGATGGGCTGAGCCAATTGGTGATAGTGGCTAAACACTCTGCACCTTATTCCATTTCCCTTTTCCTTCGGATAGCTTCCTGATAAACTGCCCACCCCGCACTACTCCTTCCCCTGCATGACAAATAGGCACTGGATCTAGCTGGAGCGTGGTTAGGTTTCTAAAAGCACCGTCGACGACGGGAAAACTTTCGGAGCACACCGTCAACAACTGGGCATATTATTGTCCTGTTGTTCGCTGTCCTCTACTCCTGAACTGGTTTCCAAACTTTAGTGCTACGTCGGCCATGTCCATTCCATTTCGAGCTCGACCTCCCACTACGCGCACGTTCTCGATCGGCCTTCGCATCCCCTCGGATCGGCTCGTCCTCTTTTTCTTCGCGACACTTGATTTGGTAAAGCTTTCGCCGCCCACGGGAAGCCAACGAAAAGGCCTCGCGCACTGGAGATTCTTGTAGCCCTTGCGTCATTGTTTCGTCAGAGTATGATGAGGTCTCGAAGTGGAAAAAGGTGAAGATGCAGTGAACTGATGGACGGCAGTAGTGAACTGATTGATGCCCCCCAGCTCCGAACAGCAAGCTTGATTTGAGGGGGTTCTTGTTGGGTCCAAATGCGAATGGATCGGCGGAGAATTATGAGGTTTGGGCTCCGAAGATTTGAGGTGATTCTCGTTGGGCCAAAATGCAAATGGATCGGCGTGGGGCCAAAACCGGGAGGGTAAAAAAAAAACTTTTCCTCTAGCTCATTCTGTATTTGTTTAGATAGATCTTAAATCATAAGATTCAGAAAGTAAGTTTATAGTACATGTTAGCACTCTAGATCTATTCTTGATAGGACATTGCACCACCACCTCCTTTAGCTATGCTTTGATAATGTTCCTCAGCTTGAGGTAAAGTAATTCACTAGCTACAATAGAAAGAAGTTCAACATTAGTGGTACTGCCAAAACATACAAAGCCATGCTACCACAGTCAACTCATCACATACCACTTTTAAGAAATTTATCAGAAAACTGAAACTCTGACGCAAATTCCTCCTGAGGAGTGGCCAAGGCCTCCTTGGTCGGTGATGAGAAGGTTGGATTCTCCATTTGTACTTCAATGAAGATCATCAACTGTCTCTTAAGGTCACACTCTTCAATGTCAGCTAGCCGAAGTGTATCTTTCATGAAACTCAGAGCATGAGCGACAATCAGGTTCGACACATAATCAACATGAGTCCCACCTGAGATGGTTGCATAATTGTTTACAAAGCTGACCTGCAAGACACAAAACGTGTACTGTAAGTCTGTAATATACCAACTGTAAACACATCATAACAAGTTCCTTGCACATAAAACTAACCCACAGTTACCTGCTTGAAATGCCCTCCACTTAAACTCACACCCACCTCCAATTGATCATTAACCTTCTCGCAGAACCTGAGAGAACGCATGTGTGAGTGATTAGAAACACCATTCTTAAGAGCTTTGGACTAGAGAACTTTCAAACAAATGTCTGTCTGAAACTATCACATACCATGGGAACAACTTGGAACTTAGAGGCTTGATATGGCGATGGACATAGCTATGGAAGCCCCTAAGCAGAGACATCTTCCGGCCATTGAACATGACTTGCACGGTAACTCCTAGGATGCCAGCCATATCAAACACTCTCTTCTTCATGAGGGCTAAGACATCCTCTTCAAAATACGTCATGTTGAACTTGGCAAGGTCTGGCTTGAATGTGACCATGGTCCAATTCACCCCCTTCCTGTAATCTGTTATCTCAGGCTCCAACTTCTTTCCCATGTTTTCAGAGAAAACCTGCAAAATATTGAACGTCAACATTATGGTCTATATCTGGACAATAGGCTTTCCCTTAAACTGCTTGTCGTAGGGTGTGTGATCCACTTGCTAATGCTCAGCTTTGAATTATACTACCTGTTAAATGTATGACATTCATGATAGCTAACCTAGTTCGAACTAGATTTATTATCTCAAACATCAATTGTTCAAGAACGCAAGGAGCACTCCACAAGGCCAATGCCCCAAATAATTATGTCCTGCACCTGATCTGATCTGAACTTCAGCATGTGCTCACAAACAGCTAAATGTTCAACACTAGTATAAACCTTACCCAACTTAATTCCTTCAAGCAACATGGTCATATAGCAGACAAGTATGTAGTATGTGCTAGTAAAAATAATAATCATATTGAGACATATTTGTACTGTTATTTTTACTAAAGTGTATACTGGGGGCTAACTAACTCATCATTAAAGCTAACCCAAAATGTCACTCTGAAGAATGCTTAAGAGAAAGCAAAAAACCTGCTTGTACTTCTTTTGACCGGGGCCGTCGGCGATCTCAACCACGAACTCCGTGGAGAATATGTTGGCAAGCTTCACGCCATAGCCGTTCCTCCCGCCGATGAGACCATCCTCCTTCGCTTCGCGATCGCAGTTGCCGCTGAGGCGGCCGAAGATCATCTCCGGCACGTAGACGCCCTCCTCCCCTCGTTGGACCTCAATCGGGACGCCCACCCAGTGGCGGAGGACGGAAAAAAATCAAGGTATGGCGAAATCACAGTAGTTGGCACATTCAACAATAAAAAGCCTAAGAGTTAGTATAGTTCTGACAACTGTTTGGCTTCATCAATTAAGCATGTCGCAGAAGCTTTTTTCACCTATTGGCGTTGTCATGGCGGATAATAGACGTATGCTCAAAGCTTTGAAAGTTAACGCAGCTAACGCAAGGTATGGTGGAGCTTTGAAAGTTACGCAGCTAACGCAAGGTATGGCGGCTGTATGCGCCATACCTTGCGTTAGCTGCGTTAACTTCCAAAGCTTTGAGCATACGTCTATTATCCGCCATGATAACGCCAATAGGTGAAAAAAGCTTCTGCGACATGCTTAATTGATGAAGCCAAACAGTTTTTGTCAGAGCTAGACTAACTCTTAGGCTTTTTATTGTTGAATGTGCCAACTACTGTGATTTCGTCATACCTTGATTTTTTTTCCGTCCTCCGCCACTGCCCTCGAGGACCCAGAGCTTGTGCGTGCGCTTCTCCACCGAGCCGATGTGGCCATCTGGATGCAGGAGGATTCGCTCCTGCAAGGTGTTGCAGGCGTGGCTTGATTGCGGCAGCGGTTTCATGGCGGCGCGGTTGAAGTCGTCGAGTCTCGCTCGCCTCTGTCGATATCTGTTCCGCGGAGACAGTGGTCAGCCCGTGTCGACCGGACTCGGCCCATGATCCAGCGCAGGCCCACCGATAGTCATTGTGCTCATGTTTTCATGTCGCTTTTCTAATCCATGTCACATCGTGAACAACACGGACTCGTTCCCGGCCGGCCGTGCACTGGAGTACTACGTCGCAAAATGGCATAGGCCCTGCATGACCGAAGCGGTGCCCGCGACGCCCGCTCCTCCGATCGTTGCCAACCATGGCGCCTCCACCGCTACATATGCCCGGCCACAGCCCGCCTTCGTCCCCGCCCCGCCCCTGCTTCCCCTGACCCCTCATCCGGCGGGACCGAGAGCTTTCGGCTCCGACGACGCCGCCGCCAATTCATGGCGGACGTCGCCGCGGCCGACGGCACCCGGTCCCCAACGACGCCCAGGAGGCAGCAGCGCCCGCACCTCGCCGACGACGACGGCCACCGCCAGGACGTAGTGACGAGGAGCGGGCGGGCGTTCCCGCCGCCGATCTCCGTGATCGGGCGGAGCGGGCGCCCGTGGCTGCAGCTCCGGGCGCAACGGGAGGGCGGCCGCCTGGTGCTGCGGGAGATGCGCCTGCCGTCGCAGGAGCTGCTGCAGCCCTGCAAGGAGGACGGCAGGTTCAAGCTCCTCGTCCGCACCGAGGGCCACGGCCGGTAGTGCTGCGGCGGCGGCGGCACCGCAGGAACGGCCAGGGAAGGATGAGGGCGCGCTCTTCATCGGTCGGCGCTGAACAGATGATGATCTGCCGCCAATTCGCACGCGGGTGCCGGTTGCTTCACCGGGCAGATCTGATCTCCCTGTTTAGTTCTTGATGATGAGGGCGCTCGAGTTCTTGCTCTCATTTCCGTCCTGCAAACATTGTTCACATTTTTGCCTTCCGTAAAGTCAATATACATGGCCGACCGGAACATTCAGGCAATCTTTGTGTTGTTGTTGTCCGACGACGCGTTCAGCACTTCTCAAACGTGATGTGTGTTGTCTTTATATGATCCGTCTCGTTGCGTGATGTAGCACCCGCAATTTTTGAACATTTCGATAAACCTAAAATTTGGGCTTTTTCAAAATTTTTAAAATAATAAAAATGGACTAGATCAAAATAGGGCTCAACTAAATTTTTCTCGAAATTAAAACCATGCATGGAGCCATCATGTGCATTTTTTTTTTTGCCTTTTATTGTCTTTATTTAATTGTTTGTGTGAGTGTTGAAGTCCAATCTGAATTTCAAATTCAAATCCTTTTGAAATTCATCCAAAACCCAAAACCAGAAATGATTAAACCAAATCCACCTTAACTGGGCTGCCTTTTTCCTTTTCTCTGCGCGCGGCCCAACTTCCCTTCTCCCCGCGCCCGGTCTCTGGGCCGTCTGCGCGCCGCGGCCCAGCTTCGCCGGCCCGCCCGCAGCCGCGAGAGGCTGACGAGTGGGGCCAGCCCCATCGTCAACTTCGCGCCGCCGCCGCCGCCGCCACCCGACCGGCCGGCGCGAGGCACGGGCGTAACTGCCCCGCCGCCGTGCTCCCTCTTCTCTCTGTCCGGACCCCCACCTCCTTTCCGCCGGAACCCTAGTTCTCCCGCCATTAAAAGCGACGAGCTCGAGCTCCACGCCGCGGTAGCGTTGAGGCAACGCGCAGCCCTTCACGCCGCGCCCGGGGCCCCCTCCTTCCTCTGCGCCGCGTGGCTGTCGACGCGCGCCCGTCCCCCACCCTCGCGCCGCGCGCCACCGAAACTCCGGCGAAATATCCCGGCAGCCGCGGGATATTTCCCGGCTCTCCACCGCCTTCGAGCGGGTATAAGAGGAGCGCCGGTCCTTCCTTCTCCTCCCGCTGCCATTTCTCTTCCCCGCTCTCCCCCTCCACGCCACCGAGCCCAACTTTCTCTCCCTCTTCTCCAACTCCGACGAGCAATCCCGCCGCCTCCCAACGCTCCCCACTCCTCTCCGAGCTCAAGGTGAGCTTCCGCACTCTTCCCCGTACCTCTAGCACCCCTCCTTCTCCCTTCTCGAGCACTGCAGCCTAGCTCTCACCGTGCGCCACCGCCGCCTCCTTTTCCTCTCCAACGCCGGCCGCCGCGGAGCACTCCCCGGCCAGGCCGAACCCACTGGTAGCCTCCACACGCTCCCGCGCACGCGCACGGGTGCTCCAACTTGCACCCCGCGCGCGCGCCTTCATCGCGCCCGCCAAACCCCGGCCGAGCTCCGGTGAACTCGCGCCGCCGCTTCACGCATCGCTCACGTGCACACGTCCCTCCGCCAGCTCCGCCATAGTGCGTAGGCCACCGACACTCGCTCCATCCCTCCTTTCCGCCAGCTCCAGGGCACTCCGACGAGCCCTCCGGCGAGGCGGAAACTCTTCCCCCGCCTCCGCCGCGCCGGAGCCACCGCACCGCGTCGAGCCCGCGTGGCGTCCGCGTGGCGGCCACGTCGGCGCCGCGTCGGCACGCCCCATCGCGTGGCGCGCACACGTGGTGCACGTGGCCCACGTGCACCACACGCACGCGTCGGCTCGGTCCACGCTCCTGTGGACCGAGTCCACAGAACAGTGAAGGCCAGGGCCCCCGGCCCCAGCTGGCCCACCTGTCAGCCACTGTTACGCGCACAAAAATGCTGGGTACACCCGAGAGTGTACACAGAAATGAATTTCGGGCATATTTCCAATATCAGAAAAATTCCCAAAAATATCCAAAAATCCCCAAAATCAATTCTAACCCTTTTCCAACCTTTGTGCACCTCTGGAAAATTAGGGTGGAGATTATACTTAATTAAAGTTAATCTACCCCTAATTTAATCCTTTTCCCTAAATTCAAATATTCATATCTTTGACGTTTTAACTCCGAATTCAATGATTCTTGCACCATTCTTCATCTAAAATCATCCTCTACCATATTCCATCAAAACCATCTTTAGTGGAGTATTTTATTTTATTTATTTTATTTTAATGATTGTTTAATTGAGTGTTAAGCAGTAGATTTAGCCTTTCTTTTATTTAATCGCTAGGTGATCAAGTCTTCGAGGAGGAACACGAGGACCCCGACTACGAGGAAGGCTTAGAGGAGGAAGATTTTGGTGAAGGCAAGTCCTAACCACCTTGATCATATTTAACCCAATTAATTCCTACAAAATATCCTATATAGAGTCTGTGTGCAAATTAAATATGCATAGTCTTTTTAAAATGATTTAAATGTTAGAGTAACCTATCTTGTTGAAAGCCATGCCTTGTTTATTGCTATCCTTAATCCATTGTTAACCCTAGGTTCCAACAGCATTAATCTTTAATGATTTGTTGGAAAATATTGCCGCTTAGGTTCTATCACACTGTGTTAATTAATAATATTGCTTCACATGTTTTTGTGTGAAAATGTGTGAGTGTGACTTGGTGAGGTGTGTGTGAAATAAAAGGGATGGGCTTAGTAAGTGAAATCCATAGCGGGGGTTATGTTTTAGACGGGAGCAAGCGAGGTAGTCCTCAGTGGGGAGGCTATCTCTGGGACGCTACTTCTCGTTGGAGAGTAGCTATTGAAGATGCTTGCTTCGGTCGTATAAGGACCGGTTCATGTGCCGCCTTGCCTAGCACTTGAGTGCAACCACGAGCCCCTGTTATGGGCAGGGTTTGGAACCACACCCTACTAGTGATCGCCCGGTACCACCAGGAGGCAGGGAGTTGCAATCGGAAGCCAGGAGAGGATCTTGACGAGGTTGGCGTCGGATCTGGCAAGTGAAAGTTATTGGCTATGCTATGCCTATGTGAAGCCCCTGTTCGCTGAATTTCCGAGGTGGTACCGTGGTGACACTAGGCAGGTACGGAACCATTAGCATGTCCTTCCGACCCACGACGGTGGAAAGGTCTGGCATGCCTCGTGGGTAAAGTGTACGACCTCTGCAGAGCGTAAGAATCTATCCGGATAGCCGTGTTCCACGGCATTGGACAAAGCGAAAGCAATGGCCACACAATGATTAGTTCTCTGTGTGAGTTATCCTTGGCGTGTGTGTTTTCGGAATAACGCCGGTTTGGAGCCGTGTGCTGGTTTCCTGCCAGCGTTAAAATTTTGGGAACTGGCGGGAAGGATTTATTCTCCCCCAGGGCCACTCAACCCCACTAAGATCTTATCAATGATGACTTAGAGTTTTACAAAATGTTTTGTTTTGCAAAACAAACCCCTGCATTGAAAATTGGCTTTTCGGCCGATCGATGAAAACCCCAGCCTATTCCTTGGCAATATCCTTGCATATGAGTCACCCTTGTGTTAGGACTTGCTGAGTACCTTATGTACTCACCCCCCATCTTAATCAATCATTCAGAGGAAGAAGCAGAGTATGACTTTCAAGCCGATGGCGAAGAAGATTAGGGTCGTCACGCGCAAGTTTGCCAGTGGAGTGGATCTGCTTCCGCCGTCCGTTGCGTAGAATAAAGTGTGGCATTGCTGCTTCCTAGCAATGGCCACTGTGGTGTGATGTGTGGTGTTGTAAGGCCTCTGGCCACATCAAAGATCTTTTATGTAAATTAAAAGGCTTGTAATGAGTTTTGGTAATAAATAAAGGTGTGACTCTGAAGTGCCATTATGTGAGAATGTCCGTATCAGCATCTGATCCAGAGACTAATACGGTGGATTCAAGTACCTCTGAAAATAGGGTATGACACGTGAGAATGCTGCGCAGGGCATCGCTCAGCTTGCACCTGCAGGTAACACATACAGAAAGATACGGGGAGACATGAAATGGATCCAGCAATAAAGGATACTCTCGTAAACCGCAGAAGGCGGCTACGCCAATGTTTCGTTACCACTAAACAACACAAACTCACAGAACCTGATCACGTCTAAGTTACAGTTACATACTAGACAACACTAATGTATATGTACCAACCAGTCAATATAGATGGGATCCAATTCGACAATTTGAGTGATCAATAGCTATTGCCACAACCACAATGCAAAGGCCTGATAGCCGGACCCATCAAGGAATAAAAAACAGATCCATCTCCAACAGCCCCACCCCTCTCATACTCTTTGCTTCTTTGCCAGGGCAGCCCAACCTCTCCCTTCCACGGTGAAAGGGGTCTTGGCCCAGCGGTTAAGGCATCCGAATAACACCTTTGAGGTTCTGAGTTCGACTCCCGGTGGAAGCGAATTTTCTAGGATTTAACGGCATTTGTGCTTTCAGCGGTAGGCGACGTGGCCGTCGACAGCGAGGCGCCAGCGGTGACTTCGGGAATCTGGAGAATTTGCCGGCTCAGTCTTCGAAAATGCTCATAGGGGTAGGGTTTACGTATGTGCGTTCATAGAGGTGAGTGTGCGTTGTGAGTGTCTGACTTGTACTGTGTAATTTCTCAAAAAAAAAAAAAACCTCTCCCTTCCATCAAGAAAATCATTGTTTATTCTATAAGAGCAGCCTTTAGCCATAAAGGTGACATTTGCAATAAATTCTACAAAGACTGGTTTCTCAATATATAATATAGACCGGGCAATAGGGGTCATTTATTGTATAAAGACCATATTTTTGTAACATTGTGGTTGCTCATAGAGTTAAAACAACACAAACATAAGCAACACCATCACCATGCCATCTGCAAAGTTGAGGAATGGTGAATTGGTGATCGAACAACTTCCTTCTTATGAGTTGACTGGTGAGTTGAGTGCCAAACCCCAACACCTGGCCCAATAGTGCCATCTCACCCTCCCTCGGCTCAATGTTGTGCACCCCCCAACGCTCAACGCGACCAAGCAACGAACTCTAATATGTCAAATAGAGTCAATGGTCAAGCCAAGCAACAGATTATCGGATTAATCACCTTCATATTTCTCTTCATAGGCCTCATGTCCGCTCATGCGTGGCTTATATGATATGATTGTCTGATTCGGTCTTATGTGAATGGAATTTTGTTATAGCATGATGCAGCCATCAACTCGTGTGAATTGATTTCTTTGGTCTTCCATTAGGGATAGGTAGTGTCAATTAACATGTACTTCGTGTTATGCATTCAAGAATTAAAAAATGATGTTAGATTTATTTGATAAATTACCACTTTTAAGTTTGATATTATTGTGAAAACCTTCCATGGTCTTCATAGTGCCACGTCTCATTTTGTTATATTTAACACATACTTTCAAATACATAAATATATATAAAGCGCTAAACGTGCATTTTACATAATGTGTAAACTAAAATCTTCATAACCATAGTATGCCCTATCTTTATTTTTAGAACATGTATTTATTTCTATTCATAATGTGCGTAGGTTCCGGCTATGGTCCTACTTAGTGCAAAAGTATATCATCCTAAAATCAGTTGTTGTGCTAGATACAAATTATGGTCATATGGCAATAGTCAAACTAGGATTAGATGTGATCTTTAAATGTAACAATATTTTATTTTCTTAGTTCTTACTTCATGACATACATGGAGAGCATGTCCTATAAATATATATTGGCTTATATCAAATAAGTTTTTGGCTTATACATACAATATATTAAGGTAATATAGTGTTATAGCAGCATACCTTTCTTGTTTTGGGTCTAGCTTCATCGGTGTAGTGGTCAATTTGTGTTTTCTATGATCATCTTAGATGTCATCCCCTTGTCACACCCTCACCGTATAGTTGCCATAGCCCTTCCCGTCTGCGTGGTGACGATCGTCGACCGTCGTAGTTATCTCTACGTCCTCGTTATTACTACAAGATCAGTGAAATTAGGTTCCATGGATCGTTGTTTTGCATCCTGATATAGATGTTACATAGTATTTGTAATTAATTATAGTTTCTTTGTGTCTGACGGTTGCTCAAGATTAAGTCTCAAGTTGCTATGCAATTGCTTCTTACTATACTTTTGTTGTTTTGAACGTCTTCAACAATTGTTTATATCGTTGACGTATGGAATCAGGTTGAATCTCTCTTTTGTTTATTGATATAAAATATGCATTATTCAAGTTAAGTTTAATGATTCAAGTTAATTTTAATGAATCAGGTTGAGTTCTGGTCTTTAAAAACTCATGGTTGGACAAAATCAAATAACGTCCCATGAGGACTTGGATAAGAAGAGAGACCATCTATTTAAGATGTGTTGTTGAGCATGGTTCCTAAATTTACAAATAATTCCTCATATTTATTGTTTCAAATTACAAATTAATTTTATTAAAATAGAAATAAATTTCAGTTTAAAGATTCAGTTGTGGGCGAAGCCACGTTATGAGTGCTGGGTGCAAATGCACCCAGAGTTTTCTAAAATATACACCGTCTGCATCAAATTTTCACCATATATTCAGCCAATTCTTTCCATTTTCTAAAAGAGATGCACCCTTCATCATTTTTCTCTAGCTTCACCTCTGCTTGTACGTCCAGCTCACAGTGCGTTATATGCACAACATTTTTGATACGCCATCATATTAGCACATAGCCCACTGCACCACACGAAAATCTTATCATAGCTATAAGAGAGACTCCACCAGTTTCTCAATCTCATCCTAATAGCAAATAAAACTATCATATGAAGGATGAAGGGTCAAAAAATCTGCTCTAGCAGTTTCCCAATCCCATCTTTTTCCTCATGCATCAAATCATCCCTTTCATCCTCTCTTGGTTGGGGATACCTCCTCCATTCCCAATAGCAGTTATTGTGGGACCGTGTGGTTTGCTCTGTCCCGTGCGCATCGTTCCGCCCGCGCTTGCTCCTTCCTGCGCATCCACCGCTGCGCCACCACCCGTCGTTCCCTCGGTGCAAGATGGTCGCGATGTGTTGTAGCGCCCGCCTATGAGGTGATTTGGCCGTCGAGCCTTTGGGCACGATGCCTCCCCGTGCATGTACAAGCTTTTTCATTCACCCCGCGTCCGTGTCCCTGCCTGTCGGTGTACTGGGAACCAGGGCTCCCTTTCCCCCGCCTAAAGTAGGACGGCCCACGGAGGTGTTGGGCCGGACAGGGACGCCGCGGCCTAGCCGGGGCGCGGCCGCCCAATAGATAAGGGGAAGGGACGCACGTGGCCCGGAGAAAGTGCAGGGCGCAGGCCCAGAGGACAACCATGCCGCGAGAAAGGACGGCCAGTGCCTGTGGGCCAGTGGATCCGCCCCTCCCGCCGGGGGAAGACGGCAGAGTGGCACGTGGCTACCCCCGAGGCGGATGAACGAGAAGCCAAACCAGGGGGTAGATGTAAGGGCAACGCGTGGTGCCCGCATCCCGACCGGTGCAGTTTCGCGTCTCGAGGACGTGGCGTCCAGGATCCCGCGCATGGGGGGCCCGCGTGGCTCGCAGCCGCGAGCCAATCCCGCAAGAGGCCCCACCGCGCTGTGAGGGAAACACGCGCGCGTGCTCAGCCGAGCACGCGGGCTTTAATGCGCGTGACGGGCGCGCAGGCTATGACCCTTGACGCGAACCTGGGTAGCTGGCCACGCTACGTGCGGTGACGTGCGGCGCGTCTGACAGGCAAGGGAGGAGGCTTCGGACCAAAGGAAGAGGCCATGACCGGTCCGAGCCAAGTATCAGCATATTCCCAGAGCGGCACATGGGATTAACCAGACGGGACATGGCGATAAAGGCAGGCAGAGCTGATTGTACGTCCGGGATCTAGGAGAATATACAGACTTCAAGTCCACGATCTCATGTAACGGCCCATGAATGGTCCGGCCTCCCCTTGGGCTATAAAAGGGGAGTGCCCTGTACAAAGAACAGGACAACACTCAGGCACTACCAGACAAGCAGGACGTAGGGTTTTACACCTCCGGGTGGCCCGAACCTGGGTAAAAGATCTTTGTCTTCTTCTTCCTCCAGCTCACAATCAAGAACACTTAGAACCGTTTGTTCCCCTCCAAATCTCAAAGGGAGGCCGTGACATGCCCCCATTTGTCGCGGTGCTCACACCACGACACTGCCTCATCTGCTTTGCGTCGTCCGTCCCCTTGAGCCCATATGCCTGAGCCCCGAGCTAGCCCGCCATGGACGCTGGTGAAGCGATTGGGGTGAAGGGGGCCCAATCTCGTTGATCTCAACGCCGCCGCCGCCAAATTTGGGTGGCCGAAGCACCCAAATCGAGAGCACCACCATGAATCGTAGTGGCCCGCGCCTGCCCGCCAAAGGTCAGCGGGGAGGGAGAGGCAGCCGCGGCAAGGCGTACCTCGGCGTCTGTGTCAGTGCGGCAGCTAAGGCCTCATTGACTTCCATGACGGCCATCTCAAGCGTGCACCATGGTTGCCCTTCACGACACCGCTCTGTGGCCGCATCACACGCCGCATCTTGGACGACTCCTTCTTATGGTCCTAACGGCTGCCAACCTGTACCTTCTAGGCGGATGTGAGAACCCCGCTGGCCTCTACCCCCAGTGTGCCATCACCGTAGGACACGTCAAGGACGCAACGCAACTACTTGTGGACGTCTCATCGCGCCCACCCAGCTGGTCCTTCCCCGCGTCAAGCTCATCTCGCCATGGCTGCCTGCCTCCTATTTGGAGCGGTTGGAGCAACATTTTTAATGATTCTGAAAATGTTGTTGGGCCTCCTTCCTCAATAGGAGTAGCTCCATACCGTGAATGTTGCTTTTTTTTAACCGAAAGTCTATATCGCGGACGGACCCATGCGTACGCTACCGCGCGTCCCTCGTGCGCGTGGCCCGGTCTGCTTTCGACGTGGGCTTGGCCCAACTAGCTTCATTTCCAATCGAACTGAGGAGGTTGCGACGCGAGCAGAGGTGGAGGAGGGCGGCGGGGTTAGGGTTTTCGGGTTATTAGGGGTTGGGAGCTCCTATCACCACCGAACATAGAGGTGGGTTAGGAGGAGGCGGCGGTGACGTCGCCGGAGCTGCGAGCGGTAGGCGGCGGGGGCGTCTCGTCGTGAGAATTTAGCGCGGCGCCGGCCGCCGCGCCACCAGAGAGGTGGTGGCGGGCGGGGCAGGGGCGGGCGTGGGGGGCGTCGACGGCGCCGGAGTCGTGCGGGCGGGGCGGCGGTCGTCGACGTGTCGCCAGAGTCCGGAGGAAGAAGATGGACACGTGACGGCCGTAGAGGAGGGACGCACAATCCGTTATCGCACGTACACCCCCCCCCCCCCCCCCCCCCCCTCTCTCCTTTTTTTAAGGCTAACTGTTGGAGTCGCTGATGCTAAAAAAAACTGTTCATCATCACCAGTCATAGACACGCCGATAAGTCAACGGGCGCGCACGGTCGTAGCACCGAGTAGTTCTGTTTGTTTCACTCGGGTGCGGCAGGTGGCGGCGTCGCCTCTCTTCCTGCAACTTCGTTTCTTACGCATCGCGGGCCACGCAGCCCCACGAGTTCTGGCCATGGCCGTGGTTCCGCCTCACCAGACACTCTCCTCCCAAACCCCGACGTTGACCCCGTACCTCTCGCTGCGACCGCGATGCCGCGGAGGCGCAGCCCGCGCGCGGACTCTTGCTCTGACACCAACGCCGGCGGCGGCGTGCGCCTTCCGCCTCCAAGCGGCCGCGAGTGTCTCAGCCCCGCCACCGAAGCAGTCTTCTCTCGCCGAGGTCTTCCCCTACGTCGCCGCCGAGTGGGCGACCATCGCGAAGGGCTGGGCGTGCGCCGCCGCCGCCGTGTACTGCCTCTCTCGCGCGGTGCCCGCGGCGGGGCGCCTGCCGCGCGCGCTCGCGGCCTACGGGGGACGGGTCGCGAGCGAGGGCGCGGCGGCCGAGGCGGTAGCGAGGACCGGCCTCGCGCTCGCGGGGTTCGCGTCGGCGCGCGCCGCCGCGGCGTACGCGCAGCAGGCGTTGCTCTGGGAGGCCGCGCTGCGGGCGGCGGCGCGGCTGCGGGAGCGCGCCTTCGAGCGGCTCCTGGAGCGCGACCTCGCCTTCTTCGAGGGCAGGGGAGGGGTGGCTGCGGGCGACATCGCGCACCGGATCACTGACGAGGCGGACGACGTCGCGGACGCTGTGTACTCTGTGCTCAATGTGAGGTTCCTGGAGCCTTTGAATTTCTTGTTACTTGACTAGAGCAGCTAGCGTTCGTGGAAATGCCTGCTTGATTTCATGAAAGCCTCCCTTAGGTGCCAGATGGATAATAGTTTTCTGAAATGTAGTTTAGCTGTTTGTGGAAAGGTCCGCTGAGCAGTCAGTATAATTGTTTATTGTACCTGACCTCACCTATAATTTTTTTGACACATTTCCATGCCACATACTGATTCAAATATGTTAAGTTTCCAGATTGTTGTTTTTCGTGGACCCCAACCTGCTGATTATGGGTCAATTTTTAACCAATTCCATTGATGCCTTCTACAACGGTGAAATTTGACACAAAATACCTTGCTAGTGCTCTGTGCAACATTTCGAAATAACACATCTCATTTTTGCTATTGCAATGGTAACAGGCCAGTTCCCACCAATTGTACCAACTACGAATTGTCAATCACTCAATTGGTATATGTCATGCATGGATTCTGACTACTGGTTTTTACACAGACGATTGTGCCGACAAGCTTGCAGTTTATAACGATGGGTATACAGATGGTGACAATAAATCCATTGCTCTCATTGCTTGCCGCAACGGTAGCTAATCTCACTGTTGATATTGCTCCTTTCTTAATCGCTTCTATGTGTGCTATTTAATTGAATTGATGCATTGCATGAACAGGTAATTCCATGCATGTGTGTCGTCATAGTAAACCTTGGAAAAAGACTCCGTCAAATATCCAAGGAGGCACATTTTAGCCTCGCCATGCTAACAGCCTATCTCAATGATGTATGGTTTAGTAGCAATTGTTAGCTCGCATACAAAAAGAATCCATAGCTATGCAGGGACTTTTATTTACAACCTTACAAATTTTCTTTCTAGGTAGTTCCATCAATGCTTACTGTGAAGGCAAACAATGGGGAGCGCAAGGAAATATTGAGATTTCAAAAGTTAGCTCGTGATGATCTAAAAAATAATTTGGGGAAAAAGAAGATGAAGACTCTCATACCTCAAGTTGTTCGAGCAACATATATCGGTGGCCTGTTATTGCTCTGTGGTGGGTCGATAATGGTTTCAGGCACCTCCTTTGATGCTGAGGGCTTTCTGTCTTTTCTGACAGCACTTGCTCTTGTTGTGGAGCCTATTCAGGTATCCGTACCCACATTGATCATTTACTGAAAAATTAAATTCTTACCGTATATGTTGCCAAAATTACATTACCTTTGTTACCATCGGCTGTTTTTTGTTAAAAGAAAACCGCTTTATTTCTAATTGCAGTTTGCTTTAATGCATAGGATTTTGGGAAGGCATATAATGAATATAAGCAAGGAGAACCAGCATTAGAACGCATATTTGATCTTATGAGGTTTATCCCTGAGGTACTCGGCCATGAGTTGGTCGTAACTAAATTAGTTTATTTTCAGCAAAATTGGCCTGTATCTTTGTTAAGCGCACCCCCCCCCCCCCCCCCCCCCCCCCCCCACCTCTCCTTCAATAGACGATTGATGGTCTTTGCCATTGGAGAAGCTGCTTTAGTGCATAATAATATCTATTGGGATTTCATGAAATGTGATTAGTTTTAATGCACTATTGTGAATGTTTAAGACACTATTGTAGGGTCTCTCTGTGATAAGTCAGTTCCTGCTTTGTGCGTTCTGTAGGTGAGGGATAAGCCGAATGCTCTTCATTTAGAATATGTTAAGGGGGATGTTAAGTTCCACGATGTTACATTTAGATACACTGATGACATGCCTCCAGTAGCAGATGGAGTGAGTCTTCATATCAGACCAGGAGAAACAATTGCTTTCGTTGGACCCTCTGGTGGAGGCAAAACTACTCTTGCCAAATTGCTCCTCCGTCTTTATCATCCACAACGTGGTATTGGGCTAAACACCAGCAGAATAGTGGATATTTTGATAAAATTCCTTCTTTATGTCTCTACCTGCTAGTCTATGTTTAAGAATCTAAGATCTTTGCATTCCCTATCCTGTTTTTTAGAACCATATATTTCTAATGAGACAGCTATTGGTTTTTTCTTGCTTTTAGGGTATATACTTCTGGACAACCATGATATTCAGGACATTCAATTGCGATGTTTGAGAACACATATTGCTTTTGTTTCACAAGATGCAGTAAGTACTTGTAGTCCTCAGAGGCTGAAATCTTCCCAAATTAAGTCTCATGCTAAATTCACAGGCATGGACAGCTAGGATGAACAAATATTAATTTCACTTTTATTACTGATTAAGTGATTTAGAATCATTTTAGTGTTGTACTCTCAAATCTGTGTGGTGAAAGTGATGTTTCCACCTATCTTTTAGTTCGTTTGTAATCTACCAAAAAGTGCTGCCCTGGCCTGCTGGCGCTGATCACAGTGTCATGTTAATAGCAGACTCTTCTGTAATTCAAAAAGAACAGGAAGTCATCTGCTTTCAGTCTGTGCATCAATCATAAGTGGCTCTATTGCTTGATCATATACACGTCGTGGAGTAGTACTCAGTAGTCAACACAAGATATTATTCTAAGTATATTTATGTTTGCACGTTGGACTAAGGCCCTGTTTGAAACCAAGGATAATTGTTAGCTGCTAAAATTAACACTAAAGGTTTCAAACACCTTAGCTAATAGCCTAGCTAATTGTTAGCTATTACCCCCACTAACAATTATCCCATTAGCTCCTCAAACCCAGCTAATACTAGCTAATAGTTGGCTAAAGGTCAGCTAATAATTAGAGGTTTCAAACACCTTCAGCTAATAATTAGCTAGCTAATAGCTAATAGATAAAATTAGTTCACTAACAATTATCTCTAAAAGGTTTCAAACAGGGCCTAAGGCCCTGTTTGAAACCTCTAAGGATAATTGTTAGCTGCTAAAATTAGCACTAAAGGTTTCAAACACCTTAGCTAATAGCCTAGCTAATTGTTAGCTATCACCCCCACTAACAATTATCCCATTAGCTCCTCAAACCCAGCTAATACTAGCTAATAGTTGGCTAAAGGTCAGCTAATAATTAGAGGTTTCAAACACCTTCAGCTAATAATTAGCTAGCTAATAGCTAATAGATAAAATTAGCTCACTAACAATTATCTCTAAAGGTTTCAAACAGGGCCTAAGTATGTTTCCATCGTGTTGTTGAATTATTCATTTCTTCTTATTCCTAGATGCTATTTTCTGGGACAATTGCTGAAAATATTGCGTATAGAGACCATGTGAGAGATATAAATATGATCAGGATCGAGTATGCCGCAAAGATTGCCAATGCAGAGGAGTTTATTAAGATGTTGCCAGAAGGATACCATTCAAATGTAGGACAGAGAGGTTCTAGTTTGAGCGGTGGGCAGAAGCAAAGGTATATCCTTCTGAATTTGTATCACAAGCTGAAACATTGTGATTACACACTCTTCCATCCGTTTGAGAATATTTGATGCCGGGTGAACTGCAAACAAGTCACCTGATGTCAAATGTTCCCATACGGATGAGTATCTGGTAGCTTTTTTTTGGTACTGGAACTGTTTTCTCTTAATATGTTTCGCGAACTCCTTTGAATTTATAGTGTATATTTGTGCCCACAGGTTAGCTATTGCTAGGGCAATCTATCAGAACTCTTCCATATTGATAATGGACGAAGCAACATCTGCTTTGGATATCAGGTCTGAGCTGCTACTGAAAGAAGCACTGACTAATCTAGTAACAAACCACAATGTGACTGTAAGTTTTGTTATTATGCTAATGTTGGCCGTTGTACATCTCGGCATGGTTTCCGATTATCAATATTTTTGCCGAGTCACTTACTCCCTTCCTGTTCAAACAGGTTCTCATCATTGCTCATCGACAAGAAATGGTCTTAATGGCCGACAGGATCGTTTCACTAGAGGGTGGCAAATTGCGAGAGATCACAAAGTCAGCTTTCTTATCTCAAGATGGACGCTTAAACTTACCAGAGATTACCAGTCATAATTAGGGTTTAGGGTAGTGGCAAATTGCGTGAGATTTTTTATGATAATGGTTCTCTACAGTACAGAGGATGGTGGACGGCTTTAATTTTTTAGCTGGAGCCGGTGCCTCGTGCCAACATTGTCAATTTTTTAGTCTGCCCCTACGGGCTGCTATGGCAGGCTGCCTCTAGGACCATGGCACATGGCCTCCTACATCGTGAAGATCCTCAATAAAACGGTTTAAGGCAGAGCCACATAGTTTTCATTGATTTTCTTGAGAAATGTAAACTAGTAAAGGAACTACCATTTTGTGTACATGTAGTAGGTAGCTGTACAGGTATTCAGGCTTTGTGCTCAAATTGCGGTGTTTAGTTTAGTACATTACACGCTCTGTAGAATTTGAACCTACCACCTCGGGTTTTGGAGTACCAAACTGAACTAAGAGCGCTTTCAAAAAGAAAATACTTTTCTACTCCTAACGTGTACTCAAATGATTCCTAATGATGTAATAAACGTGGTAACAAAGGTAGTGACACAAAAAGAAGTTCATAAGAAGCAATCGATTCTAGGGAAAAATCAATACACAACAGTGCATGTTGAAAATGTCATCAAAATGCATTCAGAACAATGTACAACATGTAGAAGATGAGTTTTCGAAACAACATTTTCGAGTATACAAAATCCAGTAACACAAGAATCAAACATGTGCTATCGGCTCATGATAAAGTGAAGCGGCCTTGTTCAGGAAGGCCGGGCGTAGCGGACTAGATGTGAAAAGGTCTGCAAGGAACAAGCAAAGCACTCCGTGCAGCATAACAGCTTGAGTAAATCTCATGTACAGCATCACAGCTTGAGCAAATCACGAGACAAATGAAACGGATCCTTATATGCCATGCTCTGCTACTTTTCTGCTAACCTCGTCAAGGAATGAATTGAAACCTGTGGAGCTAGTTAAGAGGGAACCATCCAAGGCCTGATCCTCAATAAGGTATTTCTCAAACGCCGTAGTGTCATCATGTGCGCCATGAATGAAAACAAGTTTCGGCGTTTTATTCCTTTCTTGCTTCAATCTATCGATTGTTGATCTCAGTAGACCTGCAAACATGGTTTCATTGTAATGACAAAGATACACATTGGCAGGTTAATGACTAGATGAGTGAAGGATGATGGACTCACAATCGCGTGGAGGCGGAAAAGGGATTGCACTGCTAGTTGTAGGTGAGTAATAAACCAGAATATCGCTGTATGCATCAAGAAGAAATATTGGGCTCTCTCCGGTGAACACAGTACGACTTAGCGACTGATGCACAGCTGCTTCTACATCAGGGGAGGAGTATGAGATCAATGTAGGCCAAATAGCCTGCCGAAGCGAAGCTGGCTCCAGTGTACTGTCAAGAAAATAGAGTAGGTAATAATGAATGGTCTATGAGGCCAAATTAACCAATCTTCAACAACCCCGTATAAATTGGACTGCCAAAGGAGTTGTGGTGTGTGTTCCTCGATATAACGAGGCAAATAAAAAAAAATGACACCGTCCTTCCACAGCTAAAAAAAATTCCAAACAAGAAGACATTTGAATTTTGAAGAACAAATTTGCATAAAATTGCTGGTTCAGATGATGGGTTCAAAAGCTGCCTTCTTCTCAGAAACAATTACAAACTCTAATTTACAATCTTCCATAACAATAAACTTCATAAATTCATCATCTAGCTAGTGGCTTGCTCTAACAATTCACGGTATGAAGAATCAAGACACAAGTTACCTGAAGAGGCACTGCAAATATGTCCGATAATCTGGATGAATACCTTCACTGCTGACTTGAAGCAGGGGGCTTAATAGAATGGAGAATACAAACCGTGACAGGGGCTGCAGTTGTGAGCAGTGCAAGAAACTAACATCAATAGCACCGCCTCCAGATGCAACGTTCTGGTATGCCTTATTGTACTGAGTAATGACAGTCACCAACCAGTCCTGGAGCAACAACCTTGCTTCCACCAAATCACTTAAAGAAGCCAAAATAACCTGTAAATAGACTCTGTTCAAATCTGAAACGGAACAATTTTCTCTGCAACTACCCGTTTAAACTTTAGCTATATATCATTTATCTTGTTTTGAACAACTCAACATAAAATTGATCAAGCAATCAAAACACCTCCCTCCTATTTGTCTAGTCATCATGCTGTATTGAAATGGAATGGTCATATCTATGTTCCACATGTTAAGCGAAATCAGGCAATCATCAAAAGATACGGTATTTCCCCTTCAGGACTTTTGGTAAATGACATGATTCAGAGAACACTGACGAAATTCTGATCTCTTCTTGCATGCAGGAAGTCTGACAATGCATTTTCGAATAGAGGAACTCAAAACTTGCTGGATTACAGACACAGCAGCACTTTGTTACTGACTGTACTATGTGACCGCAATCACTGCTTTCGACAATATATGTGCTTGCTACTTAAAGTGAGATAAACTTTCTATATTGTAGGTCTATCATCTACAATATAATGGCCAGATTCTTTTTCTTTTTTCCAATCCCAAACTTAAACCTGGCCAACAGAATTTTGAGCTGATCTGTCAACGTGAAGTTGGCTGCAGCTAACAGGAATACAGGAAATTAAAATACAAGAACCAGACAAGTGTCAGCATGCCCCCCATTTATCAAAACTAAGTGCTGACAAGCGGCTTGTTCACAAAACTTGTGATGTATCAACAAAATATATATTAAGATTGTACCTGGTGTACCAGTATTGTCAAAACAACATCTGGATCAACAAAATCATATAGGTCCCAAATATTAGCAGTTGTGTTGTACTGGATGGTCCGAACTCTTATCCTCCTTTGCAACGAGTATCTAGATCTGGACAAGTTACATGTACACATTACAAAATATATCATCGTCCATATACTTGTGTGTAAAATATCTTCAAGAATAGCATGTATTCTCAAGCTGAGAATTAGCAGAAACAAATTGCAAGCCAAACATCATAGAACCACAGAAAACTTGAGTAAAAGCATAGAATATGCACTACAACACATAAATTGCAAGGCAAAGCAGTAACACGGTAAATAAATGACAAATCAGTGTGTTAACAACTGTACCTGCTATCAGAATTAGAAACATCTGAGGTGTCACCATGGTGCACAAGTACTGTGTACTTGAATGCAATTTGAAGAATAGGCGAGCTTGTCTTCCTGCAGGTGCAAAAATGATGTCTAAGAATTTTGAAGAATAAAAGTATGGATCTACGGAACAATGTAAACTTTTTAACTGACAATTTATGGCGATTTTTTTAGAGATGTAGAAAGCTAGTAGGGATATGGTTACACAGTGAGCTGTTTACATTCTTTTATATAATGAGTATAAATTTGTTTCTAGAACAATTTATAGTACTCACAATTAAACCTGATATTTTGACCAAAATTCCAACTCTACGATAGCTTCAATAGAGGCATGGCATACAAAATCATTTAGGACTATAATAGAGATAGCTTAGGTCTGTTTGGCAGTTCCAGATCATGCCAGCTAATTATGAAAAACAAATCCATGATGCAACAATCCAGAAAAAGTTCGGCGGAACTAATTACGGCTAACAATCAAAATAGTGGAGTTAATTTAGTTTCTGTTTTTGCGAGCAAAGAAGAAAATCATGTATTACTTCTAAACAATGCATAGATAATCCATTTCAAGCATATAATCTGAGAAGGTGGACAGAGTGTTTGTTACCTCGAAAATCGAGAATCCTTTTCAAACTCAAAGTCGTAACTGTATGTAGCAAACGAGTCACAACAATTTATGTGCTGAACATGCATGTATTGAGGATCCGGGAAGAAATGGCCATACTGTTGAATATCAAATAAAATAAATGTATGAGCAGAAGGAACTTATAAAGAAGCTGATATGAGTAATTCACATATCCCTTAGAATTCTTACTGAATTAGCAATCTTGAACTGTGATGATGTTCTCAACCGCATCACGCATCCAAAAGCGTATGGACGGCTCAACATTTTGTATCTGTGAAAGATAGACAAATGAAAATCACACTCCTGCAGCCTTATAGCCATATCTTCCTTTTTCATAGCATAACAGATCATTTGCTCTTCATCTTGTTTCAAAATATAAGGCCCTGTTCCCCATCCATGGTAGCATAAAATGATTGCTTCCAACTTTTCAATGGGGTGGGCTTGTCAACCTTTGCATGTATTCCCTCCGATCTTTTTTTTCTTGACGTTCAGACGAAGTATTTAGTTCAAATTTGAACTATGATTCTTGTCTGAACGTCATCAAAAAAAGATCAGAGTATCAGCTTTGTTTCACAATTTCTTAATCAAAGTGGAATCAGGCATCATCTTGTGACATGGAGAGGGTACATAACAACCAGTGCACATAAAAAATATGCAGAATACATACTAAATTTTATGCATATATACATGTAAGATCTTATTTCCTTGAAATGAGGTAACTATTTTAAAGCCCAAATCTGCAGTGTATGGCATGGGCAGGATAGTACAACCAACCCTCAAATTCACATTGGTTTGGTTTAAGCAATTCCAACATGACCTGGTACTAAATCAATGACAATGCAGTAAAAGAAAGTTTTTGATGATCTATTAAAAGGACCATCTGTCTACAATAGAACGTAGGAAGAACATCCTGAACATTATCATCCGCTAAATCTGGCTGATCCATGCAGAAGAAGCAGAAAATTACCTAAACATATTTTACTTGAGGTGACTGATGAATAAATAAAGATACACAAAGACTGACTGAACTTACATATCTTGTGGAAGTGTTGATTCATCTGTACTTGAATAAAGAAACAATGATCCACCGCTCTCAACACTAAGAACTTTCAGGGAAGCAAGATCAGTGTATTCATTTGTAATTGCAAAAATGTCCACACACGCACCTGCTTGAACAGCACTAGTAGCCTGTGATATGCCAATTAGATATATTCTAAAATAGATCATAATATATTGACTAATCTTTATGAAAACCTACCAGATTTTTGTAGAAAGATATCTGATCTTGACGCAATACATTATCAACATCCCCTGCTTTACCAGCATTGTGGTCCTCAAAGCTTGTTGTATCTAGTCTCCCAGGCCCATAATTTGGTGGACCAGATAAAAACGCGAAAATCCTAGCTGTTTTCAAGATTATTAGCATAATGAGTTGTAGGAGGTGAGGTCAAGAACAACACACAGTAATCTAGCCTTCACACAGTAGTCTTGAAACAAAATAACAAAACAGTAGTGTGGTCAAAAGGTTATTAACATACCAAGCTCAAATGCATTTCCATGTTCCGAACTTAGGTAGTTAACAAGAACATCCAGTGCTATACCAAAGCCACGTGTATGATGCAATACATGATCCTGTCCTTCTGATGTGCTTGCTGCTACTTCCCATGAAGACATCGGCTTAATTGTTTCAAGTGCTTCAGCAATGCTGTTTTTGCAACTATCAATCTGTTAAGATATAACTTGACATCAGCAAATATAAGAGATGAATATTCTGGGACAAAACGTAGCAAAATACACATCAGGAAACAAATGTGACTGGCATCACGATATAAAGTACATACAGGAGCCAAAAATGAACAAAGAGGCATGACATCTTCAAGGTCGACATGTAAAGCCCCATCGGAATCATAGGGGATAAAAACATTCTTCACAATAGGTATCGGACCTTGAACATCATACAGTCCTATCTTGCTGCTAAACGTAAAAAGTCCAAATAATGATCCTGGCGAAAGAGCTGCATGGGATCAAAAGATCAGTGTACATATAGTTGTATGAAAAGCTTCGAGTATTATTCCTTCAACAAACAATTAGCTCCGAAAGCTTAAAGCAGGACCTCACCTTCAAGAGCTGCTAGAAGAGCACTTTTGACTAACTCCAGAAACTCCTCTGAAGCTAAAATGCAATATGAACAAACAAACCGTCAGAAGCAGGCAAACTTACAAAAGAACACAAGACGAAAAAAAAACCATGAGATAACTCTTAACATTGTGCTTATGGAAAAAGTAATACTCTTTCAACAGATAAGATAACTGCAGTTTAAGCTATCTTAGCTAAAAAAAAAAATTCAGGCTACACATTGGAGTAACTGGGGACGCCAATAATTAGGCACCTTGGTAATTGAAATCAGATTCTGTTCATTGAAGGAGTTCTGGAATAGGCGTTCACTGCAACTTTGCAGTGTTGTTTCAAACTTCATAGAAATTAAAAGCAAGCAACCGCACATCCATAGGCATCATACCTCTGTAACCAGTAACTTAAAGAAAATATCGATTATTCATTGGATCAAATACTAGGCATGAGCATACAAGGTCACCTGAGTCCTAGTGTGACATCGACACCCCTCTTCAGGCACTCAATCTTTCATGCTTGGGGCAAAATTTAGCATGCTTATAAAAGCATTAACAGTTGCTACTGGGACAAAGTAGTGTCTACTGATCACTAAAATGGTATGCTAGCGCTAGACATGTAGTACAACTTAAGACAAAGGAACATTTGTAAGTTCTTACATGATAAGTCGATAGCCGCCACATACACAGGCGCAGGTGCTGCCGCCGGCTCATCCTCCTCTCCTGCAAAAGTGCACCGCCATCATCTCAACGCACTCACTGCGCCGCATTGCATCCGATCAGAACGGCGAGAGATCCTTACCCGGCAGGAGCAGGTCCACGAACGCGGAGCGCATCTCGGGCGGGTCGTGGGCGCCGTCGCGGGCGTAGCGCGCGGCGGTGTCGGCTGGGAGGTCGTTGTCCACGGAGCATACTGCGCAGGTCCACGACCAGCGATTGAGCGGGCAGAGGATGCTGAAGTAGGCGAAGCAGGACTCGCAGCGCGGGAGGAGGTGGCCCTCGTCGCCCGTGGCCGGCGGGGTGCCGCGTTCGTCGGCGGCGGAGAAGGGCGTGACGGCGACGCCCCACGGCATGGCGCAGGAGTCGTGGAGCGCCGGCTCGGCGGGGAAGCAGGCGAGGCTGGGACGCACCGCCATTGCCGCCGCGAGGATTTGGGGATCTGGCGGTGTGACGAGACGACGCGAGAGATCTCAGGAAGTTGTCCAGTTCAGGTTCAGCAGAGGTTCAGCGATGCGTGGGCACTGTAGTTTGGACTGGTGATCTACACAGCAGGCTATGGCAACTGATCTGGGCCGTCTATGATATCTTAATGGCTGGAATGAAACCAAAGGAATGAATGTGATCCTGAAGCCCGTCGTCCGTCGAGCATTTTACAGATCTGCGTCACCACAGATGCTCTTGACAAGAGGTAGCTCAAATCTGAAGTTTCACCAAACCCGGGAGGGCACTTATTAGAGCTCATCAAGCAAAATCGAATCAATGGGGTCTTAAACTCGTGAAGCAAAATTTTGTCCAAAGTGGCTAAAGTGATGCCTTTAAACTGAAAACAAAAATAATTCGAACGTGTAGTTATCACCTTAAAATTGCAGCTCGAAGTTTATATTTAAATTTAGTGCAAGATTGATTACACTTGCATAGGAGGTGGACGATGGAACCATGGGAAAAGAGATCGAGATCTCGGCATAACAGGTCTCCATGAAGAGGCACTACAATGATTGGAATTGGCTCCATTCAGCATCGTTCGATAAAAAAATGATCCCAGACAATACCTTTAAAAAATGATGTATAGTATTTTGCTGTAGAACTACTATCACACAACATTTTCTCCGTATAACGATAAAGGTTCTTCATCATAGTAGTAGACTCAACTAGATCCCGTGTGGAAGAAGAGGAGGGGGGAGGGGGGGTTATCTTCGGCGCAAGACGTTACTAGTTAGCAGTGAGCATTTAAAGAAAATTAATATGTTTGTTTCACTTTATTTGTCGTCGCCTCTGTCTCACGGTGTTTTGTCGTCACCTCACAATTTTTGCCGCCAATTTATAGTACGTTACTATATTGGTACCATCCAAAAGAAAAGCATTGTTTCTATGGCCATTTCAAAATGCAAAAATTGGTGATATTTGCCGCCAATTTATAGTACGTTACTATTGGTACCGTCCAAAAGAAAAACACAGTTTATTTTGCCGCCATTTCACAATGCAAAGTTGGTGATATTTTGCCGCCAATTTATAGTACGTTACTATATTGGTTATATCCAAAAGAAAAACATACTGTAGTCCCTCAAAAAAAAAAAAGAACTCTGAACCACTTGTTTATAGCTTTATATAATTGTTTTGCAACCTTCAAAAGGTAAGGATTTTGACCCTGAGCCATCAATCTATTCATTACTATGACTTCATGGGTATTGAAAGCTGTCCTTGGCAATGAAAACTCAAATGTAAGCCACTGACAGTGCGTAGGTATGTTCCATCTCAATGGAAGCATAATCAGTACGCAATACCCATCTGTCCATACATGTCAAAGATGCAACTCAAATGAAAGAGGGATTGTGATGCGAAACAAGATGATTTGACTGTTTGTTGTTCTGTGTGAGAACAACAGAACAGGGACGTCGAAGAACTGCATTTCAGCACACTCAACATATGCAATATACCTCAAATCATCAACCCAAAATCAGGTGCTATTAAATTAGGGAACTAAATTACATACGAAAACAATATGAATCAGTTCATACTTCATATTACATTGGCAGCTGTTGCCGAGTGCAACAAGCAAATCACATCGCAAAACCAAAACCAGCCGGGTAGACAGGCAGATCAACCCAATGCAACACAGCAATCCACAACAACTTCCACACCACCAATCGCCAGATCCACCCCACCATTCCGCAGCGACGATCACAGATCACGAGCAGATCGGGCACCGGACGAGTCCGTTCTCGTTGCACTGATCGCACTTGAGCGTCTCCTTGCGCTCGGCGTCGAGCACCTTGCGGCTGCCGTTGCAGTCCCTGCACATGACGAAGCGCACGCCGGCGCAGCCCGCGCACCACACCCGCGCGCGCGGCAGGCCGTCGAGCAGCGCCTTCAGCTTGCCGTCCTCCTCCAGCTTGGCCACCTCGGCCGCCCCGCCGACGTGCTTGCCACGGACGAACACGGCCGGGACGCGCACCTCGCGCCCGCCCAGCAGCAGCCGCAGCTCCTCCCTGTACCCCGAGTCCATGGACACGTCCCGCTCGATGAGCTTCACGTCGTGGGCCTCGAGCGCCGCGCGCACCGCGTTGCACTCCTCGAAGGTGCGGCGGATGCCGCGGAGCGTGGTGGTGTAGAGGACGACCGCGTCGGCGCCGCCCGGCGGGCACTTGCCCTCGGCGACGATCGCCGGCGGCGCCGCCTTCGGGTGCTTGGGCTTCTCGGAGCCGACCATCCGCTTGATGTGGGCGCCTTCCTCCGACAGCTCGCGCTCGATGGACGCGAGGAGGTCCGGGTCGAACAGCGGGCTCAGGCTCCGCCGCGACGACGACATGCCGCCGCCGCCGCCGCCGCCGGTCTCGGCTGGCTTCCTCACGACCCGGGCGCTCCCCGGGGAGAACCTCTTGGACGCCCTCGACAGCTTGGAGTTGTCGATGGAGTTGTACGGCCGGAGCACCCGGTCGTTGTCGACGTCGCCGGGCTTGTCCTTGTTGACGTTCACGGAGCAGCGCTGGAGCGGGCTGTTCTCCTTCCCCGGCGTGTTCTTCTTCTTCGCAGCCGACCTCTTGGGCGACGGCAGAGCCATGGCGAGGACCCTGGCGGGCGACCACCGGCCCGGCTTGGACGGCTTCTTCGCCGGCGATCCGGCCGCGGCGTCGGCGTCCTCCAGCCCGGCCATGATCTCCCACGCGTTGATCACCTCCGGGCAGGACTCCGGCTTCGCCGCCGCGGCCGGTTTCTTGGCGTTCGGCACGACGAGGGGCGGTGGCCGCACGCTTGCGCGCTTCCACTCCTTGCTTATCGGCTTCTCCTGCTCCGGCGGCGGCTGCTGCTCCTCCTTCTCCTCCTCACAGGCAGCAGCAGCGGCTGCTGCAGCGGCGGTGGCGGCGGCAGCAGCCGCGCCGTTCTTGGGGTGGAGGTCGAGGACGCCGTAGGTGGTGGAGGTGAGGGAGACGACGTGGTCGACGCGGCCACGCACCGTGGCGCGCCTAGCGTCGCCGCCAGGCCCCGGCGGAAGGAGCTTGGAGGAGATGCAGCCCATCTCGGTCGGCCACGGCGTGCTCGCTCTGCGTACTCTCTCTCTCTCTCTCGCCGCGGCTTTGGCTTTCGCTTTCTCGGCCAGTGGGAGGGAACGTGGGAGTGGCCGCTTGACTGGCTCGGGGGAGTGTGCGTTTTGAGGGGTTTGAACTGTGCAACGGTCATGGCCGTGGGATGCTGGAGATTAAGGATTTCTTTTAATTTTCTCTAGCGGTGACGGTGACGATGGCGTTTCATCCCAACGGTCGGCTGGGGCGGATCGCGGCAGCGGGAGGCGCAGAAACCGAAAAAAAGTGGCGCGGCCCGTGGGTGTCAGCCTGATCCGTTGGGTCCTTCGTACGGGAGTCTGACCGGTGGGACTGCCGACATACTGGGCTGGCTCATTCTGGGTTGCCCGTTTGGGCTTTGAGCCTCGCGTGCGAGCCCATAAAGTTCACAACTTTTTTTCAGTGCAAAAGTCAACTTTTCAGTTTCTTCCCGTTCGCCAAACCATTTTGACTGCGTTCATCTGACGACTGACTGGTGCAACGGATATGTCTATCTGCGCAAGGGAGGGAAAAGCGAGACCAGGGTCCAAGATCGAAGCAGCACAATCTACAAGCGAAGCTTACAGACGCAAACAAACACACAAGACACACACATTCACATGGTCAGCACTTTCACACACGACACGAGTACGGGTACAAGTAGTTCCGGACAGCAATGCTGGCTTGGGAGTTGCATCTCGGCCACCGTGGACGCGCGTACGACGACGCCGTTGCCGCCGCGCCTCCCGAAGATTCAAATTAAACCAAGCCCGCGTCCTTCGCCGGCCATGGTCTCGGGCCACCGACGCGAAGCGAGGCGCTTCACGTCTCCCAGCCCGACCACCGGCTGCGGCGGCGACAGGACGGCGTCCGGCGGTGACTCAGGCGACGAAGCCGTGGAACACGATGCGCTTGCTTCCGGTTCGTCCTCGGCAGGATCGCTGTTCCAACATAGGCGCCGCACCGTGGCCGTCACGCTCGCCCAGCACCCGCTCCCGCTGCTGCGCTCCTTCTCTTGCTTCTCGGGCGGCGCCGCACGCCTCTCCGAGCGTACGGCACCGAAGCACGACACCTTCGGGGACACGGGCTCCGCCGCGCCCACGGCCTCGCTGGCGAAGACCCTGGCACCGGCCGCCGGACGGCGGCCCCAGCCGCGGCGTGGAGCGCGGCGCTCCTGCGCAACGACCTTGCCCGCGGACAGAACGGCCACGACGGTGGCGGCCTTGCCGGCCGGCAGCCTCCTCGAGCCAGCCCTCGGCGCACCCGCGCGCGCCGCCGCTGCCTTGGGGTTGGAGCTGCCCTTGGTGGAGCCGTCCCGCCGCAGCGCCGCGCCGAACAGCACGGCGAGGCCGACGCCGTCCCGTACACGCTGCAGGACCGACTCTGCTGGGGCGCCCGCGTCCTCGGCACGAGCGCTGCGGTCACCCGCATGAGAGGCGGCAACGGGGAGCGCGGCGGCGGTTTCGCACGCCACCTTCGATTTGGGCTCGCCGCCGCGCACGCAGGCGAGCTCTGCCATCCTTCAGTTCTTGGCTGCTTACGAGTGAGTGCTGATCACGGGGCACTGACGCTGAGGAACGGAGTGGAGTTCAGCCTTAAAAGGGGACGCGCCAAAGGTGTGGAGCGGAGCAGATTTGAAAAAGGCTCCGTGGTCACGGCAAGTACCGTTGGCAGAGCAGTTGGACGAGGCCGGGTTGCAGGGGAAATTTTGGAGGGTAATGATAGGTTTCTTGTGCGTTGATTATCGAGGTCATTTGATGGCAAACTAATATTTTTTCTGTAGTTACACTAGCTGTCACTGGATGTTCAACCTTTCTGGGTGTTGACGAAGGCCAGGCCCAGGATGCCGAGGAGCAGGGAGACGAGTGAAGTTAGGCCTTGTTTGGAACGCAGAAATTTCACAGGAATCGCACATGAATTTCAAAAAAAAAAACCAGAACAAAAAAAAATTCTTTCAATCCAAACGAGCCCTTAATTAACTTCGTGATCACCCCCCACATGCCTGAATTTCTTAATCTGTTTAGTGCCCGTTTGGAATCAAGGAAATATAAAGGAATTTTACATGAATCGATTCCTATGCAAACTTTCCTTCGTTTGTTGTTTGGAACGTAGGAACCACAAGTTCCTTTCCGCTGGAATGGTGTTCTTTCCTCCACGAAATGGAGGAATCAGAAAATCCACTCCAATCTCATGAGAAATTTTCCTATGTGTGAACGTGAAGCAAGCAAAGCCCACCCATGTGACGCGCCGCTAAAGCTTGAATTTGCCCGCATATCAGCCCTCCTGCTGTATCTCAAGCTCTCTCTGTCACTGGCATTCCGACTTTGAAGAGGAAGGGGCAAAAAAGACAGCAAGAAGAGAAGACCAAGAGAAGAATCAGTTGATACGATTTCTGAGCTCCAGTGGTGTATCAGTTACTTGTGTGAGTCATATTAGTTCTTTGCAACGTAATAATCATCCACGCCTGTCTAAGAAAATGTTCTGATAATAATACATTCATATTTTCGTTCCTCCGTTCGAAACACTACTTCCTACAAACTTCTCTGTTTTTCATTCATCTGTTTTGCAACTGTACAAATCTCTCGTTCATGCGTTTTTTTCTTTACTTCTTTTGTTGCGTGGTTGCCGGCAGTGACGGAGCCAATGGGGGGATGCCCCCCCCCCCCCCCCCCCCCAAGCTTGGGAATTTCTCTTAATATCACCATGCATATGTTAGCATTTGTCGCTAGTTTTTTTTAGACTAACTGCTTTCATTAACCATGAGCAGCAGGCAAATCGCCTGTGACTAGTTCGGTTACAAAGCTCGGTGCCTGGCATCAGAACACATGCTCACCAACAGGCAGAGCACTCACACCACGGGCAGCAAAAGCATCTGCCACGTTGTTACACAGTCTAGGATAAACAGAGACGGTATGATGTGGGCTGCATGCATCGAAATAATTTTTTTTCTTCCTCTATCCCCCATTACGTATTGCATATATGTTTGGAGTACCGAAATTCCTAGAATATGTAGTGAAAAATTCAGTAGTAAATACAATAGTACATGCAGTTAGTGACAATATACTCCCTATGTCTAATTTCTGGCCGCTCATGTTTGGCCAGGCCCCCCTTTGTCTAAGTTCGGGCTCTGCCACTGTTGCCGGTGAAGTTTTCTTGTAATGTGGGATTTTAACCTTATCAGCCATTCATCTCACACCTCCCTCCTAACTTCTCCCCCTAAACTGTAGATTTTTTTTTTAGGACTCCCTAAACTGTAGCTAAACTCCAGACAAACTTGTGTTCCTTTATTTTGATAAATAATGGAAAGAGGCATGGCCCGATTCCAAAAGAAAAGAAAAAGGTTCAATCTCACCAGCAGCAAACTCAGAACCATTTTCACATGATAATGTATAGACAAAGGGATCGAACGGTAATAAATCTAACCATAACATTCGTTGAGAATTCGAGAGCTGCAGAAATAACGGACTGTTTTCCCAATAGTGGGACATATAGGCTATCGAATATAAAATCGATGTAAAGGGTCCATAGCTCAGTGGTAGAGCAATTGACTGCAGATCAATAGGTCTCCGGTTCGAACCCGGATGGGCCCTTCGTTGTATTTTTTTTCGTCTTCATTTTTTATATATTTTAGCAGTGAGCTTTTCTTTTCGTTTCGGCGAAATGATGCATTATAACGGAGGGAATATGATCCACTTTAATAAACCGTCAACGAAATGCAGTACCGCAAACTGGTCTGGGACCAGGGCCGTGCGGGGCTGTGGCGCAGCGTGGGCTCGTAGCACGGCACACATCGACGTGCAGCGTGCCGGTGAAAAGTGACCGAGCATCATCTTATCGCGCGTCGCGCGCCTTTCGCCTGCAACACGGCCCAGCCCCGGCGTCGACGACTCACCGGGGGGAATCCGGGATCGTGCGTGACGATTGCGCAGGAGAGCACGTCGCGTGCTGCGCGGAACGTGAGAAGCCAGCGAGCAGCGCGCACGGGGGTACGGGGTCATGTGTGTGCGAGTGACCAAAATGATACATGTCGGCTGGACGATCATGAATTTCGTTCCATCCAACTAGAATTTTATCACATTGTACTTCTGGTACTACTTTTTTTTGGCAAGCATTTTCTGTCACCAAGGTTTGCAATTCAACCGAACCAAGAGCACGGAGGTAATAAGATCAGCAAGACAGAAACTCGTTAAACTGGTCGCAAAAAGAAACTCGTTAAACTGATTTTAATTGATTCACATCACTTCCATACTTAAGGATGACCGACATGATGCAGATAAACAAAAAATCCGTTACTCACTCCTATAACAAACTAAAGCCTTCAGGCGCTTACACTACTGACCAACTCCAGAAAAACAACTGACTGACGACACATCAACCTATGAACCTAGCAGCTAATTCAAGTGCAGAAGTAAACGACTCTTTTTTTTTTTTTTGAACGGGTAAACGACTCTTTGCTGAAGGCAAACACGGTAACTCGAAGCTCGCCACACATCATCTCTACGGCGACCTCTTGTTCTTCTTCCAGAACCGGTGGTAGAACCTGACGGTGCGGCCGTTCAACGGCTGCGTCGGCCTGTTGTTGTGCCTGTACTCTTCCTCCAGGGGCGCCGACAGGGCCGCGGCCTGGTCGAGCGTCATCTCTCTCACCTGCAATATTTTTGCGTTCCAGAGATCACAAATTCAGAACGTAATCAAATCAGTACAGCAAGTAACCAAACTGCTTCAATTAATCGTTCGATTGAAAATGGGGGGCGTATATACCTGGGCAAGGATGTTCCAGACGACGTTCTCGGTGCAGGGCGGCGTGGTGAACGACCCAACGTAGCGGTAGTACATGTACGCGTGCCGCCTCAGGGACAGCAGGTTCACGAACCCGGCCGGGACCGGAGCGCCTTTCTCTGCGTTGCATCCCTCTGCGTAGAGCGCCGTGAGCTTATCCTGAATCTTTCGTTCCAAGAACAGAACAAACACAAGTTCGGTCAGTTTGCGAGAACAATCATGCTCTGCTAAATCATATCGCTGCTGATCGGATCTTGGATCTATACACTGTCGGTGTCAAGTACCTGCCAAAGGAATGGGTCCGGCCTGCCAAACCGGTAGAGGATCGCGAGGACGGTGATGTTGCCGTCGTCGCTGGAGTGAACCATGTGGAGCTCCACGGGGAACCTGCGCGCCATACGAACGGCAAAGCATCCATGACGGTTAGCGCAAAAGATTACAGAGATTGGACAATTCATCTTTTCGTAATGAACTCGGGTGCAGGTGCAAGTAAGTACCTTTGGCCGTTGACGGTGTGCTCGGACGGCGAGTGCCAGTGCATCTGCTTCAGCTTGTACTGCTTCCCGTCGACGTTCACGCTCCCTGCCGCGTCGGCGTCCTCCATTTGAAGCTGCACATCAACGAAAATTTTCAGTGTCAGTAAGCGGCAGCAGAGGATTTCAGAACTGAATTTACTCTGTTTTGTTGGGGACAAACCGCGATGCTGTAGACGTGGTCGACGAGGGTGGCGTTGGCGACGGTGTAGTTCCTGTGGAGGGGCTGCATCCCCGGGTCGTAGACGGCTTCGTCCGTCGCGATGTCGATCGGGGACTGGTTCGTTCCCTTGGCGCAGCGCGTGAAGTTGGGGTTCAGGCTGCCCCAGTGGTCAGGACCCATGGAGCCGACGTACCCAAACTTCGCGCCATCTGTTTGCAGGCACATCACAGATCAGATAGGTAGGAGGCAAATTCACTCTGAGCTTTGATAATAAATCATTTCACAAGAATCGAACCGTAGGAATTGAAAGGAAGCGATAACATGGAAACCAAACGAACAGAAGCTCGAGAAAATACAAAACAGAACCACGTACCCGAGTCGCAAGCGAGTGTGGCGAGGCAGGAAGCAGACAACAGCAGGAGGAACACAGCATTTCCACGGGAAGTCGTCATCTTTTCCTGCCTTGAACACTCCGAACCTGAAAATGGAGAGGCAGGCGTGCATAAGAACACTCTGAAAGTCAATGCAATGCAGAACGCACAAATATATAGGAACAGATACTGCTTATAGCAATGGCCGTGGCCACCACAACTCACCTCTTTCCTCTCCTGTATGCAAAAGCTCGTACGTACCCCTGATAGAAAAAAGACAAGCAAAAAGAAGATCGATTATTCGCAGTATCTATCAGAGGATCGCAAAAGCGGCAATCATGAAAGGTCGTAGTTGAGGTTGCGGATGCCGATGGCCACACCTCAGAAGGACCCTCAACCTTTTGACGGGACCCGTCAACCTCGACGCTGGTCGCTGGATGGCGGGAATCTTCGGCGACGAGAGGTCTCCAAGTGAGAACGTTGCTGCTGGTGGAGGTGGTGACTTGCGCTTGGACTTGACGAAGGACCATGTATATATAGGCAGGTCGCCACTAGCCACTTGTTCGCCACGATGACAGTAGTGCCGCCCATCTTCAAGCAACCGTTCCTTCTTCTTTTTTTTTTACTTTCGTTTTGCATGCAGAATTTCGGAGGACATGGTGTAGTGCCGCTCGTGGGAGTCGGAGCACGTCAATCAGGTATACGTGTACGCTCGCCTACGAGCTGCAAAGCACGTCTTGCATGCGTGTAATGTGGGCAGTAGCCTTGGATGCGCGCTAGGGGAAGTGTCGTCAGAGTCGGAAGCCAGGAGATGAGACACGTCGTTGATCAAGTAACGAAGCCACGTCCTGCGCAACCTCGCCAGCGTAAGGCTCGGCCACGTCCTCCATTATCCAACTTAATTTCTTTGTTTTTTCTTTTTGCGGGAATCCAACTTAATCTCTGCAATTTCCGAACGTACAATTCGATTCACAATTGCACTCACGCTATCCTCCTTTTTTTTCGCAGCTGAAGGAAGGAATAATGGAATTGATGGCCTGTAACGCAAACGACGAGGCACGTCACGCAGCTGAAGGAACGAACAACAGAATATATCCAACTATTAAGGTGAGCACATCCTTGGGAGTTCAGGTCCACACCTTTAGCAAGAGCTGCAGTGTTGATAGCACACTCTGGAACGGAATCATGGACAGAATAATATATGCACCTTGAAGCGTTTGACACCAATAAGCTTTTTTTTTTATGGAACTGGAGGGGCCTAGACACCGATAAGCTTTATATCCATGGCCCCCATTGCCTACTCCACCACTATATTTCGTTCTTCGGCGACAACCATTGCCTACCACTTCGACAGGCAGAAATAATGGATGCAAACTAACTACTATTGTCAGTGTCAGAACAAAAACAGTGTCTGGTCATGACATATTGACATCCCCACTTCGCGTATTAACAACGAAGAAATTCAGGGATTCGAGTTGGCCGCCCCATGACCTGTAACGGGGGAAGATTAGGTGCATGGTGCTATTCTATCAGCTGCAAAGCACGGACACACGGCGTCCACAAGCACTCCATGTGCCGGCAACATTCGTGGAGCACACTGTACAACATGGTTGGAGGTGTGAGAGAGCAGGGGCGGATCCAAGGGGTAGTCCAGGTGGACCTGGGACTACCCTGGATTTCGGCCCTAATTTTTTTTTGATTAGTTTGCTAAGGACCCAAATGGCAAAGCCCAGCCGTACGTTGAGGTGCTTAGGAGATGGTTTCCCCATCCATCAAAGCTAGGAAACAGTTTTTCTTGATTCCTTCGACTTCGTGCGTTCCTGGATGGCGGCACGGCACGGCGCTCTGCTAGACAACTCGATGATCGCCGGCTTCGACTGCGGAAGCTGCGCCCGACCAGCGAACAAGATAGCTGCGCACGCAAGGCAAGCAGATCGCCGACTCCCAAGCTAGACCCCTAATCATCAAGTAATGGCACTAATCTCCCATTAAGTAGACAGGATTCATTGTATTCTACAATTCTGGTCAAATCTTGATATTCCTAAGCTCCTGGCCAATTGCCGCCATGAACAGAATTCCATCGATTGCTTATTTGTTTCTAAGTCCTGGCAAGTAGTTAGGTTTCGGTTTCTGATTAAATAAACAATGTATGTGAGCTTTCTTTTAGGCCTTATGGGACAAATAAACTTGTCATTCTAAGACTTGGTTTACTTGCTTCTAAAATTAACGCAGTGAGTATTTTTCCTGCAATGGATCTAGTGAAACATAATATGAGAAATATGTCATGAGCTGTTGAATCATTGTATAGTCATAATATTGAGTGAGATATCTTCTCTAAAGCAAGATAGATTAGTGGTCTTTTGTACCGAATTTATGGTATTTTTTTAATGCACACCCAGCGAAAAAATCATGGATCCGCCACTGTGAGAGAGAGCTGCGAGCCTCTGAGAGTGGATGTGCACGTCTAATTGTCTATCGGGTTTACGTCAGGTTTTGTGGACGAGCCGTGGCCCGTGGTCTGGCCCGGTCACATCGATGCTTTGGTCGAAAGTATAGCATACATGAACTATGCTTTTTGCTCTGTTTTTTTTTAGTGGCGCTTTCTGCACTTAAAAGAGATCGCATGAGCATTCTGTTTTCTAACCTCCAGCATTGAACTTAGATTTATTGATGACTGTACCCAGAGCCCTATTCGAGGAAACAAAACATAGTTTTCTTCTTGTTCTTACGAAAGCACCGATTGGCTTTCGAAAAAGAAAGCACCGATTTAACGGCAAACAGATTCTGATGGAAAAGCTTCTGATCTCTCGTTCTCTGATCTAGCAGTCGTGCGCACCTTTCAGGATACCTCAACTTCCATCGCAATTTCTCCTGACAACAAATTGTATCTGGTGAGGGTTTTTTTTTTTCGAACTGGCATCTGGTGAGTTTTTTTTTGACACATTGGCATTTTTTTAAGGGAAAATACCAGCCTTTATTGATTATCTGAAAATAAGTTGGTACAAACTACATCAGGAAGCATTAAAAATCAAACATGTCTACCTATAGACTCATAACCGAACTCTTAGCAACTCGATGAGCATCCTCATTGGATTCTCTCTTCTCGTGCACAATCTCAGCTGCGGTGTGAGACACGCTGGCATCTGGTGAGTTAATCAAGGCCAAATTTCTAACTCCAAGAGCTAGAATCTTTCAGGTCGCAGACTCGCAGAGTGCTACAAGTGGCATGGGCCCGGTCACCGAACAGCGGTCCAGTCCACTTGCTTTTCGTCTTGGGCTTTCAATCTCTTGTATGGGCTGGGAAGGTTCCCAAGAACTAACTAAAATTATTTCCTAAGAAAAAGGCTAAATATGTCTCTCTCTAGAAAAAAAAAGAAGAAAAAATATAACCAAGATTTTCTTTTTTTTTAATGCAGCGGAGTGCATGTTTCATTAAGAGCAAAGGAAATTCTGCTAAAAAAAGTTAGAGGAAAGGAAATCAGACGACCTCAAGGCCCAGCAGCACGGCTAACTTTTGAAGACACCTCCGGAATAAATCCACATGGCCCAAAGGTGAGGTGGGGTTCCATGTTCAAACAAAATCGCTGCTGGCAAACTATTGTTTTCATCCCGCCAAAACCAAAAAACTATTGTTTTCATGTGCATCACAGTGTTGCCAGAGGCTGTAAGAGCAAATAAAAGAGGCGGGAAGAATGGAAAATGTCAACATCGACCAGCATCAATCTGGTGTCTATGCAAGTTAGAGTGGTATACAAATGTACAGTTTCATAAAGAAATGTCTTCAGAGAAAAGAAATAAAAAAAATTGTATCGAAACAATCTAGCAATGTGTGTGTTTCCCATGTATCGTTTCTAATCTTCAGTTAGTTCTACTTCATGTCTTCACTGTCAGTGTGGAGCAAATTTAGCTCCTGGATGGTATCAAAACCACCTCCGATTTCCCGTAGTGTTCTGCTTCTGGAGCTTCCCTGAAAGAACATATCGCTCAATTAGTTATCTGAGGAAATTATTATGGAGCGTGGGTGAAAGAATCCATGAAGAATACACAAGATTAAGTTCCTAAATATAGGATTACTGTCTTACCTTGTGTTCTGCTAGTGCAATCGTGTAGCAGCAAGAGATGCTTGGGTTCATCACCGTCTTCATCAAGTTTCGGTCAACATTATAATCTCTTCAGGATAAGAGAAGAGTGATCCATGCAATGGTGACGAGGGCAAACAGAGGAACAGCCTGTAGAAAGACGAACGCGTTGTAGTTACTAGTCGGATCTCATTTAAGCAGAAATGCGAAAGATAAAGTATATGTTCAGTAGAGACAATGGAACTTTGCGTGACAATGCAGCTACACATCAACCTATTTTTTAACTGTTATTATTGGAGAGTCTGCGCCACTAGCATGTCAAAAGCATGAAAGCAAAATGGGGTGTGAAGGAGCAGGATGCGGTTTGTTACAAAGGTTTGCAAGAGTTGAGCTTGCCTTCAGTCAGAAAGTCACTTAATCTATGCATCATATGCAGAAAGTTTGTAACCGATATGCCGAATTCGACAAAAAGAAAGCATGAAGAGCTTACCTTTCTTGTGCCTTCCGATTCATCCATCGGTGGAAGGTAGCCACGCAGCCCGACATTGTACACCGGCCTGCCGTCGGGGTAGAACAATCCGTAGTTCCGTTCAGACGCCGGCCCGGGCTTCAGGTTCTCGTTGAACAACGCGAAGACGTATACGTCGATGGGCACCGACGGCCTCAGCGGCGTGCCCTGCTTCATCTCTATCCTCTGCAAAAGATTCCCAATGTACGTCCCGGCGTACTCCGGCGTCGCGCCGGCCTCGTCGGGGTCGCCCCTCGACGGCCACCCGGTCTCGGAGATCTTCACGTCGATGTCGGTGTGCCCCAGCGCCTGGATGGCGGCGTATACGGAGTCGATCTGGGCGTACAGCATGTTGTCGTAGTTGAGCTTGGTGTTGGAATCCATCACCCCTGGGTTGGGCTGGAAGAGCACGTACTCGAGCGGCACGCTGTTGGGGTCGGCCTTGTACGCGAAGTACGGGTAGCAGTTGATGAGGAACGGCGACCTCGCCATGGACAGGAAGCCCAGGATGGGCTGCATGTACGGCACGACGTCGGGCCGGAACGCGCCGGCGGAGGGCGGGTAGGAGCTGCCCATGATGTCCAGGGAGTGCGCCGTGGTGACGTTCACCCGGCCCTGCAGGCCCAGAGCCGCCAGGGCCTGGTACACGGACTGCATAGCGGGGAGCAGGTTGGCCTTGAGCGCCGTGTCGTTGCCCTTGAACACCTCGTTGCCGACGGTGATGCAGGTGATGCGCGTGCTGGGGAGGTACGGCTGCACGTGCTGCTGGATCCACGCCTGCGCCGCGGCCGGGTCCACCATCGCCGACACGTTCTCGTTGCCGATGCCCACGACGAACTCCACGTCCGTCTTGAGGAACGCGCTCAGCACGTACGGGTCCGCGTCGTAGAGCTTCACCTTGCTCACCTGCATCGACCGGAGAAGCCATGACACCCGCCGAGGGGAAGGGAGGTCGTCCGCGATCTGCCCGTAGTTGATGCCCACGGACATGCCTTCGGCTCCTCGTAGCACTTGATCTGCAATCATTGCATATCTGTTAGCAATTTTGACAGTAGTGTTCTGTGTTTTTTTTTTGCGACCTGAAAGTGTTTTGTTTTTCACGATTTGATTCTTATCATTTCAAAAGATAATAACAAACTCGATGCTCACAATATGAAGCAACATACAACATTTGGTCAACACGAATTCACACCACACAGGGTATACTAATACCGATCACCGGCCAAAGCATCTGCACGGTGAGACCGACCATTTCATCTGCTATTTCCAGTACTCTCGGAGTGTTCACCAAGTTGAAGAATAAGATAGTAATATAAATGATCGATCTAAGGTGCATCTCTGCATACGAAATCATACTTAAATCATCTCACGATCCAACGATAGCCCCTGGTCCACATGTACTCATGTGATTGGGAAGTCCTACCAAGAATCAAGCCAATAAAAAACCATGTATACATTGTGACGTTGTCAAACGCCTTCCGGTCTGCATGTTCTTAATTTATTTCTCTTCCAGTGGCCACAACTGATCAAAAAGTCTATCAGATTTCGCTGGCGACTACGAATGAAGCAAACTCCCTTCCAGACAAACTTTATGGAGAAAGTTGTGACAGCTCAGAACCAGATCGGATGCACGTCAAATTGGGGCGAAAAGGCGCCAAATATAGACTCGTTTCTTCGCTACGTAACGCGGGAGAAAAGAAATGGCGAGCATAGAATCAGACTGATTTTCAGATTCGGGAGATGCTACATGCTATCTTTGATTAGCGGTCTGCCTTACGCCACGGAGCACTTTGATCGGGACCATGTGATCTCACTAAATGTCCGTTAAGAGCTCAGATAAGATAATCCCAGCAAGTACACCTACTAACAAACATTTAGCAACAAAACATAACCGACAAATACGTGCTGACAAAAAAAACAGGCATATGGTGCCTCATGAGAACTATTCCTCTATTTTTTATTTTTTTTTTGGAAGGAGAACTATTCCTCATTGAGGTGAAGCAGAGAAAATAGATGCCCTTAAAGCTCTATGGAGTCATTTCGAACAGAACAAATTAAACATGCCAAACGAAGAAGTAGGGCTCGTCATTCTCTTTTGATGTAGTATGAAGTTGAACATGCAGTGAAATTAAGAGTAATGGCATGCTGCAAACGAACACGGCTAGGAGGCTAGCAGGGAACATATGAATATATGATGGAGCTAAAATGGCAAGTGGGGTATTTCCCCTTGCAAGTCAAACTCAGGCCACTTGAGCTTCTTGCAATGATCATGCACTGGATTAATCCAATCAGTAATTACAGTGGAGTTTACTACCGGCAGGATCAGGAAACCAAATTGTTCAGAACAGGAAAAACAAACGCTACACCATTTGTCACCCGATAGATAAAATTCACGCTCTCAAACCAGCAGACTGGGGGGAAAGGAATCACACGCAACAAGGCAAAGAAAGGCTCACCTGTCAGCAGGACGAGGAGCACGACGATGCAAAAGCAGGACGACGGCGGCCACCGAGCTCCAAACTGCTCGGGCATGGCCATGCGTGAGGTCCGATCAGTCAGGGAGAACAAAGAGCCAAGGCCGGTGGCTCGAGCTACGCGGCCCTGGTCGACGAGAAGCAACCGAGGAACCAGGGCTTGCTTGCGTCAATGGAACCTTTCTTCTCCTGTCGTCGCGTGTTCGCGCCGCGCTTGGGTGTGTTGCTTGTGTCTCTAGAGGCGCGCGGCACGGCTCTTGCTTGGCGCTATTTTAAGCAAGAGTGGCCGGGGAGGTTTTATGGCAGTGGAGTGACTGAGCAGGCGACAACTGAGAGAAGCCGCGTGCCTGGGCTAAGCCACAGCTGTTACGCCACGCCGTGCGCGCACTGGCGCGTCCGTGTTGCGCGTGTGCGCGGCCGTGGAGGGCGAGGAGCCGAGGTCGGTCGATGTATATACGTACGAGGCACTCAAGCAGGCGGGATCAAAAACGAAACCGCGAGGAGCCCGCGCGCCGCCCGGTGGATGCCTGGCGAGTTGCGATTGCGAAACAGACCGTGGCAGCAAGCGGGTTAGCTGCCGGCTCCTCGCGCTCGACGCGTGCCGCCCAGATCCGCACAGCCCCGGTTCTGCGTGTACACCAGTATCTGGTGCCCGAGTGCCGCCTCGTCACCTGGTTCCCTTTTCGCCGTGGTATGGCATCGGCCGGGCGGTTGTTGGTTGGGATTGGAGCTGTGCTGAACTGAAACGGGACGCGGAAAGAGGGAAACAACAAGGGCGGGTGCGCGAGTCGATCAGCGTCACAACTCACCATGGTGGCGTCGACGCAAAGTCAAAAAAGGCAGAGGCGTGCCGTGACGGACGGCCGTCCGAGAGGTCTCCGGACGGTCTCTCCGGAAGCGGAAGCGGGCCCATGTTGTATGTGGGGATCCCGGCAGCGGCAGTTGTGATGGGGGGATGGCCGCGCGCCGCCGCCGGAGTCCTGATGCGGGATGTGACTGGACGGGATTACGGAGGGATGGACCACGGGAAGGCAAGGCGGGCAGCAGACAAGCGTGGCGTGGCGTCGGTGCGGGATGATGGGGCGGCGGTGGCGGTCGACGCGGCGCGATCGGGTGGGTGCGGCGCGTGTGACGCCGCTCCGACGAGGCGGCACGTGGACCGGGCCCCGCCCCCGAGCCCAACCACTGTGTACCCGCGTGTGTGTCAGTCAGACTCGCAATCCATCCGGCTCGTTGGCCCCGCACACCAGTCCATCTCTCAACTCGTCCCTCACCGACTCCTGCTGTTTCACGTTTGCGCGCCCATCTGACGAGTTTTTGTTACAGTGCTCATGCTCCCAAGATCGAGTCCCAACGAGCAAATCAACTTTTCGGTTAGCTGGAACAATCTGGTCCGCGACGACGCCTGGACAACACCTGAATGATCTCCCCTTTTTCCATTCGACGCCGCTGATTCGCCACCATCATGCCACAAAATCTCCTTTCAGCCAGTTCATCAGCTTTCTTGCATCGACTTTTGTCTCCCCTCCATCACCACGGACGACCACTGACGGTCGCTCAGTGTCACACCTAACGCTGATCCGTCGAATATCCCGTCGGGACACGCGCGAATCCGTTCGGAGTATTCTAGCGGCTCTTCTTTAATCCTTTCTCTTTACACCGTGGCACAAAAATGTTTCTGTTTCATCGACCAACCAACAAATACCAGCCACGAATCGGGATCACAACGAGTTCGGAGTCCAGAAAAGGCGAGAATCCTAGCTCATACATTCCTTCAGCAACCGCCGCCGGCACCTCCTCACTCCTTCCGTCGAGGTCGAGAGCGAAGCGAACCTTTTCATGTGACGGGCCTTCAGTTCCTGTCGAGTAGCAGCCAGAGCATCCAAAATTCTGCGCTGTACATGCATTTCCTTTCGGCGGTGCAACCGCCTGCTGCATGTATGCCTGCGTCGCCGTGCGGCGCGCCAACATTCCTGAAAGCTGCAGTCGTCCGTTTCTTCCCCGTGGACGTACGTACATCGCCGGAACGGCGGCGAAACCGAAACTGAGTGATCGATGCGTCTACCACCCGGCGACCGTCAATGTTGAGGCAGACAGGCTCGGCTGACTTCGAGGCATGGCATGGCATGAGGCATCCATCGGGAATAATCACGGGGAGACTATCAGACAACAACATACATTTGCTCGTGCCAAATGAAGCGGATGGTGATATGTCTTGCTCCAACGACAAGCACGAAGTCTTAATTATCACGATGTCAAAAAACTCACGACTGAATCTGAACGGATCCGGCCGTGGAAAGTGGCGCGGGCCTTTCAGAACAGGTCGGCCTCCCTGTGCGTCTGGATGACGCAGTCCGACGTCGGGTACGCGATGCAGGTGAGCACGTACCCGGCATCCACCTGCGCGTCGTCGAGGAACGACTGGTCCGACTGGTCCACGGTGCCCTCCAGGACCTTGCCGGCGCAAGAGGAGCACGCGCCGGCGCGGCACGAGTAGGGCAGCTCCAGCTCAGCCTCCTCGGCCGCGTCCAGGATGTAGCTGTCCTCCGCCACGTCGATCACGCTCTCCTTTCCCTCCGGTCCGACGAGCTTCACCTTGTACACGGCGGCGAAGCGGACGTCTCGCGCGCGCGCTGCTCCTCTGAGGCCCGGTGGTGCCCGCGTGCTCCGTGGGAAGCTCAGGCTCAGTGAAGGTAGCAGACGCAAGTTGGTCTGTGGCGTGGCCATGAAGTTGCAGAGAACGGAAGATGTGAAAGTCGCCATCTGTCTGGATGTTTCAGACCTGAAAACAAAAAATCGTAATCAGAATTCAAAGAGCAGAGGTTATGCACGATCGAGTTGATACAAACTGGATACTGAAAGGTTCGTTCACTATCGGTAATGCGAATGGCTTGGTACAATTTAAACACTCAAATCGGGTGTAATAACAGAGGCCGCGAGTAAATAAAGCATCAAATGAAACAGTAGATAAACTTCTCCAAGCACCAACTAAGCATTTCTGTCTGTACAGAGCTCAAAGCAAACGCTACTAAAGGATAAAATCTGTCTGTACAAGCTTTAACAATCTTAGCGAGTAGCATTATGACAGAGAAACAATCCTTTTCTTTGACTCTGTCAAAAATTATGATTTAAGAAAGAAGTAGGCATATCCATGGCACAAAGCAAACCATATATTTTTTTCCCCTGGTCCCGTTTCTGATGACTAAAAGCAAGATTTTTTGACATAAGCAATAAAAAGGTGGACCCTTGAAACCCTGAACCTGGATGATTAGTGGCTAAAGATGACAATTCTATTTCTTTCAATGACCTGCACCTTCTTAAAGTACAAATAGTGGTATTACAGTCAACTAGTTGATCAAGAAAAGAAACCCAGTTGCACCCGATGACGTTTACCAACTGCTCTGATTTGGATATGGATGTGGATATTGGAAGTGGATGACACATATCAGGATTCAGGGTCATGGTATGTACAAGCTTTTCCGTTTCCGTGGGAAGCTCGATGTGGATCTTTGTCATCCCCACTTGAACCCCCCACTTGATCTCTTTTGAAGTAAGATAGGAAAGACTGAACTAATAATACTGAACTGCATCTGGCACAAGTAATACCAAACAGAGCACACAAGACGTCTCTCAAAGCACGCAATGTGTGTTATAGAAATTTGCAGCATATCAGAGCACTTCCCAGCCCATAACACTAACCACTCCTATGTTGAGGGTGGGGTGGATGCGGGGAAGTCAACCTACTGTTCGTCATGAGAATTATCTGCTGAACTGAGATCATGTTTCTCGACCGACCGGCTAGTTGGCTACTAGAATTGTCAGGCAAGCAACCCCTGAAAAAAAATCAGCGCCAAACCAGCAATGTGGAGACCAATTAACTACCCCAATGCCCTGTGTTAAACCTCCCAATGTTCACCAGATTAGATGACAAACAAGCAGGGCAGCTCAGATTCATCAGTGCGAGCAGCGCAACTGGCAATCTTTCAGAAACACAAAGCCTACGGCCCTTCCGAGTTCGTTAACTGAAAGATGCAATGGCGACTCGTTGCCACATACTATCGAATTGAAAGCCTGAGGAGTATAGCGAGGAAGCACACATTCCGGAAGAAATAAACGACGCGCGCTGCTGCATTATCGGATAAGAAGTGGATAACGAGAGCAAGAGGACCAGACCGTACCGTGTAGTCTCCGCTCTCCGGAGCAAGAGGGACGACGAGGGGAGTTGAGGGAGGAGTGTGGAAATGGTACGGTCAGGGGCGATTGGGATGTGGATGAGAGAGCCGTGAAATCGTTCGCAGCGGCGCAGCGCCGCGTGTTAAAGCAGTGCGGGTCGCTCTTCGGCCTCAACCATGACGCCGGCAGGCGTGGCCACTGGCCAGTAAGCCGCATGGCACCACGAGCGCCCGTGTGACCGTGTCCGTGCCTGGCGCTGTCGGATCTCGCGCCGACGGCTGAGATCGCGCGCGCGCTCGGGGCCCGGCGGCCAGGATGTGAAGCTTCTTAGCTGAAATCTGGACGCTCGCCGAATCGGCCTGTTGGATCGACGGAGAAGAGGTGGGCTGGTCCGTTTCTTTTTTGCTAGTTATACTACAGCACGTTGGGCCTGGACGTCGCACATGGAATTATTGGGTCTATACCATACTTTCTCATTTTGAATAAAATCACATTAGTAGTCCTTAAACTTATCATCTTCTCAAGAAAAAAGTCCTTAAACTTATCAACTATATATTCTGCATGTATAACATCGGGTTAAAGGATTTAGGTTGTGGTGGTTGCTGTCATAAATCACGACTTTAATTCTCCACCCTCATTAATTTAGATTCAAACAGACACATTTTGGAAAAAAAGTCCTTGAACTTATCAACTATATATTCTGCATGAGTCAAGAATGTATGCATATTATATAAAAAATAATATATGTGCATGCATGTGTTTAGTTCGAGCTCGTAGCTAGGATTTCAGAATAGAACGTGCAACTGATATAATCTTGGGGCTTCTTCACAATAAAAAAAGAGAAACCCCACAGGGTTGAATATTTGAATTTCATGGACTGCTTCATACTTGCATCACACATGTCTACTTTAGAACAATTTTATAAAATTATTTTTTTTTAAATTGTTAGCTGGACGCGTGGACCGGGTTCCTGT